>CM021102.1:204103017-204378436 GCA_007115665.2 Sequoiadendron giganteum | reverse complement strand
AGAGAGAGAGAAGGAAGAGGGGAAGAAGGGGAGATAGAGAGTGGGAAAGAGGGGGGAAGGAGAGAGAGAGAATGGAAGAGGGGGAATGGTGGAAGAAGGAGGAGAGGGGAAGGGGAGAGGAAAGAGAAGGAATGAGGGGAAGGGGGGAAGAAGGAAGGAGAGAGAGAGAGGAGAGAATCAGGGAGGGGTAAGGGAGAGGGGTAACATGGGAATAGGCTGAACAGAGAGAGAGAGAGAGAGAGAGAGAGAGAGAGAGAGAGAGAGAGAGAGAGAGAGAGAGAGAGAGAGGAGAGAGAGAGAGAGAGAAGGGAGAGGGGAAGAGTGGAAGAAGGGGAGAGAGACAAAGAGAGGGAGCGATAGAGAGAGCGAAAGATAGAGGGAAAGGGAGAGATAGAGAGATAATTAGGAGGGGGAAGGTAGAGGGAAAGAGGGGAAGAAGGGGGAGAGAGAGAGAGAATTAGGAGGGGGAAGGGAGAGGAAGAGAAGAAGGGAGATGAGGAGAGAGGAGATATATAGAGGGAAAGAGAGAGGAAAAGGACGGAGAGAGATAGATAGACAATCAGAGAGAGAGAGAGAGAGAGAGAGAGAGAGAGAGAGAGAATTTGGAGGTGGAAGGGAGAGGGAAAGAGGGGAAGGAGGGGAGAGAGAATTAGGAGGGGAAAGGGAGGGGAGGAGGGGAAGAAGGAGAGAGAGAGAGAGAGATGGGAAGAAGGGTCTGAGAGAGGGAGAGAGAATTAGGGGGGAAGGGAGAGGGGAAGAGGGGAAGAGGAGGAGAGAGAGAGTGAGAGAGTGAGAGAGAGAGAGGGAGGGAGAGAGAAAGGGAGAGGGAGAGAGTGAGAGAGAGAGAGGGAGAGAGAGAGGGAAAGAGAATATTTAAATATTTTATATATTGATAATATTAATTAGTTATATAATATTTTATATATTAACTTAATATATATATTTAAATATTTATACATTAACTAGAATATATAAATAATATTTAAATATTATATATAATAATATAATATATTATTATTATACATAATTTCGTAAGAGATTATCATAAATTATAAATTATATATTGAATTATAAACTATATTGTATATTCTCAACTAGATATATTAAAATAAACTATAAATTATTTATTGCAATTTTTTAAATCATATATTAAAAACTATATTAGATTTTTTAAAATTATATATAAAAGAAAATCGGATATCTAATTTGGAAATTGCAATTTTTTGAAACATATATTAAAAACTATATTAGATTTTTTTAAATTATATATAAAAAAATTGGATATCCTATATGTCTGACACAAAACCTACTACCTAGGGATTAGCCTCAGGTTTGCTTCGAAATTTGGCTAGGACATGCCAATCCTAGGAAGTCAACACAAAAAACATGTTTAATAGCTTACCTTTCTTTTCTGGACTTCACCCATGTGGCTGACGAATTTTTTTTACCCTAAATTGATGAAATGAAAAGGGTTTTTAAAGGATATTCTCAGCATTCTACCAATATAAATTATGCTTTAATTTGAATTTAATAAAAAATTATTATTCATTTTCTATTTGAATTATGACTAAAGCCCTAATTGATAGGCTAATTGAAAAAAATATATATCTTTCAAACCGTATCACATTTTTTGAATCCAAAACATGCGTCACATTCTATGCTTCGCATACTATAGGATTTAAAAAAAAAATGAATTTCATGAAGTTTTGACCAAGTTAAGGTGGTCAGACATACGAGTTTTTATATTTTTTAAAAATTTAATAAAAAAATCATAATTAATTATTTACTTGGAAAAAAAATACAAAACAATATGCATCACATCGGGACATGAGTCCTCTACTTATATCTAAAATCTTATAAAAAAAATATTATCATTCTATTTTGGTTATGGTGGTTAGACAGACACCTACTTCTCATTTTTTCCCTAAAATTTAAGTACTACTGCAATGAAATTTCAAATTTTCACCAAATAGATTTTTTTTTTTTAAAGTATATATAGTAGTTTAGAAACTACATTCAATTTTCTACAGATTCTATTCTTACATATTTTTGAAATAATATAGTTAACTTATTCAAATTTTTACGTCAAGTTGCCTAACTCTGATTTTTCTAAATTTTCATTGCCCCTTAAGGGCCTATTTTTTCCATGATGATCCTACACATACCCATAATCAAAACATATTTCACCGTGAAACACAATTAAAATCAACAAAATGATTCTTGATCATATTTTCATTAATAATTCATGTATAATGCAGCATTGGAGAGATGAAGGAATCAAAAGATTAGCATACATTCTTCTAACATGCCTAAGAACCATACAATTGACAAAGTTAACTTCCTTAACTCAGAACCTAAAACCTTGACTAAAAACATGATATCTTTGTACTCTTTATTAGAATCACTTCAATCTAGAATTCAATAAAATACCTTTACATATGGCCATAAATTCCCTTTTATAAGAACAAGGGAGAAAAACAAGCTTTAGGCCAATATGTACAGATATCCCATTACATCATAATTTCATTTCAAAATAAAATTTCATTCACATTTCAAAATCCTAGATGGTTAGATGAAATCATGTACCGCACAGGGGAATGAAAACTTGTAACAGCCAGTTGGTGTTACCCCACCCATTGCAAAATGTCGTTAAGGCCCCAAAGTCCATATCCATGTTGAACCAAAAAGGGACCCAGCACACATCATGACCAAAAACCAGAAAACTATCACCATCACCATCAGACCAAACGAGCACCAAGGCCACAGTACTTGTGCCCACATCACGTCCTTGCCATAGTAGGAGGCAAAACCACCACTCCTTCCTCATCCCCAACACATTACTCAGCACCAAAACTAGTAACATCACACGGTGCCACCGTGGAAATTGGAGAAAGCACGAGGACCTCTTCATTCACTCCATCCATCTCAGTCAGCGCCACCAGGAATTTTCCATAGTCAGAGTCGGTCTCTATGTCGCTATCATTAGGGACATCACCCATTAATTATTCTTGAGAGAGCCTTGAAGACTATTCTATTCATGTGATGGCATGTCATCACCCAACCTTTGAACATAAACTCTGGCTAACCTACACACAGATGATGGAGAAGTGCTCAATCAACTCATCTTGCACTGATAAACAAAAACTTCACCAAATAAATTGCTAACCACAAAAATTCAGAATCCCAATTGTTTTGATGGAAATTATGAGCCTTCATCCATATTTATGATCCAATTGATGATGTCAATCCTCAATACTCCAAAGGAGCATGAATGAGGGAGTGATTATTTTTGGCATCAGTTTCATCACCGTTAATTCTTAGGTACATGGAAATTGGTATACCATTCATAATAATTTGTAGGAAGTGGTTCTTCACATGCATGCAGATCAAGTTGATATCCTCTGAAGAGCATATGCCATTAGTGCTCGCTATTTACAGTGTCCAAATGGTCATCATATGGCCAATTTTGTTCTTTGAATATGAGCCATCGATCAATCATCGAGTTGGCACTTCAGATGACTCAGATCAATTCAAAGCTATTTGAAAGTTCCATATTGTCGCATAGCTAGTCCACTGAGCAATGGTGTATTTCCAAAAACACGTCCATCACCCACGAGCCCCATCTAGCTTTCATATGCCACCAACAAAATCCATGTGTCACCATCAGATAAACCACACACAACGTTAGGTGACATTATTTAATATTCTACATGACACATGCTCTACAGATTAGATTTGATTAGATGGTATGTCGGAGCCATCGATTTACTGCTAGCTAAGACCATGCTAATAGTGGGAATTGGGTCCCACTCGAACTAGGGGATGTGTGGCGCAATCACGTAGACTGCATGACCCAGCTAAAATACATTTTTTAAATACTGTGTTGCATGCACACAAGGGCTTGGATTAAATCCGACAACTTGAAATTTATCCATGTGCACATATTTTTTGGTTTATAAGGAAGGGTCCATGAGCTAGGCAATGAACACATACCCCTCGATAAAAAATAAAGACTTAAGACATAAGTCTTTAAAAGGTGAAATATTTTTAGGCTGACCATAAAATATTAAAATTTGGCAAATACCCGATGATCGGCAGGCTTAGGCAAAGGGTCTATTAATGAAAATGAGCCAAATGACATAGGTCATTACTAAAAAACCTGACAACCTAGTGAAGAGGGCAATGAAGAGACATAATGCGAGGATTTAAGGCCTATCAAATTTGGAAACTGTGAAACAAGGGCATTGACCCTGAAATCCTAGGTCGAACCATCAACATAAAGGTGAAAGATCATGAAAAATGTCAAAATTTTGAGGTTCTATTAAAGGGTAAGACTCCTCAAGGTGGTGAGTGGACTGGGAGGTCATCAAAATGCCCAAAACGTAGAGTTACCATACAATCTTACTTTGGAAATGGCAATCCTCCTGATCCATCAGATCAAGATGGAGCTACATCATCAACTCTTCCACCAAATATTAATGAAGAAGGCATTCACAATACCTCACCACCATTGAAAGGTCAAGCTAAGATTTTCATTGAGTTAAATTAGTCAAATGAGGATGGCAATACTATAGAAAATTTTCCAAGGAGTACCTTGGTTAGCAAAAATGAGATAATTCACTTGGATGATGTTGGTAGCAAGAAAAGAAAAGGCAAATCAAAAGTGGGGCACGAGTGGGAAATGAAAAGGAATTTTTAGCTTGATTGGGTGTTAAAGTACCCATTCATTATACGAGTGGAGAAAGAAAACAAATATGAAACTCCAATATAATCCAAGTGTTTTATTTGTAGATCGAAATGTAAAAGAGACAAGAAGTTGTAGCTAAAGCTTGACACTATACAAAATCATATTGGTAAAGTTTATGAAAAAATAAAGCATAGATAGAAAGGAACAATCAATAGTATGATGGAAATCAAAGAAAGAATGTCTTCATGTTAAGTATTCCATGGAATATGAAAAGCATAAGTAAATAATGTTGAAGCTTATTGCATGTGGAGGTACAATTGAGGCTCAGTTTGGAAAAGTAATGGAAGGATCACAATTGGTAAAAACTGTTTAGATGAGTGTTATTTTTCATATTTTGTCCAAAGGGAATCCTATGACAGACTACCCAAAATATTTTAATTTATTAAATCTTTTTTGGGTGTTCCTCACTTTCCTAGCGCACATTGGTCAGTAAATGCTAGATGGGAATGGGAAAACTATCTTGTTGTAGTGCAAAATAAAGATTTAAAGGATAAAGTAAAAGAGTCAAACTTCATTGCATTATATTTAGATGAAGTTACTATGGTAGATAATATTTCTTAGGTCTATGCATGTGTATATTATAAAATAATATGTCCACCAAGCTCATCTTCTCAGAGTTCATAAAATGAAGGATAGTTCAACATCGGAAAATCTATTTGAACTAGTTAAGAAATATTCGAAGGAAATTGTAGGTATGGATGACTTGACAATTACCAAAAAGTTGTGTGTTTAGGAGCTAATGGAGCTGCAGTATTATGCAAGGTCATAGGACTAGTGTTTGCACCAAGTTACAAACTACTTGCACACCATACATGATTGGTATTTACTGCATGGCCCACATAATTAATTTAGCATTTATAATTGTGAGCAAGTTTCCTACAATATCAAAATTTAAAAATCTAGTCTGTGAGCTCTATGCATACTTTAGTCGAATTCCCAAAAGTTTCACATAATTTCAAATTTTTGTTGAGGGAATAACAATAAGAAACAAGCCTCTTAAGGATTTTGATACCAGATGGATCTCCTTGCATGGACTAGTGCAATGAGTTCTTTCAGAATATCAATCTTTTATTGGAGTAATGTACAAGAATTGCTACACAATAGACAAAGCTCCTAACCTCTTACATAGGTTAAACAATATAGAGAAAATATTGACTTTAGCTAGTCTTCTCCTCATGCTAGATGAGATAGATAATGTTGAGAATAAATCCCAAGAAAGAACTATGTAAATTAATGAATATTCCAAACTACGTATAAATACATGCATGGCCCTCGATCATCTATATATAGAACTAACTTCTAAAAGCCCAATTTTTTTCATGTGGCAAAAAATTACAAATTTGAATCATCCTGTTAATTATTTATAGTTTAATGCAAGTGGGTACTTATGTATCTGTGTATGTGGATTTGAGATACCAATGTACCATTGTACGACAGTTAGGTGTTCTATTAGAGAAGTACCTATTACAAGGGAAGCTTTTAATGACATTGTTAAATCTGTTGGTGATAATTTGAAGGACATTGCAAAAATTGTTTCCACATATATTTATAATAGATTCCCTCGAGAAGAAATACTTGAAGCCATGGGTGTTTTCTATCCTCAATATTGGGTAAACCAAGATAGCCCAGCCTATTTTCATGATAAATTAAAAATATTGGTCAAACACTTTTTGAAAAGTGTAACACAATGAGTAGACAACAAAAGGAATTATAAATGGAGATAAGCTTAGACAACAATGTAAGAATTTTCCAAGAATTGTGATGGAAAATTTTGATTCCATGGAGAAACCCTTTGAACCAAGATCAATAACAAAGGCTTGGACAAATTTAGGTCAGAGTGAAATATTATGTAGTTCAATATCAGAATATTTGAAACTTTTTTATTTATGTCAAACAATGATATTGGTGTCTATGGAGGATGAGAGAGTTTTTAGTTCATTTTTTTTTTTTGAAATCAAAGATAAGAAACAATCTAGACAAGAATTTTGAAAATTGCTTGAGGGTGAAAGGAATTGTGTATAATGCCAAAAATTTTCCTTTTGAAATGGAACTCACAATCTAGAGGTCCATATGCAAAAGAAGAGGGTTTCTCAACACTCCAAATGATGGTATTGGTGGCATTGGTAGTGGGACAAATGACAATGACACAATGAATGTTGAATTTGAGATGAAAGGCAAAGAAAATGAAGACTAGACTCAAAATCAAGATTACTCTTTTATTTTATCTCAAGTTGAACGTCAATTTGAGGACCACGACTTGATTTGTGAAATAAAAGTGAATTAGTAGATTTTAGGTATTTATACTGCACTTCATGAATCATTTTCCAAACTGTAGTTGATGATATTTTATATTGTATTCCATGAAATTGTGAATCATTGCACTTCATGATATTTTATTTTATATTGCACTTCATGAAACATATCCAAACTGTAGTTGATGATATTTTATATTGTATTCCATGAAATTGATATTTAATATTTTATATTGTATTCTAGGATATTAAATTTGATATGTGATTCTGCATCATTTTTAAAGAACAACACTTATCACACTACTTATATATTCTTATTGCATTGACATTCACACAATATTTGATAAATAACTGAAAGGAATATTAATGCATTCCTTGAATAGAAGCTAACAGTTCAACATCCATAACATAAACACATGATGTGATATAAAAACTTATAAAATAACCCTTGATTATTTTGAGTCAAAAGATAGTGAATATAATACTGGAGATCAAGATAGGTTGATATTCAAAGTTAAATAAATACACTTAATTATTTGAGTCATATTTTGTTATTACAGAGAAAAATTACAACATTTCCTATATGTGCTATCAAATAGCTTAAACTGTGCAAAAAGAGCTTACAGAGAGTGAGATAAAAGATCAAAAAAAGGAAGCAACAAGCAAAGAAGTGAACTCATCCCAAAACTTTATGATAACCAAATTCTCAGATAGGAGGCATAGGAATAAAGCTTGTACAATATGGTCACGTAGTGGGGCTTGGGCTTCTATTTTCATGGAGGAGGAGGTCTCATGGGAAAAAAAATTGTACTACAAGATTAATTGGAATCTTTTCTAGAAAAATAGTAGCCCCTACCTTTTAGGATTGAATATTTGAGCAAGTGAAATTGAGGTGGGGCTAAAAATTTCTCCTATATCTTAGAGATTTATTTTTCCACTTTTCAATCATTAAAATTTTGATATAGTGAGGAGATGTGGCAGGCCACTCTACTCCACATAAGAAGAGGCAACAATTGTTTTGCAAGGGTCTACTTTTATTGAGTAGTGGGATACACTAGAAATTTGGGTCCTAGCCCCAAACACAAAGAAACCTCCAATTGCAAAACCATTTGTAGATTATAAGGTAGGGCTAATCATTAAGAGGGTGTTAGCCACCTGATCAGGGGCTTTAGGTCTAGGGTTTATCCTTGATTTATTTAAAGAACCCTAGACTTTACCTCTATTTCTTATATTTTCACATTGAATTTTTATTGTTGGTTCTTGATCACATTAATTTTAACTTATGTCATTGAGCTCATTCAGTTTACCGGCCCCTTCACCTAATCTTATCAGTCTTTTGGTCGCTGGGACATATTATGCATCAATGTTTAAAGGGGGTTTAATATTTTGTTGTTGGTCTAAAGTCTTGGCCATAATTTTATGCCCCCCATCTCTCGTTGACCTAGACGAGCCCCCCCTTTCAAGTTACTAACATTTTGCATGTGCATCTTTGAAATTTTTAATGTTGGCAGTTGGATCATTTGATTTGATCCTGACCATTCCCCGCTTCCTTGTTATGTTTCAATATTCAATAAAAATTTCCAATGGGCTAGCGAGTGTGTGATGCGTTTCCTTTCTTTTGAACAATATCCATTAGGATGTGAAGGAATTGATCACTAGGTTTTAACTGATCAATGGTGGTGATGAGATGTGGTCGGTTGATCCTGAGACTTCCCCGCTAGCCCTCGAGGGACACAAAAACATATCTTGTCTCTCCATGAGGAAGTGGGGAGGTGCTACATGGCACAATCCAATCCATTAAAATAACTAAATGGGATGGGAAATATTTTGGAAATTGTTACCAAAATTTCACCTCAGCTCAATTTGGTAGAGTTGGAATAGTTGATTACATTTAAGGTGAAAGGTACATGCACTTTATGCTGATAGCTCATTTATAATGAAGTATCTTAGATAATATTCAGTTTATTATGCAAATTTTAACATGGAATATTCATTAAAAAGTTACCTAGTACTATATTCTATTAATTTTGAGAACAAAGAATGTTTCATGCTTTGAAGATAGAGAAAATATTTAAAAGTCACACACAAGCTATGGGAATGACTCAATTAAATCAATGTGATAAGGGATGTAAACTATACATCTAAATATTAAATAAAGAAAATAAAACATGAAAAAGGAACATATCCATCATTTCCTGGCAATGTTGGCATTTATCATTGATCCTCCTATCTTCATATGGGTCTTCTTGTCTTCTTCTCCTCACATACCCAGGCTTCAAAAGCACTTGCAATTGATTGGAAAAGTCATGTTAGAGCTCTGGATATGAAATTGATCATATATCCTATCAACACACACACACACATATATATATATATCTTACAAAAATGAGGCATTAGATCAATTGAGCTATCAAAAGACAAATGCAAAAGTGCCAATTCAAATAATCAGAAGAACATTGAATTCACTGTTTTATATCTAACTTATTTGTTCATTGTGTAGGTACAAGTACATGTTTCATTACCGGTTCATCATATTCAAACATTTTAGTATGTGGAGAAAAATGGGCTTCCAAAAGGGTCAAGCCCAACATACTAAAGGTACTGCAATCTTCGCATGATAATGCATAAAAGATGTATGCAATGATAGAATACAATTACCATAGTAGAGAAACAGTTCATCTAATTATAAAAGTGAATCATCAATGAAGGTTCATAAAAACAAGTAGTCTTGTATCATTTAACAAGACAAACAAGTGCTCCTGATCTAATAATTGTGTGTTACCAAGGAGACACTCTCTTAGTATGCATCAACACATGAAAAGCATACATAAAATATGTAAAGGTAGTCAGGCAATGAGATTTCTGCCACAAAGCTGAGAAAGGTATAATGATGCTAGAAACTTTGATAAAGAAACAAGCTTGCAAAGTAAAAAAAGTAACAAGGACATCATTCCCTATGCCCAGAAATAGTCATGATAAGATAGGGACAAGAACCTACGAGCCTACCATATCAAAGTATGAAATGAATGAAATTCTAGGGTGCCATTATGAAAAGAATTCCCTCATTTTTCAAAATGTACTTCTATTTTCAAGCCTTTTGTGTGTGATTATAGTGATGAATATCGTCATGTGGTGGCTGAAGCTAATAAACACCAGTAACATATGATAGCCACAATGAATAACTGCACCCAACAGTGAAGGGTTTTTATGGAAGAAATCAAATGACTGTGGATAAGAAATGGACAAATTTGTTGTTTCAGTAAAGCATTTTCAGTTAAGGAACCATTTATGAGTGACATAAGTGCAGTGCTTTCTCATTATGAAATATAATGCCTAATGGAGAAAATGAAATGTTCAATAATCATGTCACAATCAAGAGCTTTATGGTAATCATCTCAATATTCACATATTAATCCATTAACAGTAAATGGACATGCAACAATCAACTGAAGTATGGTCATTGTTGCCAAAGTACCTGCCACTATGGGGATCATCCAAAATGAACTGAACCTATACAATTTACATTTAGTGCTTGTGGACTTGAAATAACAAAGAAGTGTTCAGAGAATGGAGAAATAAGATATGTGAGGAGGAACTAATATATATGTTTGATTCATATGAACACAATAAGGTTGTTAGGTATTGGGAGAAAATGAACAAGGTGCAAGTACAAAAACTTGCAAAATATATAGACCAGATATATGAGGGGGTTTCTTCCAATAAAAGATACAAGATACAGTCTCAACCTACAATGTAAAGGATCTTCAACATTCACTAAGCTACTAGGTTTAGGAGATTTTTGACAAATTTATCAAATTTTGTTCACCATACTTTCCAAAAAGCATCAAATTTGTGCCTTGAAGGAATGTTATACTTGGATATATGTCAGAGTGGCTTTATAAGTGGTGGCAATAGGATTGGGTATAAGAATTTTTTGATAACCAAATTCCTTAGATTAATTATCAAGTGTTTGGGGACAAGAAAACTGCTCTTATAAGCTCTTATTTAGCATCTTTCCAAAGTTGTGCAGAATGACAGAGCAAGGAAATTTCGAAGAATTGAAGCACATGTGATTAAGAAGCTGCAATTGAAATACTCAGATGAAGTCTTGGCCATGAAAAAAGGGTTTCTTTCAAGCATGATGGCAGCCAAGTCAAATCCTTCAAAACCCTTGAACATACTTGTAGGCCTGGAAAGAAAACACACTTTTTGGTTGAATATAAAGGTTTTTCATTGATTCCTACATAGAAATCATATGGAGACCACGGCCATAAAAATATATAAATACCAAAAAAACCCTCATGGCGGCCTTCATATTGCAGAATACTCAAAAAATTATGAATTTATTTCACAAGAAAAGGCAAATATACACTCTTAGAGAACTCAAATAGAGCATATTTTACCAGTAGAAATCCAAGATAGTGCAAAGGATCAAATCGTGACAATTTCCCAATGGTTTTGTATGGGAGGATATGCTCAAAGCCTGTGGACTAAAGATTTTGAAATCTCTTCAACTTTAGCCTCAAAATGTAAGAAAACTCAACAAAGAATTAAACAAAAGGATACATTAGAAAACAATATATGGTGGTAGCCAAGAAGACTTAAAGCTAGAGGATGCTTTTTAATGAAGGTAAAATGTTCAAATCTAAGATGAAGCGACTTATCCTGCCAGAGTCTCCATTAAAAATCCCATAAGCAACAAGGAATTCGACATAAAATATAGAGATATGAAAGCATTCAAGTTTGAAACCTTACCCAATGGCAGCCATAGTGTAGAGTTTCTCTCGAAGCTTCTCAAAAAATTCAAGTGAAGAATGAATGATGATTAGGGTTCCTGAAGCTTTTAACATAAGCCCTAATTTGAATCATTGATATTTTTGACCTTATCTTTTAAGGAAAAATCATTGTGAATTATTAGTAACATGGTCTTGACTTTTCAATTCAATAGACCTAATGATTTTGGAGTAGCTCGTGGGTTTGATAATGAATTTGGGAGATAGGTTTCAAATTTATTAGTTAAGTTTGAAGTAAAAGACTACTCCACTTATTATGTTTGCATGATTTTGACAAAAAAAAACTATGTAATTGAATATTAAAGGTAATATTTTATTACCTAAATATTTACCATGCAAATAAAAGGAGGACTGTCGCCACATGTAAATATTAAAATAATCATAAATTCATTATCTTTAATATCCAATCAAACAGATCCCTTTTTCTTTAATCCATGCAAATTTAGAGAAAGGTGGAGACTTCACCCTATTTTTAGTCAACTAATCATGCAAGGTTTAAATGAAGTAAATGGTGGAGGTATTTAGGACTTAGTTGCAGTTCCACATCAGTTTCGAGGGTCTTTTAGTCATGCATGACATGGGGATCAATTTGCAACATTCAATGTTCATTTTATAACATTGGTGGGCCCATTTTTTTAGAATTTTCTTCTATGCTCATGAGAGAGGTTTCAAAGAGACATTTTCACTTCCAATTAGCTTGGATTTTCACCTCTTAGGCGCATTATGCATTCCTACTTTGTATATATTGGAAAAAAATTCCCTTTTCCTTAGTTCTTGATGATTTTTCCTTTGCATTTCTACAAAGAAGAGATTGATTTTGTAACTCATATATTTTATATTTTAATATACAATAGGTTACATGTTCTATTTTTTCCATTTTTATGCAAGAGTTCCTTTATTTTCAGTTGAATCAAGTATCTACCTTATCATTGTGTTGTTTTTATGAATGAATGGATGATATTTTATTGTGTTTTAATATCAGAACTTTTAAAATCATTGTCTCATTTATACTTGCATGCATTAAAAGTAGTAAAACTAACATAATCCTTTCTTTTCATGTTGTGAGAACCTAATTTTCCTCCAAAGAATAAATTTATTCAAGCCTTCCTTAGAATCATTTTTGTGATCAAATTGTTAAATTGATTTGTGTGTATAGATATTTTGAAAGTTAACGTTAGTTAGAGTTGCATGTTTCTATCAACTAGGTGCATCACCGCCCATTTAAATTCCAGTTTAAGTATATCCATTAGAAATCCCTTTTAACTCTTTTCCTGTAAATTCATTAACCCATTAGAAAATCATAAGGGAACCAACCCATAATCTGGAGGTTTAATCTCACCATAGGTCACCCACAATCTGAGTTTGATCCCATGTTACACAGGATTGCTGAGATTCACAACTTTGGATAATGGGTGCAATCATGTTGGTAAATATTTTTTGCATGCTCGGTGGGACTCTGAAGATCACTTTAGAGAAATAATTCAAATTGCAAGCTATTGTTCTGGTATATACAACAGCATATTTTTCCTTTCAGATGTTAGAGTTTATACTTAGTGAATTCAACCACAATCTATTGGTTTCAAGTAGACAAAGTGTTGGTTTTTATGAAAAGAGAATGTTCTCACCTCCATTTCAAGAAATTACTACCTATCCACATTCATATCAGGCCAGTTATGATTTCGGTTTTATCCCAAAATCCCATGCAACAATAAATAACCAATATGCTTATTATTTTTACCAACCACCTACCCCTGCTCAACCTTCATATCAACATTTATATGTCCAAAATCATGTCCAAGAGGTTGATGATATGAATAATGGCATGAATGACACCATGGACAGGTATTTTTAGACATCACAAAGAAGATATAAGAGTTCAGGAGGAAACAAGAGCTTGATATGTAGCAACAGGAGTTAGATTATCAGGCCTACTTGCATGAGCAAGAGTTGGAGACACAAAGAATACATTATGAAGAAAATCTTGTTGTGAAGGAGGAAAAAATTAGAATGTTGGTTTCCCAAGCACCAAAAAATTAGCCAATAGAGGTAGAGGTTTCTATTCAATCTCCAAATAAGTCTTCTAGATTTGACCCTCCAAGTTTTAGGGGTAATAGTCCTACCAATGTTAAAAATCAGCCCCTACAAAAGCCCATGAATGAACAAAAATAGTCAAACCGATCCATTAATCCTCAGTTTTAGTCATATCAAGAGCCTGAACCAAATCATCAAAGTACTGGACAGGTATAGCAACCTTCTTGGACCAAACATCCTGGCTTCAAAATGCCAAATCTAGTTCAAGAGGCTCCCATTCCAAGTTTCAAAGATCCTCTTCTATTGCAAAATATAATGCATGCAACAAATCAAGCTATGAGGGTTCATTAGAAATCATCTTAAGCACCTGTTGTTCTTCAAGAGAGCCAAAATGTGTATGTATGTCCTCATACCATTTCTTTCTTCAAAGGAGAACCAATTGTTTGTCAAAATAATTGGTTTGATGAGAATGATCAATTGAAGATAAATAATGCAAACAAGGAAGAGGTGTTTGAAGAGAAGCAAGCAGAAGTGTTTGGTATGAATATGATTATACTTGATGAACAATATGGGAAAGTAAACTTGCAACAAGAGGAAAATGAACATGATCAGTTAGGACAACAGGTTGAGAATTTTGAAAAAGGTATCAAAACCAATGATTTTATGTTTTTATTCAATGAACTCCCTTATTTTATTGAGTTGGATGAGTAGGAAAAAGTAAAACAATCTGATAAGCTAGTGATAAAAGACAATCAATGTAATAATCAAGTCTTGGAGAAGCTGAAAGATGAAAATAAACATGGGGAAGGGACGGTTCGTGAGGTAAAAAACACTCCTTTTTTATCAAAAGACCAAGAAAGATCTAATGAGGTTTCATTTTGGAATGGTCTCAAGTCCATTTTTTCAAACTTAGATGGCAGACAAGATCAGGATAAACAAGTTTTGGGAAAGGAAATAAAATTTGAGTCTCAAGATTTAGCTGTTTTGTTTGATCAATTACCTGAATTTGTAGATGAGAATAAATATAGCATATACATACTAACATCATTGCCCACTTTTGAGCAGCAGAATAACAAAGCTCATCTAGATTTAAGGCAAAGTTATGAGTTAGATGAGAACATATTTTCAGGCATCATAGAGGTTTTTTTCTCTAACATAAATGATAAGCTAGTATATATGAACCAACAACATGTGATCATCCTTTTCATATCAAAGAGGCAAGCATTCCTTCATTTCATTCATATGAACCAACTCTTTCAGATCAAATTGAAATCGAGATAAAAGGTGAAACAACATATTTGGAGCAAGAAAATATTACACTGCAAGTGGAGTAGCCTAATTAGCAAGACAAAAAGATAACAGTGTATAAGCATGAAGACAACAGTGAAAGGCCAAGTTTTATCCTCTCAAAAGGGTGTTTGATCAGATATTTATCCAAAGAGGAGTCTACAAAATTACAAGTTATGATTCTTCCAAAGCATGTGATTGCAACTAGGGAGCAGTAGGAACTAATTTTACCTATATGCCTAGAAATAACATCTTTGGTGGTCAATCAAATGAGGAAGGTGTGCATTTTGTGATGTTCCAAACGTTTTGGCAGCATTTAATCAAATGTTTATTATTCCAAACCTCTTTTTGGTTAATCTTGAGGATTTGAAGCACCCTTTGTTATTAAGGAAGGGCAGTTATCTCTCAAAACTAGTAAATGATCATGTTTGAAAACTAGCCCTATTGGTTAGTGTAGGGTAGGTTAGTTCTCAATATTTTTCAAGTTAATAAGTTCTTTGAGCACATTTCACTTCAATTCAACTTTATTTTCAAATAAGTGCAAATGTTGCACAGTTTTATGGCTTTGTCTTGAATAGAGTTATGCTAGTTTATTTCAATTTCATTTGTTGCTGGGTTACAAAGGTTTTCAGTCAAAAATGATAGAAGATTGGACTCCATGCCCAATGGATTATCAAGGCAACTGATCTAGCATGCTTAGCAGGCAAGCATTCAACAAAAATTGCCAGAATGTTACCAAAATTTCACCTCAGCTCAATTTGGTAGAGCTTGAACAACAGATTATATTTAAGGTGAAAGGTACATGCACTTTATGTTGATAGTTCATTTTCAATGAAGTGTCTTAGATAAGATTTAGTTTATTATGCAAAGTTTAACACAAAAGATTCATTAAAAATTTGCATAGTATTGTATTTAATTCATTTTGAGAACAAAGATTTTTTTATGCTTTGAAGATAGAGAAAATATTTAAAAGTCCCACACAAGCCATGTGAATGACTCAATTAATTCAATGTGACAAGGGATGTAAACTATACATCTAAAGATTAAATAAAGAAAAGAAAAAATGAAAATGAACATATCCATCATTGCTTGACAATGTTGGTGTTGATTGTTGATCCTCCTATCTTTAGATGGGTCTTCTTGTATTTTTATCCTCACATACCTAGTCTTCATAAGCACCTGCAATTGATTGGAAAATTCATGTTAGAGCTTTATATATGAACTTGATCATATATCCTATCGATATATATATATATCTTACAACAATGAGGCATTAGATCAATTGTGCCATAAAAAGATAAATGGAAAAGTGCCAATTCAAATTATTAGAAGAACATTGAATTCACTATTTTATATCTAACTTGCTTGTTCACTATGTAGGTATAGGTACATTTTTCATTACTAGTTCAACATATTCAAAAAATTTAGTATGCGGAAAAAAATGGGCTCCTACAAGAGTTGAGCCCAACATACTAAGGGTATTGCAATATTCACATGATAATGCATATAAGATGTATGCAATGATAGCATACAATTACTAGAGAAAAGAAATTGTTCATCTAATTAGAAAGGTGAATCATCAATGAAGGTTCATAATAGTAAGTAGTCTTGTATCATTTAACAAGATAAACAAGTTCTCCTACTCTGATAATTGTGTTTTCCCAAGGAGACACTCTCTTAGTATGCATCAATAGATGAAAAGCATACATAAAAGATGTAAAGGCAGTCAGGCAACAAGATTTCTACCACAAAGTTGATAAAGGTATAATGAATCTAGAATAGTTGATAAAGCAAAAATCTTTCAAAGTAAATAGAGTAACAGGGGCAACATTCCTTATGCCCAAAAATAGTCATGATAAGATAGAGACAAGCACCTACAGGCCTGCCATACCAAAGTGTGAAATGAATGAAATTCTCAGGTACCATTATGAAAAGAATGCCCTCATTTTTCAAAAAATATTTCCAATTTCAAGCCTCCAGTGTGTGCTTTGAGTGATGACTACCCTCATGTGGTGGCTGAAGCTAATAAACACCAGCAACATATGATAGCCACAATGAATAATTGCACTCAACAGTGAAGGGTTTTTATGCAAGAAAGAAAATGATTGTGGATAAGCAATGGGAAAATTTGTTGTTTCAATAAAGAATTTTTAGTTAAGAAACCATTTATAGAGTGACACAAGTATAGTGCTTTCTCATTATGAAATATAATTCCTAATGGAGAAAATGAAAGGTTCAATAATCATGTCACAGTTAAGAGCTTCATGGTAATCATCTCAATATTCACATATTAATGCATTAACAATAAATGGATATGCAACAATCAACTGAAGTATGGTCATTGTTGCCAAAGTACTTGCCACTATGGGGATAATCTAAAATGCACTAAACCTATACATTTTACATTTAGTGATTGTGGACTTGAAATAAAAAAGAAGTGTTCAGAAAATGGAGAAATAAGATATGCTAGGAGGAACTAATATATATGTTTGATTCATATGAACACGAGAAGGTCAGTTAAGTGTTGGGAGAAAATGAACAAGGTGCAAGTACAAAAACCTCCAAAATATAGAGCACACATATATGAGGGGGTTTTTTCCAATAAAAGAAACAAGATAGAGTTTCAACCTACAATGTAAAGGATCTTCAACATTCACTAAGCTGTTAGGTTCAAGAGATTTTTGACAAATTTATCAATTTTTCTTCACGATACTTTCCAAATAGCATCAGATTTATGCCTTGAAGGAATGTTATACTTGGATATATGTCAGAGAGGCTTTATAAGTGGTGGCAATAGGATTGGGTATAAGAAATTTTTGATAACCAAATTTCGTAGATTAATTATCAGGTGTTTGGGGACAAGAAATCTGCTCTTATAAGCTCTTATTTAGCATCATTCCAAAGTTGTGCAGAATGAAAAAGCAAGGAAATTTTGAAGCAAGTGAAGCATAGGTGATTAAGAAGCTACAATTTAAATACCTAGATGAATTCTTGGCCATGAAAAAAGGGTTTCTTTCAAGCATGATGGTGGCCAAGTTAAATCCTTCAAAACCCTTGAGCATACTTGCCAGTGGAAAGAAAACCTAGTTTTGGGTTGAGTATAAAGGTTTTTTCCTCGATTCCTACATAAAAATCATATAGAGGCCTCAACCATAGAAATATATAAATACCCAAAAAAACCCTCATGGGGGCCTTCATATAGCAAAATATGCAAAAAATTGTGAATTTCTTTCACAAGAAAAGGTAATTATACACTCTCAGAGAGCTTGAATAGAGAATATTTTACTAGTAGAAAGCCAAAGATAGTGCAAAGGATCGAATGGTGACAACTTACCAATGGTTCTCTATGGGAAGATACGATCAAAGCCCACGGACTAAAGCTTTTGAAACCTCTTCATCTTCGATCTCACAATGTAAGAAAAGTCAACAAAGAATTAAACAAAAGGATACATCAGAAAACAATATATGGTGTCATCCAAGAAGACTTTTAAATCCATAGGATACTTTGAAATGAAGATAAAATGTTCAAATCTGAGATGAAGAAACTTATCCTATAAGAATCTCCATTAAAAATCCTAGAAGTAGCAAGGAATCTGATATGAAATATAGAGAGATGAAAGTAATCAAGTTTGAATCCTTGCCCAATGGTGGCCACAATGAAAACGTTTCTCTCCAAGCTTCTCAAAAAATTCAAGTGAAGAATGAATGATGATTAGGGTTCCTGAAGCTTTTACCAGAAGCCCTAATTTGAATCATTGATATTTTTTACCTTAGTTTTTAAGGAAAAATCATTGTGAATTATTAGCAATATGGTCTTGACTTTGCAAGTCAATAGACCTAATAATTTTGGAGGAGCCCATGGGTTTGATAATGAATTTAGGAGATAGGCTTCAAATTTATCATTTAATTTTGAATTAAAAGACTAAGTTCCACTTATTGTGTTTGCATATTTTTGACAAAACAAAACTATGTAATTGAATATTAAAGGTAATATTTTATTACCTAAATATTTACCATGCAAATAAAAGGAGGACTGTCGCCACATGTAAATATTAAAATAATCATAAATTCATTATCTTTAATATCTAATCAAACAGTTCTGTTTTTCTCTAATCCATGCAAATTCGAAGAAAGGTGGAGACTTCAGTCTAGTTTCAGTCAACTAATCATGCAAGGTTTAAATGAATTAAATGGTGGAGGTTTTTGGGACTTACCTACAATTCCACATCAATTTTGAGGGTCTTTTAGTCTTGCATGAAATGGGGATCAATTTGTAGCATTTAGTGTTCAGTTTACAGTATTGGTGGGCCCATTTTTTCAGACTTTTCTTTTTTTGCTCGTGAGAGAGGCTTCAAAGAGCTATTTTCACTTCCAGTTAGCTTGGAGTTCCAACTCTTGGGCGCACTATGCATGCCTTCTTATATATATTGGAAAAATTCTTCCTTTTTCCTTAGTTGTTGATGATTTTGCCTTTGCATTTCTACAAAGAAGAGATTGGTTTTGTAAGTCATATTTTTAACAATTTAATATACATCAGGTTACAAGTTCTATTTTTTCCATTTTTATGCAAGATTTCCTTTATTTTTAGTTGAATCAGGTATCTACCTTATCATTGTGTTTTTTTTATGAATGATTGGATGAGATTTTATTGTGTTTTAATATCAAAACCATTAAAATCATTGTCACATTTATACTTGCATGCATTAAAAAGTAGTAAAACTCATAGCTCTTAGGTTGTGTATTGAAATAATCCTTTCTTTTCATGTTGTGAGAACCTAGTTTTCTGCCAAAGAAGAAATTTATTCAAGCCTTCCTTAGAATAATTTTGTGATCAAATTGCTAAATTGATTTTTGTGGATAGTTATTCTAAAAGTTATTGTGAGTTAGAGTTGCATGTTTCTATCAACTAGGTGCATCACAACCCATTTAAATTCTAGCTTTAGTATATCCATTAGAAATCCCTTTTAACTCTTTTCCTAGAAATTTATTAACCCATTAGAAAATCATAAGGGAACCAACCCATAATTTGGAGGTTCAATCTAACCATAGGTCAGCCACAACCTGAGTTTGATCCCATGTTACATAGCATTGTTGAGCTTCACAACTTTGCATAATGGGTGCAATCCTATTGATAACAATTTTTTTTTTACATAAGTATTATGGAGCATTAACTCGTGAATTACTAAAGAGCTATTTGAGCATATGGTTAATTGAAGGATGAGATTTTATAATCTTGTCTATTCGTTAGATCCAAAGTATATGTACTAAGGTGGATGGCTTGAAAGGTAAAGAGCATGCAAGTTGTGGGTGCTAGATTTAATCTGGGCCACTCTCTGCTACCTCGTTGCCATAAGATGTGCATGGGCTAGTCCCAGAGGGGAAGCAGGGAGTTGACACGTAGCCATTTTCAAAGCTCGTGAGGATAGTGGAGCCTACGAGATGACTTATAAAATGATCTACATGGAATAATATGATTGGTTAGCGATACTAGTCATCTATGGTTAGATAGCACACAGTGAGTTTGAAAGTCCATAGTTCCTCTCCGAGGGATTTTGTCAAAATGGAGTATGAGAGGTCACCATCTTTGAATGCAAACAAGATTAAAATAATTATGTGAGAATAATCTTTGTGAAAGAACTTATCTCCATTAGAGCTCCTCATCCTGGTTCAAAACATGTATCAAAAGTTAGGTGAACCAAATCAACTTCATTCCAATTCCACCCATTCTAAAATTGAAGGAAATTGGTCTTTTACTCTATAACCACATAATTGGAGGCAAGAGAATTTAGAATATCCCCAATAATGCCACATCATCTTCTTCCTTATTAACCTTAGAAAATTGAAACCCTTATGAAAATTTAGAATATTACACTCAATAGAAATGCCCTTATCCTTCAACAAATTATTTCAGTGTGCTCAAAATCCTTATAAATATGGGCCACCAGTACCACTACCAGCCTAATCCTTGTTTACTTGTGAGTCGTGTGAGGTTGGGTATAGTGATAATCATGCAAACCAAAAAACCAACTTAATCATGTAACTTAAGTCTTACATTTACAATTACAATGTTTATTTTGATTGATGTCTAGCTACATGCAAATTGTACCTCAAGCTAACAAACTGTGAAAATATCCACTCAAACAATATGAAATCATTACAAATCTTGTTTCAATTGATCACTAGATTAATGATGTCATCATCTACAACATGTCATGCATTTTTCAATATCAAGCTATCCAATCAATCACTTTGGATGTACATATGGCATTAATCTATGGTTCTACAACTACACTTTCTTCAAAGAAAGAGAATCTTGATCCCATCAAGGATAGATGTCAAAATCATGAACATAATAAGCATATTGAAGGGAGGTTTAAATATCTGTGGGAACATAAAAGAAGCTCCTTTGAAATCCTGAAAGATAAAGAAAAGAATAATGTTGAGGAATTTTTCAAGGAGAGTGATAAATATCAACAAGAGTACAATATTGGTCACTTCGATTTAGAAAAATCACCAACTCATCTGGGTGACAAGACAACGATATCTTGAGGAAAGAAATTGGCAGTGACAGAAACCAAATTAACTGTTGATATTCAACAAAAAATCAAACTAGGTTATACGTAAATTTTTTAACCCTAAGCCAATAATAAAACACATCTTACCATTATTCCATTAAAAACCTATTGTTGAATACCTTATTTCCCACAATCATTGTTCTAGCAGGGTCATACTTATTGAATAAAAAATATAAAATAGCTCAAGTCAGGGAGACTTCACTATTTCAAAGAGAGTTATTTCATGGTCCCTTAGATAATCCGACAAGACAACATTGAGAACACAATAAAATGTCAGGAGAAAATATTTTAAAACCCCTTCGATGGGACGATGTGCATTAAAAAATAGCATTCACGGCCCCGACTTTGAAAGTATCAATATGACGGGCTTGTAAGTATGTCAAAGTGACAATGGAATATCGAAGAGACAATTTCGTGAGTCCCTTTGAAAACCTGACAAACAAAAAATACATATATCAAGAGGAAAGACATATATCGACAAGAGATAATTAAGGGTCACTTCAATGGAGTGATATATGTTGGAGGCATGAAATTTATTGAAAATTAATTGAGGACAGATGCGACAATCTCACATTACCATGAAAAATAGATGGCATCACCTTCTCAACAGTGCGGACGTGCGGGAGCGGCCTGATTATTAATCGTTGATCTCAACTGTGGATTTTCGTGAGAAAATATTTGTCACCTGACTTTGATACTCCATAGAATCAGTAATCACCTAGGTCGAGGGGTTGGTCACCACAATGATTGCAAAGGTTTAAGTCATAACTTAAGTGACCTTCAACTTCCAGTAGCCAGTCAATGATAAAATATTATTTTGGCTATCATGACTTTAAGTGATATAATAATAAAATGTCAACCATTTATTTTTGGAAATCTAACGGTTCTAGAGTTATTTTGAAGGTTTGAATTTGTAATTATACTGCTTCAGACATTTTCTTCAAGAATGCGACTACAGTCATCCATCGAAAATTCATTGAATGGTCATGGGTTATATTGATTTGCACTCACATCTAGCTTTAGACATAATTAATATGCTAACATTTGTCCCCATTCCAAACAATTTATGAAGGAATTTGGATGTGTGAAATTTTTTTCTTGAAATAGAACAATATCTAGTATTTGATATTTTCACCACCCATGCTATGATTCATTATTGGCATACCAATTTATTTCACTAATGAATTTTTTTATTGGTTTAAGACTATGTTTAATTCGCCAATGTTTTTTCTTAATTCATTTGAAAAAAGGTTTAATTCACAAATGAAAATATTATTTTTTGTTTGAAAAAATTTTTGAATCGCCAACAAAAATATTTTATTTGTTTGAGCACAACTTTCACTAATAGAAATATCTTGTTGGTTTGAAAACATGTTTAATTTGCTAATGGAAATATTTTATTGGTTTGAAAATAGGTTTTAATCGCCAATGAAAATATTTTATTGGTTTTAAAAAAATTACAGTTCACTAGGATTTTCCATAGACTTTTAGTGATTACAAAAGATTCACCAATTGAGATTTTTTTTCCCCAAAAAAATAAAAAATCACCAATAAAATTAATATTTTTATCAAGAAGTATACAAGATTTGCCACGATTTTAAACATTCACTAAGGGGGGTTCTTAAAGTTATCCCTGACAAAGGGAAATGGGGCTACATGGGTAGAAGCCAGAGCAAGAACTTCCTGTGTAGCCTAAGGCATACAATTTATATGCAAGAGGAAGAATAGATTATCACATATATAAGAAATATGGTGGCCATAAAATGTAGCTTAGGAGGAAAAGAGGAGTTGATATTGGGCAAATGGTTTTTGATTGCAATGAAAGATTCAAGTCAAACAAATTAAAACATAAAGGGGGCACGTAGGAATATTTTGTGCAAAATATGAGTTGCATGGGAGCTTAAAAGGAGAGCATGGTTAAAAAAATTAAATCCTAAGAAGGATGGGATGCATAGAGGTAGTGAAAAGAGTAGAAAATGTAGCAAAAAGGAACAAACATGAAGAACAAAATTTTTGTTTTCATTTGCTTTGAAATTGCCACATCATGGTAGAAAACCATGGCTCTAAATGGGAGTTGAATAAAATGAAGATGAATGGGAGTAAGCATATGTAAGAGAGCAAGCAGGTCAAGTCCATTGAAAGGGTGTCACCTTCAAAGAACAAGGGAAAAAGGCACGAGAGGATGAAATTGAAATAAAGTCAGAAATAAGACAAGATGGGCAACACAAGAAAGTTTTTGATAATTAAAAGATTAAAAATTAACACAAATTGATATCTATGGAGGGTGCATAGATGGAACATGGTGGAGTGAGTACACAATATGGATAAAAATATGTGTGGCTATGGATTGAATATGGAGGAGAGAAAATTTGCAAAGGTTGAGGCATGAGAAAGGTCGAACTAGAATGATGGAGTGGGCATATGTAATTCACATTGCATAACGATGAGAGGGCAGAGCAAAGGTAGAGGTAGCAAGAAGAAGATATTGTAATGTATGTTTCCATGAAATTTTAATAAATGAATATTTGTTGTTTTCAAAGTTGAGTGTGTAATTGTGCAATCAAGAATCAATTTTAAATCGACATATGTAATTGTCAATTTTTGAGTTAATCATCATTGTAGTCTTTTGTAATTTGGGTTTTTATGAAATTTGTGTGAAAAGTTCAAAGAGTGTTGTGCTCTCTCCATCAAAGGGTATCAAAGCCATAGGTTATGAGTCCATAAGAAGATCGTCAAACGTCAGGAAGCTTATGCCAACTCACCGATGGGTAGAGAAGAGTGTGTGAAGCGATTGTGTAGAGCTTGAGAGAATTGTTGCAAGTGTGTGAAGTCCCAAGTGATTGAGAGCTAAAAAATTGTGAAAAGATTATTTCTTATAGAGCATGTGAGTTGAAGGTTGCAATAGACAAAATTGGGTGGGTCATGAGGAGGCTTGTGCGATTACTATTTTGGGATTAGTATTGGGAGAAGTTAAAAAATAAGAAGTTTGAAAAATGGTATAGATAGTTCATGAAGAAGTAGGAAAGATCGAGAAGAGGATTGAGAAATTGGAAAGGAGTGTTGGGGAAAGTGAGAGGAAATTGGTAAAGAGAAGGAAGAAGAAGAGAGAGGACAACAGTCTGAGATGGAAATATGAAGATGTGAAAGAATCTCTTATCGAAGAAGTTGTAGTGAAGAAATTCCATGAGAAAGGCATCGAGGAAAAGGAGGAAAAGGATGAAGTGGGTAGTGAAGAGGTTATAGTGAATGACGAAGATGATGATTTGTTCCCACAAATGTTGGCGATTAAGAATGAATGAATGTCAAAAATCATTGTTGCAGTGAAATTAGATGAATGAAATGTCACACTGACAAGGATGTGGAAGATGTCGTAGTGAAATTTAATGTCACAGTTGTGAATGAAGATGAGGTAAATCAGTTTTATGATATATTTTTTTTTGAGATAATAGAAGGAGATATGGATAGAGAATGAGAGCATGTTGTAGATGTTGCATATTTTCTAGTAAAGATTATGGAAGATGATGTAGGGTTTTGGTGGAGGTGGTGGGTATGTGGTAGGTTGGATCTCATGAAGGAGGATATGAGAGTGGAGAGTACTTGGCAGAGGAGGTGAATAGGCTATGATGGACATGAGTCCATGAGGGGGAGAAGGATGAGAATGCAGTATTATTGAAGGGAGATGAAACGTGTTCCAAAGAGGTGCTAGAAGAAAAGGAATAAATACTTTTGGTGCACTTGTTACAATGATGGAGTTTGTTGTAGATTGTAAACAATCTTGAAGAGTGATTTTATCACTCAACTCCACCATTGTGAGCCTATGCTCACAATATTTTTACCCCACGTGTCTGATGTAGGAGCATCCAAGCGAATACACAATCCTACATCAACCAAAAAAACTCTGGTTTGATTTTGTTGTTTTGGTTTTTCTTCCTTTCCTCTATAGGTAGTTCAATGGTTTTCATCAAACATTGGTGGATATTGTTGACATTGATTTCCAAAATGTCACTTTAAGCAGATATTACGATATTAGATGGATTTAATTTATTATTGGTCAAGAATTATGATGTTTTTTGAATAAATTTTTCATAATTTTAATGTGAAATCAATTCAATTGATCTAATTAAGAAGATTAAAATGAAGCATCAATCAGGGAAAAACTAAATAAATATTAAAATATAGTCAAAACAAATGGAGCATATGAAGATTTGCACCACAACATAGGGTTGGAATCTATAAATGAATAGATATGGAAGTTTAAAAGACAAAGGAATGTGAATAAATATTAGAGTTATTAAAATGGAAAAGGGGCATTATTTAGTATGGTGTGAACAATAGAGGAAAAAGTGCCACAGAGGGAGATTGGGCTATGTGGGTAGAAGCCAAAGCATGAGCTCCTTACATAGTCTAAGGAGGATGATTAATATGCAGTAGGAAGAAAAGTTGATCATGTAGACAAGAAAGATGGTGGCCATAAAATGTAGTGCAGGAAGACAAGAGGGGTCAATGCTAGGCAAATGGTTTTTGCTTGCAATGAAAGATTCAAGTCAGAGCAAATTAAAACATAAAGGGGGCATGTAGGAAGATTTTGTGCAGAATATGAGTTGCATGGGAGCTTAAAAGGAGAGAATGGTTAATGGAATTAAATCCCAAGGATGGGACACATAGAAATAGTGACAAGAGTAGTGAATTTAGAAAAAGGGTACGAGCATGAGGAATATAATTTTTGTTTTGATTTGCTTTGAAATTGCCACATCATGGCAGAAATCCATGACTCTAAATGGGAGGAATAAAATGAAGATGAATGGGAATAGGCGCATGTAAGAGAGAAGGCAAGATGAGTCCATTGAAAAGGAATCACCTTCAAAGACTAAGGTAACAAGGTGTGAGAGGATGAAATGGAAATAAAGTCAAAATAAATACAAGATAGGCAACACAAGAAAGTTTTTGATAATGAACAAATTAAAAATTAACAAAGATTGATACTATGGAGGGTGTGTAGATGGAACTTGGTGGAGTGAGTACAACATATGCATATAAAGATGTGTGGCTTTGGATTGAATGTGGAGGAGAGAAAATGTGTAGAGGTTGAGGCATGAGGAAGGTCGAACTAGAATGAAGGAGTAGACATACACAATTCACATTGCACAATGATGAGAGGGCAGAGAAAATGTAGAGGTAGCAAGCAGAAAAGGTTGTAATGTAGGTTTACATGAAATTTTAATAAATGATTTTTTTTTTCTCAAAGTTGAGTGTAATTGTGCAGTCGAGAATCAATTTTAAATCGATATATGTAATTGTTGATTTTTGAGTTAATTATCATTGTAGTCTTTTGTAATATGGGTTTTTGTAAAACTTTGTGTGAGAAGTTGAAAGAGTGTTGTGCTCTCTTCTCATGAATCCCCTAGAGAATATGATTCTTTTTTATGATATTTGTGTATAAATACTTACTTGATCTATATGAACTCATATAATATTTTAATTGATATTTATTATAAAATATTGTAAATTAATAATTATATTTAACAGTGAAGTATTTAATTTAAATTTGATATATGTATTAAGGTTCATTGCATAACAAAATTAGTTGATGTGATTGAAAGAGATAACACAAAGAACACCAATGAAAAGTATTAAACATAATATGACACAATAAAAATAAATAAAGAATGCATTGAAAAGTTACAATATAAAAAGACAAAGGAAATATTATAAATAATATTGGGAGGATATGCTATAAGGAAGATAAAAGAAGTATTATAATCAATATTTGAAAGATACAATATAAGAAGATAAAAGGAAGTATTGAAAATATGTGATATAGAGGACAAAAAGGAAGTATTGAAAATTTATAATGTAGAGAATAAAAGAAAGTATTTGAAATCATATCATTATAAAGGTAAAATTGCACACTAATGTCACTTTCTATTTAGCTTTTTTTTTGTCTATTTTGAGATAATGTCTTTACACAAATACATAGCAACAAATGACATTAATTTATATGAAGTGATCACTTTTCTAGTCTTTTCATCTATTTATATACACACACTAAAACTCCTATACATCTAGCCCTACCTTACTCAATTACATAGGAACACTTGGTACATTTGCAATATACACTTACTTATCACACTTATTTATGCATATACCTCTATTTAGTCATTTGTCATTGGAGTTGACCATTATGTCACTTTAAGACAAGTTCACAATTGAAAAATATTTAGTTTCCAATTTGAATTCTGGTTGCTTAGGACCCCTTCATCCTTCTATCTTGAGTCAATAATTTAACATATTTCGTACAATTTAATGTTATGTGCTAGTGTTTAGAGACACTAAATACATTTTATTTTAATTATCTCTAAATCTACTCAATCATTCAAAAGTACATCATTTCTAGAGCACAAGAGAAATAAATAGCAACACACTTCAATTTGATGCAGTAAAAGGAATAATGAATCTACATTCTTAAGTGTTTTCTTGTTTTTATATTGTTCATTTTTCAAGGATTGGTCTAACCAAAAGCTCATTATGGTTGAACGACAATAATTTAAAGTATCTCTAAGTATTGCCAATCTGCAAACATATTTAGATAAAATAGAGAAAAGAGGCACATATTGAGTGAAATATTAATTCAATAGAGTACTACTAATTGCTAATGCATATCTAGAACACAATTATAGAACTGCAACAACAAATTAAATCCATACATCTAAACTTGTCTTTTGATATGTGAAAGATTTTAAAAAAAATAAAAATCAACTTCTTGATTAACAAAGAGACACCATTTTGTAGATATAATATCATACATATTCTAAAATCTCATCCAAATTCTGCCATTCTTCAATTATCAAATTAAATATCATTTTCTGGATGTTATTAAATTTGTAAAGCATTATCTAATTAACTATCTTCAAATATATATACACGTTTAATTTAGTAGTGGTTTGGTTACATCTATTTTTTGAGCCTAAATTAACTAAAAAGAATCTTTACTTTCCTTTTCAATTATAATGAGGACAAACGAATTGTTTTTCCGTCCAAATATACTAGGTAGTTCAATTATAAAGAGGGCATTAAAATATATTAACAGATATCCACAAAGTCTTTTGTCTCATATGGGAACTTAGAAAATCATAGGATTGGAACATCCTACGTTCTTGTTTTTTTCGCAACCATCGCTATTGCAGAGGATTCTTGATTTCTTACAAATCTTTCTAAATCTTTACTTTGCCAATTTTTCCATTCATCGATCCGGATTATCAAGTATGGCAGCAGATTCTAATGCTCGGCCTCCACTATCCATAATTGTATATTAGTTGTCAAAATCTAGGCTGTTTCCAGTGTAGGGATTTTTTCAACAAAGATACACTTTCTATACAACTATAATACATTTACACACTCATCTCCCCAAATGTGCTCTGCCTCTCTCGCACTTTGCTGCCATGGAAATGATAATCAATCCTCTGTGCATTGCTACCCTCATCTCAAATATGCATTGCCCCATTCTCTGCCTTACTCTCTGCTCCATCTCTTCTCTCCAATGCCCCCTGCCTTTCTCTGCTTACAACACTCCCAACTGTGTTCTGCTTCCCCCTCTCTGTCGTCCTAGGATGGAAAATAATGAGTGTGTGCATTCTTTATTGGTTCCAAGATATGATGTATTTCTGAACCATCGTGGGGCAGATGTGAAGGAAAGTGTAGCCAGCCTCATATTTCATAATCTTCAGAACAAGGGATTCAAAGTCTTTCTTGACAAGAATTCAATTGAAGGTGGGGAAAACATACCTCAAGCAATAGAGGAGGCTATTCACTCAACAGCTGTGCATCTTGTTATATTTTCTGCTAATTATGCACAGTCAATCTGGTGCTTGAAAGAGCTCAAACTGATCCTCAAGACAGGGGCTCCCATCATACCAGTATTCAGTGGGGTTCAGCCTTCAGAGCTTCGAATGAGAGATGAAGAGAGTGTGTATGCTCAAGCCTTCCAAATGCATAAGTACACTGGAAATTTTGAACCCCAACTACTAGAGGAATGGAAGATGGCCCTGTATGAGGTGTCATTTATAAAGGGTTATATTTTTACAGGGTAAATTTTTTTATTTTTTATTTTTTGTTTTAAATTGGTTTTGTTTTGTTTCTTTGAGATTTGTAGTAATTCTATTCTTGAACCATCAATTTATTGTTTATGGCCATCAATTATTAAAGATTGTGTACTGTTAAAATGTTACTTACAACAAATTTATATTTGAAATGTTTAAAAAATTAATTTAGTAGTTTTTTATTTAGCTGTGTGATTTTATATTTAATTTAATATTTTGTTTATGAGAGTAGTAGAGTATTAATTAAGATGTTTAATGTTTAGTTGTTTTAAAATAAATTAGTAATATTGATATTGACAAAGATAAAAATTTATTATTCAAATTGCAATATATAAATATAATGAAAAGGAAAATAAATAAAAAATATATAAATAATATTTTAACAAATTTAAAAGGGAAAAAAATATAAAGAAAAATAATTTTACTTTATTTTGTATTTTTAATTGTTTATAAATTTTTATTTTTATATAAAATAAAATATTATAAATACTTTTAAGAGAAGGTTTACTATATAAATTACAGAGATCAAGGAGAGCTGTTAGAAGAAATTGCTACAAATGTAGCAAAGCTTATTGATAGTACCAAATCTCAATCAAAAGTAGCTGCTGCTGATTTGAAAGGAGGAAATTATTAGAGCAAGAAACTTCTAGATTTGACTCTGTGAGTTTTTCTCTCCAATCAAACTTCATGATCAAATTATTTTTAATTATGATATTAAAGAAAACTTGAGACAATGGTTCAAATATTCAATTTCATTATAATAAATATAAAAAACTCAAATATCAAATATATAAATATTTTTTCTGATGAAAAATTACTTTCTTTCATACTAACACTATCAATTCTATGTTTAATTTTTTTTTTTTTTAATGTATATCACTTAATATAATTTTACTGTAATTGCAGGTAAGCTAAATGGTATATTACTGCAGTAAACTTTGGATATATATTTTTATTATAATTTATTTGTAGCGTTGTCTATCACTTGGTGTAATTTCCTTGGAGGAATTTGGTTGATTTAGTTTTGCTTCAAATAAATGTATATTATTATTAAACATACAAGTCAGCATGACGTGGAGTTTAAGTGGCCTGTTCTTCAGTTTTAATGTTCATTATTTGACATTAATTATTGTAAGGGAATAAACATCTTATATGAATTAACTTGAACCTTTGATTAAATAATCTTATTAATAGAGTATAAGTAAATTGTATTAATAAAATTTTAACTACATGTAAAATTTGATCAATTTAGAAATATGAAGTCATTTTTATAATTTAAGTATTTTTTTGATTTTGAATAGTCATCATTTTTTATATGGGTTAAATTTATATTTAGTCTAAATATTCAGAATAGTGTAACATATGGGATAAATGTCATAAAATCAATCTAGTTAATTAAGGATTTTTATAACTTATTTGATATTAATTTCTAATATCAGAATTTGTGTTAAGATTTAATATAATATTTGAAAGTATTTAATAAGTTATTAAATTGTGATGGCCAAATTCTCTCCAATCAAACCTTTTTGTTGAATCAATTTTATGGTCTTAAACAAATATTTAAAGACAATATTGTCAAGCATGCAAGTGTCTTATAAACATATTACAAATACAATGAGTTCATTTTAATACTCCAAATCAAAATACTCCTAAAATGACATCTCCATAACAACCCCCATTCTCTTGATTTACTTGTATAAATTAATTGCACTTGTCTCCTCTATAATATTATAATAGTTTTACTCAACTCAAAAGAAGAAACATAAACCCATTGCATCCCTTATGTTTATATAATTATAATATTCTTATTAACATAATAAACATTTGGAATTATGAAATTTGCATGCCCATGTGATTTCTCATTTACTTTTGGACTCATTTCAATACTTTCCTTATTTTTTATATTGAGAAAAAAGATGAAACTAAATTGCTAAGAACTTAATAATGTGTTTTCAAATTTGAAACAAAGATTACCCAATATGATAATGTGATTGATACACTTAACATAAAATCATAAAGGGAGGGGATAGCTACTTAGATGTTTCAGTTCGCTAAGTCGCTTCACTCGGGCACCTTCTATTCAAACCGGAATCATCTCCTCCCACCTGACGAGGACCCCACCAGAATCGAATGGGAACCCTATAGTTCCCCTTTCCCTTACAGGGAGAGAGAGAATGGCTGGTTGAGAAACAGGATTCCTAACTGCTGGTTTCCACTCGAAACTAGATTGATGCTCAGAATTTAGGACCAGAGAAAAGTTAGGGAGCGAGATCTCCTCGTGCCCCTAGGCAAGAATACTGTCGAGAAAACGTGTCTTTCGAGTGCTCGTGTCAATTATGATTGGTCCAAGAATGACATTTTGATCGATTGGACCTCAAGATAGTTCAACCGGTGGGGGTGTTCCATTCCATCCATTGGCCTCACTCGGGACCTTGCTTAATTGAAGTGGTTGCCGACTGGCCTGCCTCCTTCAATTAGTTTATTAGTTGAACCCGACCATCCAATAGGAATATATTCATGAGCGAAGCCCATAATGTTGTTCCCACAAACACATCATTGCAATATATTCATGAGCTAGTCGATGCCGAAAGGTGTTAACATAGCTAGTCAATGCCGAAAGGTGTTAACTCATTATCGAAAAGTGAGGAAGGAGTCTTCATCTTCAAGATTGTTAACTTATTGCTAGTCGGAAGGATCGATGGGAAGAAACAAACCGAGAAATGTTCGAAAGGAAGGTGGTTTAAGGTTTAAGGTGCCTTCCCCTAACCCACGGTAGAGACGTTCTTGCCTCCCACCGGGGAGAAGACTGGTCCTAGCAAGCTGGATGTTTGGATGGAAGGTTACCCATTCTTGAAGAACCCCTGCTAACATTATTTCTTTCCTAAATAACCTCTAGGGTCCTCGTCGGGTGGGAGGAGGAGATTGTATAGACTCGATCAACTAGAGACGGGATTTGATGACCCCATGAAAAAGTGTTGGAAAAGATAGATATTCCCTCGATCGAGCCCTCTCCTTACGAATATTTATTTACTATGTATTCGGTATTGGCCACCGACCTAACAACTGACCTAACAAGGTAAACTTCGCCACCTACCTAACAACCGACCTATTGCCTTTTTCCTTTTTCCTTTTTCCTTTGCTTCATTATCAATCACTCCTACATGGCTCAATTTAGGATGGAGTGAGTGTGAGATGGCCGCATTCCAGCAGGAAGGAAGGAGGTGTGCGAAAAAAGGCTTAACCTACTCAATTGTATATCATCGGGCTGAAAGATATATATACCATCGACCCTACCCTATTTATGTCAAGTGCCTACCCCACTCGATATTCTTTGTAACATAACTAGAATTCCGGGGCCGGGAGATGAAAAAGTAAGTAAGTCAATCATGTTGGTCGGTGAGCCTAGTGATAGAACCGGTTCAATCAACAGGCCATCCTGAACCCCTAAAAGAAAGTAGTTTATTTGTTGAACTGGACCATCCATCCAATCTCCTCCTCTCCACTCCACCACCGACCCCCTTCATTAATTAGCCTGCTAGAATAAGGAGGTAGATTATAGAAGGTGGGAGGCCCCCCCCTGTAGGGAGGTAGATTCTAGTGAGTTGGGCCCCCCACCGGAAGACCATTCATTTCTTTATTGGCCAACCCCACCGACCTATTCGCTAGACAATAATCTAACTGAGTCCCTTCCTTTGGTCGGTGGGGTCAAACGGATTGGTTAGTTGGGTAAGAACAATATAGGTTGGTGGGGAATAACTACCTTAGAATAGTAGGGGCCCTCCCACTGCCATTAATAAACTTGCTAGAATAATTTATCCCCCCCATCCCGGGTGCCGCCCTTTCATCAAGACCGACTTGGCCCCCCCGAGAGGTAGATTAGTTGTGGTGAGACTAACCGCCCAAGGCTCCGCTCAATTCCAACCCACTATAGTAGTTGCGTATCAACAATAATCTACCGGGGGGGGGTAGGCTTTCTTCTGATTGGAAGGCCCTCTCCTGCTATCTGCACCCCCCTAGGGAACTGTAGTTCTGGGGGAGCCCCTACTCTCTATGGGAAGTTGAGAATAAAGTGGAAAGGAAGGCCAACGGGAAGGAAGGGAAATATGGCTAAGGGAGGGTAGCTTTTTCCGAATGGGAAGGCCAAACTAAGGGAGAGTAGCTTTTTCATAGGGAAGGAAGGAAGGAAGGAAGGCCAATGGGAAGGAAGCCGAATGCACAGTCCAAATAAAAAGGAAAAAGGAAAAAGGAAAAAGGCAATAGGTCGGTTGTTAGGTAGGTGGCTCCCTACAGGGGGGGCCTCCCACTTCTAGAATCTACCTCCACTAGCCATTCCCACCCGGGCCCTTAGAATAGTAGGTTCATCGGGTGGGGGGACTGCCAGGGGTTGGGCGGGTGGCTCGGGCCTTAGGTGGCTGGTAGTCGGTAGATTCTAGTGAGTTGGCTATGCAAAAGGAGCCATAAAATAAGGCAAAAGGTGCCATAAAATGGTAGCTAGTCATAGGGACCGCTACCTAACAACCAACTGACCTAGGTAAGTATTGGCCACCGACCTAACAACTGACCTAACAACTGACCTAACAAGGTAAACTTCAAGGTAAACTTCACCACCTACCTAACAACCGACCTATTGCCTTTTGCCTTTTGCTAGAATTCCCCCCCACCTGCCTAAGCTATAGTTTCCCACCCACCCATAAGCCATTCCCCAGGAGGACAACCATTCGTTGGGGAGGGAGTTTTAGTTCCACCCAACTATGATTCCCTATGCACCACCCGAATATCCGTTCATTGGGGAGGGAGGGAGTTTTAGTTCCACCCTGGGTGGGTGGATAGCCATTGGGTGGGAGGCAATAGTTGGGGCCCAGTTCTGCGTTCAATATAATATAGAAAAGGGATATACAAATAAGAACTAGCCCCAATGAAAGAGTGGAATAAATTAGATTAGTAAATAATACTACTCCCATACCTCCTAATATAAGACTTAGCATTAGAGGAGCCAAAAGAATATCATATATCGATTCAGGTCGATTCATTATGTGCACAATAAGTTAGCTAGAGCTCTGATATTCTAATTGGGGGTGATTGGATACCCTAACCTATGCTTCTGGATCTACTACTTATAGTCCTGCTCCTGGTATGGATCTGGCTCATGAACAGTTGGGGGCACCCCCAACTATGGAAAATTAGAGATCGATTTGAGAGAAGAAGAGATTGCCCCTCCTTTAGAACAGTTGGGGGGTTTCGAGTACCAGGGAACAGGCTCTGCTACAACCTATGGCTATGCACTTCTGTAGGGGCTCGCCTTGGGGCGAGAAGGGACTCTCGAATCAAAGGGGTGGCAGACGAGATGCGGCTATACAAAACTACCCATGCCAGCTTCAATGCCATCTCTCCTGCTAGATCGGAGCCATCAAGGGGTTTTGGTTCAAGGTAAACCATGGGGCCCTACTCCCACTCCTATCTGATTCTCGCCGGATATTCAACCTCCTCACTTATGCCTTTGTTTTTGCTGTTCACTCTGAATGAATATTTGAAGGTTGGGCAGGCCTGCCTAAGGGCCCTAAGGCGAATATGGTCGGTGTGAAGCACAAGGAGCGGAATGGTTTTCTTCAATAACTCTACTTCCATTAGCAGCTACCCTACCAAGAATTCAGTATGGTTTTTAGTATGGTTTCCACCCCTAGATTCTTTATTTCTTCATTCTTGAATTATCGAATGACTATTTGTTCCCCGGGTTCCCTGATGCTCAAATGAAAAAGCATTGGCCCGAGCTACCAAAGCATTATTCGGTACCATAGGGCCATTATTCAGAACCTCCAATCAAGTCGTAGCTGCAAGCTAGGCCTTGTAATGCTGCGATGTACCACGTGGGGGGGGGGGTGGGTGGGGTTGGGGCCAATGGATGGTGGGGTTGGGGTCATCCCTATATCCTCTTTCTCGGTTACTCGATTGGCTCGATGTCCATCCTTCAGAGAGAGACCCGGTTGGATTGATTGGTCGAAATCTATGGCCCACAGGGGGTGAGGGCAAGCCTTTGTTTCCCCTCCTGGGTGAGAGGCTAAGGGCCCAACTCACTGGAATCTACCAAAGGGGGTCGGTGGCGTTCCTCCCGAATCACGCTGTGGTCATGAGATCAATTTGGTCCAATTTGATTAGGGGAATCGCTAAGTGATTTGTGGGTAGGGGAACTAAATTTGAGCTAATAATTTGGTCACCCCTACTATTTTAAGGTCCCACCCTATTCATAGGGAGGAGATAGCTGGAAGGGCTATTATTGCTCCCTCGGGGGGCTGGAGTTATAGTGAGGGGTAGGCCCCCCCCCCGACTATAGTTGAGATAGGCTCTCCTTGGCTCTCCTCAATCAAACTTTCTTGTCGCCCCGTATATAGGCCATCTCTATTCATCGATTGATGACTGATACCTATCACATCATATCATGAACTATATATAATGGATGGTGGATGGTGCGTAGCCTAGTTCATTGGGAGGGTTCTCAATTGTTATCGGGTTGATTCTGTAGGTCAACACAAAAGCAATCAAAGTAGCCCTATCTATAGTCCTCATTCTCCCTCATGTGGCACTTCTGCTGAGCGAACCGCCCCCTTATTATAGAGAGGGTAGATAGGCATTCAAGATCTGGAAGAGAAAGAAAGCAGTGATGCCTCCCCCTCCCCCCCCGGATTAGAATTGGGTGGGGGCCCCCCTCCTACTAAAATAGTGGCTAGAATCGACTTAATTAATCAATCAATTAATGTGTCGGTGCCCACCAGAAGACCCTTCCCTTTGGGACCTGCTATAGTAGTTGCCCTACCTTCATGTGATTGATAGATTCTACTACAATGGTCCCTTGAATTCGGAAAGTAATAACTGAGATGGCCAACCCAATAGCAGATTCTGCAGCTGTACGGGCCCTCTAACTTCCTATGTGCTGCGTGTGCGGTGCTTGCAAAAGGCAAAAGGAAAAAGGCAATAGGTCAGTTGTTAGGTAGGTGGCATGTAATTGGATGAGTGATCTAGCATTAGTTTCAAGATTTGCATAACCAGATCATAGTCAATTAATTCAGGATTAATTAACCTGCTAGCAGGAAGGAAGGGAAATATGGCTAAGGGAGGGGGCATGGTTGGTGGGTTTGTTTCGGGACTGACCCATTTGCCTTAGGTCAATCCAACCCCACCTAAGGCCATATGGTCAGTGCTGAAGGCTATCTTAGGGCAGGTCCATGGGGTTGGCCATTGGGTTGTCTCCAGATGACCCCATCTAGCTCTTGCTTTCTGCCTTCTCTCTCACTTGGGGGCCCTGACAACCCACTTAAAGGGTAAAGCTAGATTAGAGGGTAGAGGTAAATGGGGTGGCAAGACAGCCCAACACACGCCTCCCTTTGGTCGGGTTCACAATCCTACCTTGGCCCATACTTACCTTTTACTTCAGGTTGGTCTAGGAGAGGGAGCCCCTCTTCAACCCAGGAGGAGCAAGAAGAGGGACAACCAAAAGGGAAAGCCTGGATACCTTATGTTAGCAAGCTAATTAATTAACCCCGAGCGGTGGAAAGCTACGAAGGGCAGGTAATGAGTTAGGCTATCACTAATGACCCAGGGGGAATTGGAGGTTGCCTCTCTTTGTTAGCTCGATTGGCTGCGGTTAGGTTAGTTGGGTGAGGCTAGCTCTCTAGGAGCTGGTGGCGTTGGAATGACACCATCACCCACCTAACCTAAAGTAAAGGTTGATCGGACGGACAAGGGATCACCATCACCCACCTACCGAGCCGGAAAATTACCTTGCTGATCTAGAAAAGATAAATCCTTGTCTTCCAGTGGGGAAAGATTCCTCTTGGCCGATCCCACTTGAGCAACTATAGTTGTAATTCTAGAACAACTAATATACCAGGGCTCCCACCCGCCCCCTGCAGGGGGGCCTCCCATGAAAAGATGAATAGGTTGGTCTTGAAGGGCCCGATGCCCCCTTCAAATAGTAGGGCCCGACTAGCCCTTCAGGACCGACCTATTCACCCACAAACCCCACCAACCCCCTACTATTCAAAGGGGCGTCTTGGGTGGGTATAGGCAATAGGGTGAGAAAGCGCATGGCTATGACCTCGTGAGAGGATGCCGATAATGTCCTCAAGATCCCCCACTAATAAAAGGTTTGAGGTTGCCGATAGTGTCTTCCACTAATTGATGAGGACTCCCCCTACTATTCTAATGCTGCCCCTATAATTCTATGGTAGTTCAGTCTGTAGATGCCGCTTATGGAGAGAGTGAGCCCCGCGGCTATCGAAGGCATGCCTTGGGTGGGAGCCCTAGCCCCCCTACCCTAGCCCCTACCCTGCCCCCCTACCCTGGCAATCAATTAATGGATAGCACGTTGGATCTCAACCCATCTCTTATCTCTTGACCTGAGGCCCCTTAGAATAGTAGGGGGGCTATCCTCCCACTTCTAGAATCTACCTCCCTGTAGGGGCCCCCACCCGATGAACCTACTATTCTAAGGGCCCACCTACCTTTTCCATAGTAGCAAGCATAGGGGCCTCTGGAAATCGAAGGAGGGTCCAGAAGGTGAGGGCTGATGGTAAACTGGGGTTCGAGAAAGGTGAGGGTGTGCCATCATAGGATAGTAGTTGGTGTCTTGCCTCCCACCCAGAGAAGGAGTTCCCCATTTCAGCAAGGTTTTCTCACTTTCTTTCTCGGAACTCAAATTCTTCTACCGTTGGAAAGAACACGAAATAGCCTGCAACTATGATTCCCAATTCATCTAGCCCCCCTCCCCCCCTACTATTCTAAGGTGATTCCCTCCCATGAATAGAATTTTCCTCCACTAGAGCTACTATTCTATGGGACATACCCTCCCACCCCTACTATTCTATGGGTGAGAGCAGCCCTCCCGACAATGGTATATACCCTCCTGGTTACCAGGATCCCACTATTATAGAGTCCTCTCATTGCCTTACCTTGGGATTTGTTTAGCGCTCTATCGGCAATGATATGATGGTCATGACCTGATAGAGGGAACCGACTGTTGGAACCTTCTTTCCAGGGAGGTTAGTAGGGTGGGAAGCCCTTCAAATACTAGGGGGTTCGATGTGGGGGGGGCAACTAGAATTCTTGGCTTGAATGACTGGTTCTAAATAATATTTCTCAACTGACCCCTATCTTGGTGAACTCCTAGATGAAAGGAACCAATTCCTTCTCCTCCTTCGACAGTTCAAATCTTGCCTATCTAAAACAACCCATTCAACTATGAGCAGGAAGGGAATGGAGTTTGTCATTTATAGTAGGATCTGGGATGGAATGGTTTAAGCATACACTTAGTAACATACTGCAAGAAGTGTTGAGAGATAGATGAACCCGGGGCAAAGCTGTCCTAACTCAACTACTTAGCTAGTCGAAACACCTCCGAGAGGGGCCCTCGTCCCATATATTACCCCATAGTGGAGTGAGTGTAGATAGGGATAGGGGGCCAGGGTAGGGGGCGTGAGGTAGATTATAGAAGGCAAGATAAGGTGGGTCGGGCCCTGAGTGGCCAATAATTGAAAGAAGGGGAGATTAGAGTTCCACCGATCAGGGTCAAGGTAAACTCTGCAACAACCTAGTCCTAGTCCTAGTAAAGGTAAACTCCGCAACTGACCTAACAACTGACCTAGAGTAAAAGGTCAATATGGGCTAAAGTAAAAGGTAAGTATGGGCCCTACCCTAACAACCGACCTAACAACCTAGTCCTAGTAAGTCAAAGGGAAACTCTGCAATAGACCTAACAAAGGGAAACTCCGCAATCGACCTAACGACCGACCTAACAACCTAGTCCTAGTCTTAGTAAGTAAAAGGTAAGTATGGGCCCTAGTTCTAGTAAGTAAAAGGTAAACTCCGCAACTGACCTATGAGCTTCTTGGGCCTCACCTTCCCACCCCCCCAACTACCGAAGTGCAGGGATTCCCCTGAGAGCCCTGTGCTGAGGAGGGGGGGTGGGCGTTAGGAGACCCGCCTTAGGTGGGGTCTGCAAATATTAGTGGGGTCCGCCACTGCAAGTAGTGGGATAGAAAAGTTCCTGGTAGCTCCAACTATAGGTAGGACGGCAGGCCAGAAAGAAGGAAGTGAGGCCCCGATGAACCAGGTAGCTAGTTAATCTTGATCGAGGGTGACTCAAAATACTCTCATTAGCCCGGTCCTGACACTACTTTTTGAATGTCCATTCATGGTATTCTACCTTGTGCATTTGCAACCCTATCCTACAAAACAAAGGGCAAGAATGACAATATTTTGTAGGGGGCTAGCGTGAATTCTCCCATCCTTCCAACCAGGAGTGTGGCCAATTAACTAGTTGTTAATAACTATTGATGTTCCGGCACCCCCCAATTTATTGTTGAGAAACATCTTCTATTCCATCCAGTGGGTGGGAGGCAAGAGCTAGAAGGAAGTAATGATATTAGTTGCTTGTTGAAAGGATGGATGTAAGAAAGGAAGGAAGGAAGGTATACCTCTATAGCAGGGAGTTAGCCACCCTCTAGAACTCCCCCGAGGGCGAGGTCCCCAGGGAGCATGCAACTTATAATCCCCCCTCTATAGATATGGGTCGTCCCGCCTATAGTGTAGACTTATTTCAGAAGATTCTATTCCCCATGAACACCCGAAGAGCCTCGCAAGCTTAGTTGAGTCCCCGGAAGGACCCCACTAAAATTAGGATGAGAAATGGTGGTGAATGAAGAACCTGGCTAGAACTCGTTGAGCGAGGGATAGTTCTATAACTGTGGAGCTGGTCGTATCTCATACCGAGCCATTGAAGCAGCGCATTGTGCTATAAACAGACAATTCCGAAGAAATGGGAGAATGTGGGTTAGAGTGAGAATAAACATTCAGAATTATGAAATTTGCATGCCCATGTGATTTCTCATTTACTTTTGGACTCATTTCAATACTTTCCTTATTTTTTATATTGAGAAAAAAGATGAAACTAAATTGCTAAGAACTAATAATGTGTTTTCAAATTTGAAACAAAGATTACCCAATATGATAATGTGATTGATACATTTAACATAAAATCATAAAATCAACAATACCAAAGATAACACTAGATTTACATGGAGAAACTCTTTCAAAAAAGATCCACATGAGAAGGAGGGAAATAATATTACTAATCTTCAAAAATATGCATGCAAAAATACTCTTCACTTCAATCCTTTGAGCAATCCAACAACACCTGGATACCTACAACTCAATACAAAACTAATATCTCATGGATCACCTACAAAAACCAAAAAATAACATTCTACAAGAGGGAAAAATAAGAACATAGATTTAGAATAATGGAAGCAAGATATGACCAATATGTGATACTCAATATTGCAGTGATATATTGAACTAACCCAAATGAAATAAATTATCTAGGATTTACAAATGATTCTTTGCTTATAAAGGCAAATTGTGGGATAGGATTCAACAAGATATTGACATGTTCTTTAGTCATGTATGTAATGATACAACTACCTCAACAAATATTAAATCACTTAGAACACAAGAATTAAATGCCAAAAGATTAGATAAGATATTGTGACAATTAACACTATCTAAAAAAAATGCCTTCTAGGACCTAAGTGGACTTAACATGTAAATAAGACCTAGATAGGTAAAACACCTATTTACACAAACCCCCCTTAAGTAAAAATTAAGGAGATAATTATTATTCAAATATGCAATGGTGGGTCCCAACTATGAGGCCATATTATGTACCCATGTATATATACAATGTAATCTCTCATAAACGAAGAAAAGGAGAAAACCCAAAGGGACAAAAATCCTACCCAAAAGAGAGATAAAGTAAAAAAATACTCTCTATAATGCATGAAAGGGACAAAACCTCATGTAGGGAAAAAAAACCCCCATAAGAGAGACCATACAACCCCCCCTCAATGGTGAGTCTCTTGCAAAGGTAGAAGCTTGACATTGAATGTTGAAGATGATCCAATCTTGTTGAACAACATTCCTACCCTTAGAAAGAAACAAAACAAAAAATATGACATGCAATATGTCTTCCCATTCTTGAAAGGAAGATGTGGGAAGAAGAATGATATGTGATGTATTTAAACTATGCTCCAGTGTCTCCATGTTGATGCCAAAATTTGACATACTCCAAACATGAATTCTAAGTCACATAGTTGATGATGCCAATCCATAATCTCCTAGAGATAGATGTAGATAATACTCCAAAGACAAATTTGTCTCATCTAAAGACAAAGAAACCTCCTCCAAACTTTATCCTAAAGTATCCACACTCATGTCAAACTATGAAGAGTGATCATATAGAGAATGAAAAAGAGGGTCAAATAATTCCCTCATGACAACTGAAGGAGGATCATCTCCATCAAAAGAAATATGTATTCAATCAATATGTCTCCCAAATCTAAAATATGGGACTCATTAGAAAAAAATAGAAATATCTATCAAGTACACATCCCAAGTAGATGTAGTTGGAAGATGATGCAAATCCTACTACATTGAATCACAAGAGACTAATATTGTGCCAACATGAGCATCATCAAATGTAATAGAAAATGGAGGAGATGAAATGTAGGGCTCAAGAATGGGATCCAATGTGAGAACTCCCAAGTTTAAGAAGCTAAATGTCTCTTATAAATTATGGCTCACACTAGAAGTGTGATCAATATTCGAAGGAACAAGGTCATCATCAAAATAAAAATCTACAAAGGTGTACAAATAAGATAAATAAGTCTCTAATGATAACTAAATCAAGAAGAACTCCACAATCCTCCCATCACCACCATGTGTAATCTGATATGTGGAAAGAAGATTGTTTTTTTCTAGATGAGGTACACATAAAACATCATTGGAAGTGCCCTACCCAAAAGTAATAGAACCCTTCCCAAGTACACTCATGTATGTATTAATTCCCATAAAAATAGGAGACATAACATAAGGCTCAAAAGAAGAGAATATAAATTCCAAAGATGTCATATTATGAGATGCTCCAAAATATAGTAGTCATCTCACTAATCCAAGACTTGTAAAATCACAAAGAGTTGTTCTCTTATTTATTGATTTAGTAACCAAACTAGGATGGCCTTTCCCCTTAATAGAATATTTTGAATAAAAGAGAAGAAAGTGACTCATACATTCTAGAAGGAAAATTAATCTGATTCTTTTTGAGAAGATGTCCCAACTCATTAATATCAGGTTCTTATAACAAGAATGTTCAACATGCCCAAGCTTCTTGCAATATGAAAAGTATGTTTCTCCTTCTTAGATAATTTATCTATGAAATAGTATTTATTCTTTGGTTGATCTAAATATGGATTTTTATTTTTATTTATTTTATCTCTTTTCAGTATGTTTTTATTCTTTCACTTGACTAGCCAACAATGCTTGATATTTAAAGGACTTGATGAGACCCATTGATATAATTTTTTTTTTCTCATGTATTAAAAAATCTCAAAAGATGATGCAATTGAAAGTGTAGTATATGGAAATCTTGTAGTCAACTTATGAGTATGAAAGCTAGAAAAAGAAGAAGCATAACCAAGACCAAGTTTGTTCAATGCATTATAAACTAATTGAATGTCCTTATCAATTCCACATCCTTTATGATGCTCTCTTAGATCATTAACCTTGGTGATGTAGTCTTGGATGTTTTCAAAGTTCTTAGGATCAAGGCCCATCAATTCATTATTAATTTGATAGCCTCCTACTTTATTTGTAGTATCGTATAATATTTTCAATTTACCCCAAGCCTCATGAGAATTCTAAAATGATTCAATTTGAAACAACAAATATTGAGAAACTAGTTTATGAATAAATCCAAGAGCTTTGGTGTGTTCAATCATCCATTTTATCTTTTTCTCATTATCTATAGGTTCGGGCACCTTACTTTCAACATATAGAGAGTTACCTTTATTCATTAGAATAGTACATGCATTTTGATGCCGTGTTGAATAGTTATATGATGCTAACAAAATAATTTTAAAATGATCCATTGAAAAAATAAGAGCACAAGAAAAATAGATCAAAACAATGCACTAAGAGACCCCTTGCCAAATCACTCAATCAAGAATCTCCCCAATAATATGATGTGGCACTTTATAATATGTACCATGATTATAATGCTAGAATTGTGTTCTAGATATTACAATTCCAAGGTGGATCAAAGATGGAAAAAGTACAACAATATCTCAAAATGAGATCCTTAAATTAAAAGTTACTTTTCCCAATATGAGCTATACTGAAAAGGAAGCCTTTCTAAGAAGACAAATTCTCAAGGTTATAGTATGTCCAAGTAATCAACTAGAATGCAAAATTGCAAAAATCTAAATAAAAGATACTTGGGGATGAATTTGAGAAAAGTGTATGAATATATTTTTAGAGCTCCTCAATACCTTTCCAACACCATAAGAGTCACAAAAATTAGACATTGTGGAAAAAAATTATGAGCTTAGAGGTCCAAAAAGTAAAATCTAACTTCAACTAGAAAGAAAATTCACTTAAGGAAAAATCTTTAAAAAAAAAGCTTGTACCACTATGAAGTGCTCAAAACCAAATTTTTGTTGATATCTTGTTTACAAAATTTTGACACCCTAGAAGAAAGTTATGGTGTTTTCAAAATGCCCTATTAGGGTCTCTGAGGGCAAAAAAAAAGGCTCCTAGGTGCTAAGTTCCCAATCCTCCATGTGACCTATGGGCTTCAAAGTTTAAAAATAAATTAACATGTTGCCTATAGGTGGTGGCCTAGGGTAGATCCACCCATGATGGTGGTCTACAGGTGAGCGGTGGTGACTATTCCACCCAGGTCTAAGCCTTACAGCTAAGCCCAAGTGAACCTTTGCTTGGCTAAGTCGTGACTAGGGGCTAACAAAACATTGACGTTTAAACATTTAAAATTAGTGAAGTGGTAGTTCATAGAAGATGTCAATTTGATAGGGAATATTTTCCCAGACCACTAATGCCTACAAACTACGATGGGTATGGAAAGGTACGGTCAATATGGATATGTACCATATATGTTCTATATGATTGTATGGATGAATTTTCATCAAAAATTCCTAAGAATCCAAAACTTTTACAAAAATTGTTTTCTTCAAAATACCAAGTATTTTAAATATGAGAATAGGGGCTTTGAGGCCATCTAGAGTTTGATGAGCACATGGTTATACTACAAGGGGGACGAATCAATATAATAAAATGTTTTAATTTTATAAATTCAATCAATCATGTCAACCACATATATGCAAGATCTAGCAATTGATAACACAATGAGAACACATGGTTTATGTACAAAACCTTTAGAGAAAACCACAAAAAAATATTGGTACTATATTATAGATTAATCTTCTTCATCTTTTTGTAGGATCCAACCTACTAGAGACTCTCATCTCCACTTAAAAAAAATATAGGCTCAATCCTATTGGAGGCTTCAACACCCACACAAACTGATCTCCAACCCAACAAAAGGCTCCAACCTCTAATTGATAGGCTTCAACCTATTACATACTCCAATCTCTACACAAACTGAGCTCCAACCCAACAAGAGGCTTCAACCTATATTTGATAGGCTTTAACCTATGAATTCTTCTATTGTTGATGTGAATAAATCCTTCATCCAAATCTAATTCAATCTCAAATATAATTCAAATACAAATACGATTTAATACAAATCTGATCCAAACTCAAATTATAATCTTCCTTCCAAATCTAATCACTATCATACACTTCTTCTTTTCACAAATTTAATCACAAATTACAAAGTTGGTCCAATTACAAATTCAATCACTATCATGCACTTTTTTTCACAAATTTTATCACTATCATGCACTTCTTTTCACAAAAATGATCATAAGTATGGTACTATCTTTCCTCAAAATTTGATCACAAATTTGATTTAAATATTATAATGAATTCACTCACAAATTTTATTACAAAAATGCATTGCTTCCACAAATGTATCTATCTTAATGTCTACTCATAAATTTGCAATATATCTTCTCATAAATATATCATAAAATCTTCAAAAATTTACTCATAAATATGTCATGTTTCTTCCTTTTATTTCTCTTCTCATTTCACAAAATTGATATCAAAAATCTCTTATAAATATTCTCACATATATTTTATAAATCTACTCAAATATCTTTTTATTTTTTCTCTTCATATGAATAATATTCAAAAATTGCTTAATTTATATTTCTTAAAGAAACCTTTATTTATACCTTGCCAAAATGTCTTTTCACCCAAGAGGGGTGACTCTTCAAGGGGGTCAACCACACATGCATAAAATAAATTTTATTTTATTTAAGAAACCATTCCAAATGTGGGTGCTAATATCAAGAGGAGTTGGCTCCTTTGAAAATATAATTTATTTATAATTTTAAATTCCTCAAAAGTGTGCACCATAATAGGAGATGTTGGCTTAGAATAAAAATAAAATTTATTTTGATTTTTGTCTTCACAAGATGGGAGTTAAACTTAGAACCATAGGTTGGCCAAAATAAATTTATTTTTCTCTTTTTCTTTTAACATCACCTTTGACATCAATGAAAACAATTTCTAATCATCTATACACCTTTGAAATCAATGATAATATTTCCAACAATATCCTCCTTTTTCATTGATGACAACACAAACATAATTATTTTATTTTGCATTTCTCCCCCTTACTTTAACTCTCCCCTTTCACATCAATGGAAAAGTGACACAGTTTACTTCTTTTTTCATGATATGATTCCCTCCTTTTGTGATGCTCCCCCTGTCTATAAGTATCCCCTTTCTTAGGCTTCCCATTTCTCTAATTCTCCACCTTTATCTCTTTGGTGCTTGGGATAATATGATTTCTCTATAGTTTAGTTTATTTACAGTTCAATCTCATTTCCAACTTGTTAGTTAATGAACAGTTTTAAAGGTGGTTGTGTGTTATGGTATTTGATGCACTTCTAGCTCATGCTTTTGGTGATTTATTGGTGATAAGTCACTATTTAAAGCTATTCTAATCTTGTTTCTTTATTGCACTCTGAAAATTTGAAGTCAACCTTAGAAGATAGCACTAGTTTGTGATATTGTACAGTATTCTTGGTTAAGAAAAATCTGGTTTCTTGGGAGTCTGTCTACTGTAATACTTGCCATTGTTACTACTTTTCCTAATTTTCATATTTATAATAACACTCTAAACCCTTCCATATTTTTTATTTCTTTAAATTTGAGTTAAGTTGAAGATTCTAGCATCATGACAATGCTATATCTAATGAACAAAGTAAGTTTTAGATTGTTGTTTTAAATTTGTATTCTTAGTCTTCAAGCTTCTAAAACTTTATTATAGACCTATGAGATTCCAAATTTGTGAACCATAAGGGCCCCTTGTGATTACCAACAAATCACACATAAAACCTGAGCTGTTTATGCACCATCAAGACCTAACATCCAAGAGACCTTGGGATAGTTTCTAAAATTTGTTTGCAGGGAATTACCTTTCAAAAGAGATAGGACACCTGTGTTCTTTCTATGTTTTTCTAGTTATAAAAAATCCATCAAAAAGTTACAATTGTATCTATAGTATGTTGGATTACAATTCCAATGAAGTACAAAAATAATCTTTATATTGATCTGGATCAATGCATTGCTCTACTTTGTATTCATTCACTTTTAATCAAAATCACATCACACACATGTAGGTGGAACACCATACATGTCATCTATTTCTCATCACTTGCACATCATGCCACAACATTGAAAATAATCCATTATATAATATCCATATCAAATGTAACTTCAATTAGGTTGGCCTAATTGGAATCATACAAATTTGAACTTGTCATCCTCAAAACATTTCATTCACATCTCTTGCCTTAATTCAAAATTCAAATCTCCTCAAGATAGGTCGAGACGGACCTAATATAGGTCCTACATAAGATTGCAACACATATTAATCCTTCACAAAACAACAAATGTGTTAGGTCAGCCCCAAATAAGCCCTGAACACAAAACCTTCATTTGTTTACCCACTTTGCCACACGTGGGACTCAACACGATCACATCTAGAATTCCTTCTCAATTGACATCTGGAAGCTTATTTTCAACATCAGGTAAGTGCATAGATCTGTGACACAATTTTGATGCCAAATTAGAACCTGTAACAAGCCATATTGTGCTCACCAAATGGATTGAATTTTGCAATGAATGTTTGTGAACTCTTTCTTCTTCTCTTTCTCTGCTAGGGAAACTATATACATGAAATCAAAATTTAAGTATAAGTTGACATTTACATATGGAAATTTAATTTCTTATACTTTAAGTTATATTTCATGTATATAGTTTTAGGATGTTTGAGAGTGGTTTCAGATCTCTTGGAGTTATAATGAAAATTTTAGTTTTTGGAAGATCTTAAAAAATTTAGACTTAGTCAAATTTTAGTAATTAGCATGTCAATTTTTTGTAATTAGGAGGTCAAATTTTAGTAGTTAGCAAGTTGTATCATCTTTCTCTCTCACTCTCTCCTTCTCTCTTCTCTCTATCTCCCCTCTCTCTCTCTCTCCCTTCCTCCCTCTCTCCCCTTCCTCTCTCACACACACCTCTCTATCTCCTCCCTACATCTCCCTCCCCTCTCTACTTCTCTTTATCTCTTTTCTCTCTACTTATCTTTATCTCCCCCCTCTCTGTCTCTTTACCTACCTCTCCCTCCATCATTTTGTATCTCACCCATGTCTCCCTCCTTACCTCTTTCCCTCTCTACTCTCTATCTCTCCTCTCCATCCCTCTACCTACATCTCTCTCTCACTCTCTATCCCTCTCTATCCCTCTCTTCCCCCTCTTTCTCTCTAACTCTCTCCTCTATATCTCATTATTCTCTCCCCCTCCCTCTCACTCTCTCCTCTCTATCAGACCACTCTCTCTATATCTCTCTCTCACAAACCTCTATCTCCCTCCCTAACACTCCCTCCCTCCCTCCTTCCCTCTCTACTCTCTATCTCTCCTCTCCCTCCCTCTCTCGACCTCATCCTCCCTCCCCTTATTTTTCTCTCTCCTCCCAATCTCTCTCACTATTGTCCCTCCCTCTCTCGACCTCATCCTCCCTCCCCATATTTTTTTCTCTCCTCCCAATCTCTCTCACTATTTTCCCTCCCTTTCTCCCCCCTCTTTCTCTCTCAATCGCTCATTTTCTCTATCTCACCATTCTCTCCCTCTCTCTCTCTCACACACACACCTCTATCGCCCTCCCTACCTCTCCCTCCCTCCCTCCTCTCCTTACTCTCTATCTATCCTCTCTCATTCCATCTCTATACCTACCTCTCCCTCCATAACTCTCTATCTCACCTATATTTCCTTCCCTACCTCTTTCCCTCTCTACTCTCTATCTCTCCTCTACCTACCTCTCTCTTTGTCTCTCAATCCCTCTTCCTATCCCACTCTCTCATCTCTATCTCACCATTATCTCTATCCCTACCTCTCACTCCCTCATCTCTAAATCACCATTCTCTCTCTCTCTCTCACTTTCCCTCCTTCCATCTCACTCCCTCCTCTCTAAATCACCATTATCTCTCTATCCCACTTTCCATCCTTCCCTCTCTCTGTCTCACCTATCCATTTCTACCTCTCCCTCCTTCCAACCTCCCTCTCTCTCTCTCTTTATCTCTCTTTCTCATTCTATCCTTACCTCTCTACTCTCTATCTAGCCACTCTCTCTCCATATCACTCTCCCTCCTTCCCTCTCTCCCTCCTATCCCTCCCTCACTCCTTCCCTCTCTACCTACCTCTCCCTCCACTACCTACCACTCTCTCTACCTCTCTCTCTCCCTCCCCCATCTTTCTCTCTTACTCTCTCCTTCTCTCTCTACTCTCTATCTCTCCCCCTTCCCTCTCCACTCTTTCTCTCTCTCCTCTTCCTCTCTCCCCTCATTTGTCTCCTCTCACTCTCTCTCCCTCTCTCACACACTCACCTCTATCTCCTCCTTTAATCTCCCTCCATCCCTCCATTCTCTACTTCTCTCTATCTATCATCTCCTCCCCTCTATATTTATCTTTATCCCCCCTCTCCCTCTACCCACTTCTCTCTCCATCACTTTATATCTCAACTATGTCTCCTCCCTACCTCTTTCCCTCTCTACTCTCATTATCTCTCTCCACCCCCTCTCTCTCTAGCACACAACAAACACACTCACCTCTATCTCCTCCCTACATGTCCCTCCCTCCCCTCTCTACTTCACTCTATCTCTCCTCTCTCTATGTATCCTTCCCTCTCTACCTATATTTATCTCCACTATCCCTTTCTTTACCTACCTCTCCATTCATCACTCTATATCTCACCTATGTTTCCCTACCTACCTAGGGTTGAGGGCTGAGAATTGAGGGATGAGGGTTTAATGTATAGGGTAGAGGGTTTAGGGTTTAAGGGTTGAGGGTTGAGGGTTGAGGGTTGAGGGTTGAGGGTTTAAGGTTGAGGGTAGAGGGTTTAGGATATAGGGTTGAGGGATTAGGGTTGAGGTTCCAATGTATAGGGTAGAGGGTATAGGGGTTGAGGGATTAGAGTTTAATGGTTGAGGGTAGAGGGTTGAGGATTCAGGGTTTAAGGGTTAAGGGATTAAGGATTAAGGGTTGAGGGATTATGGTAGAGATTTTACTTGGGTTTAAGGGTTTAAGGGTTGAGGGTATAGGGTTGACAGTAGAGGGTATTAGGTTGAGGGTAGAGGGTAGAGGGTTTAAGGGTTTAGGGTTTAAGAGTTAAGGGTTGAGGGTTTAGGGTTTAGGGTTTAGGGTTGAGTCTTTAAGGGCTTAAGGGTTGAGGGTATAGGGTTGAGGGACTAGGGTAAAGAGGGAGGGAGGATGGAGAGAGATGGAGGGAGAAGTGAGATAGAGAGGAGATAAGAGGAGGGAGGGACAAAGATATATGAGGTTTGAGGATCCAATGTATAAGGTAGAGGGTTGATAATTGAGGGTATAGGGTTGAGGACATATAGAGTTGATGGTTTAGGGTATTGGGTTGAGGGTATAAGGTTGATGGATTAGGGTTGAGGGTAGAGGTTAGAAGGTTTAAGGGTTTAGGGTTTAAGGGTTTAAGGGTTTAGGGTATAGTTTTGAGGGTATATGGTTGAGGGTCCAATGTATAGGGTAGAGGGTATAATGGTTGAGGGTTTAAGGGTTGAGGGTTGAGGGATTAAGGATTGAGGGTTGAGAATTGAGTGTTGAGGGTTTAATGTATAGGGTAGAGGGTAGAGGGTTTAAGGATTTATGGTTTAAGGGTTGAGGGTCCAGAGTTTAAGGTTGAGGGGATAGGGTTGATGGATTAGGTTTGAGGGTCCAACATATAGGGTAGAGGGTATAAGGTTAGAGGGTTTAGGGTTGAAGGTAGAGGGTTGAGGGTTGAGGGTTTAAGGGTTGAGGGATAAAGGGTTGAGGGTTGAGGGATTAGTGTAGATATTTTAATTGGGTTTAAGGGTTTAAGGGTTGACGATAGAGGGTAGAGGGTTTAAGGGTTTAGGATTTAAGGGTTGAGGGTTGAGGGTGTAGGGTTTAGGGTTGAGTGTTTAAGACTTTAAGGGTTGAGGGTATAAGGCTGAGGGATTAGGGTAGAGAAGGATGGGTGGATGGAGGGAGAGATGGAGGGACAAGTGAGATAGAGAGAAGGAGAGAAGAGGAGGGAGGAATAGAGATAGATGAGGGTTGAGGATCTAATGTATAGGGTAGAGGGTTGATAATTGAGGGTATAGGGTTGATAGTTTAGGGTATCGGGTTGAGGGTATAGGGTTGAGGGATTAGGGTTGAGGCTAGAGGGTATTGGGTTGAGGGTAGAGGGTAGAAGGTTTAAGGGTTTATGGTTAAGGGTTTAGGGTTTAGGGTTAAGGGTTTAGGGTAGACAGTAGAGGGTTTAAGGGTTTAGGGTTTAGGGTAGAGGGGAGAGATAAAGGGAGTGAGTGAGAGATAGAGAGGGAGGGAGAGGGAGAGAGATAAAGGGAATGAGTGAGAGAGAGAGGGAGGGTGTGGGAGAGAGATAGAGGGTAGAGGGTTAAGGATAGAGGGTAGAGGGTAGAGGGTAGAGGGTGTTATAGCTTTAAAAATTTGACATTTTTGGTTGGTTCCTTGAAAATTCTTATAATCTTTGACCCTTGTGTTAGTGGTTCGATCTAGGGTTTTAGGGTTTGATAACCTTGTTTCAAACTTTCCAAAGCTTAAACCCTCACGTTATGCTTCTTCTTTGACCCCCTATACTAGGTTTTTGGTTGTCCTAGTTACATACTATGTCATCTTTCCCATTGTCATTATCGGCCCCTCTACCTAAGCCCACCGATTATCAAGTGTTTGTTAATTTTTAAAAAATATCTCATAGTCGGGCCAATTTTTGTTTACTTAAGTCTTACTTCCTAAGTGTATTCATTAAGGGGTTGTAGCCTGTTACCTAGCCCATGGACCCTTCTTTATAATAAACAATATATGCACATGCAGAAAATATGAGCTGACAGATTTAATGATTAAAATCTAAGCCCTTGTGTGCATGCTACACAAAATTAAAAAAAATGTATTCTAGTTGGGCCACGTGGTGTGCACAATTGTGCCATGTATCCTCCAATTCAAGTGGGACACAATCCCCACTATTGACATGGTCTTAACTGGCTATAGATTGATAGCTCTAACATACCATCTGATCAAATCTAAGTCATAGCACACTTGCCACACATAGTATAAATAATGTTACCTAACGTCGTGCACGGTTTGCGTGATGGTGACACATGGATTATGCTAGCAACATATGAAGGTTGGATGGGGACCACAGGTGATAGCCATGTCTTCTGACTAGGGAAGACACCGTTGGTTGATGACTTTCCATGCGACAACATGGAATTTTCAAATATCTTTGACTCAATTTGAGTCATCCAAAGGGCCATCTCAGCGATTGATCGATGGATCACATTCAAAGAATAGAACTGGCCATGTGATAGTCGTTTAAATGCTACAAATGGCAAGAATTAATGGTGTATTCTCTTTAGAGGATATCAACCTGATCTCCATGCATGTGAAGAACCACTTCCTGGCAATTATGAAGGATGGTACACCGATTTCCATGTACTTGGGAATTAACGGTGATGAAATACATGCCAACGAATAATCACTTGCTCGCTTGTGCTACTCTTGGAGAATTGATGATTGACATCATCATTGTGCTCATAAATATGGATGAAGGCTCATCATTTTCATCACAACAATTAGGAGTCTGAGATTTTTTGTGGCTGGTGATTTCTCTTGTGAAGGTTATGTTTATTGGTGCAAGATGAGTAGGTCAAGCACTTCCCCATCATTTGTGCATAGGTCTTCCATAATTAATGTTCAAAGGTCAGATGATGATATGCCATTGCATGAACAAAGTAATCTTCAAGGCACTCCTAGCCTGAAGATGGAATGCACGAAGGCCATCCTAGTGGTTACTAAGTGAAAATCTAAGCTAAAAGTCCAGGCTATACTTGTAGAGGAGGCAATGTGTGGAAAAGAGAAAAGGTCTACAGAGTTTGAGTGCAGATCAAATTCCAAATTAAGAGACAATCAGGGTTCTCTGGGTAGGAAAAATTTGCCTATTGATGTCTTTGATAGCTCTAGCGATAGCGACATGAAGACTAAATTTGGTTACGGCCAATTCCTTAAGGCTTTAACTAATATGGCTGGTGTGAATGAAGAGGTCCTCATATTTTCTCCAATTTTTATGATGGTACAATGTGAGGTTGTTGCTTCTAGTGTTGAGAAGTGTGCTAGTAACAATGAAGGAGTGGCTATTTTTCCTCCTACTATGGAAAAAGCATGAGGTGGGTGCAAGTACAGTGGCCCTGGTGCTGGTTCGATCTCTGGGTGATGGTGATGGTCTTCTAGTTTTCGGTCGCAATGTGTTGCTAGTTCCTTTTTGGATCAACATGGGTATGGACAACAAGGCTTTATAGAAATTTTGCAATGAGTGTGGTGACACCGACTAGTTGTGTGGGTTTTTATAAATTTTGATTCCCTTGTTCAGTAAATGATTACATCTAACCATTTGGGAATTTTGAAATGCGGATGGAATTCTATTTTGGAATGAAATTTTGATGAAATGTAACTGTAATGAGCCCAATGCTTGTTGCTCTCTTATGCTATAAAAGATATTTCAAGGCTCATTACAGAGGTCAGATTTTTGAATCCAAAAAGGTCTAGGCAGGGTATAGTGAATGTATATAATACAAAATTCTTGATGAGTCTTCTAGTAAATTGTCTTGGGTATGGGTTACATATGAAATAGTCTTAAATAGTTTTATGAAAATTATTGATATAAATTTTTTTTTACAAAATTAAAGTATGTGCTCTCTTGTAAAACTGTACAGTTGTTATAGACTAAATAAAAATATCAAGCATCGTTTCATTTATCTTTGATGGTTCATTTGAATGTATGATTTTGTTTCTTGCCTTAACTCAAAGAGTTAATCAAATTCTTTGAAGACAGTCATAGGTCTGTGATAATCTGCTAAGGATTTGGTAAGAAGTGATACTTTATGTACTGTGAGTTTTTGTGATGTAGTACATTATGAAAATGGTCTATTCATTTCAGGGTTAAATTTTTTGTGTATGAGAGAGTGTTTCATGCTTGACTCCTCTTGCCCAATTTTGATGAGGCACTGGCTTATTTTTTAGGGATTCTTGTAATCTAATAAATTAGAAAATACCTATCTATGGATTCAATTTTGGAACATGAATTAATTCAAATCTTATTCATTTTGAGATGTAAGTCTCGTATAGACTAGTGTTCCTAGCAACTTAGTGGCTATTTGTGTAAAGGTTAGCCAAGCCTTTGATAAATAATGTATGTTTGTAATTAGTAGGGACAAATTTGTGTGTGGAAGTGTTCTTGAGGTTTTGAATATATCAAATGAACACAATAAGGAATACCCTCTTTGGTCCCACAGAGCCTAAAGAGTAGGGGTAAGTTCTTGAGAAGCCTTATCCATCATGTTGGCCACTAGTTTTTGGTGATCCTTGAACACAAAGGTTGGATACCTCTTAGAGGGCTCCAGAGCTCAGCTAGAAAAAACACAAACATAAATGGTGACTCTATTGGGGAGAACTCTAAGAAATTTATAAAAGATAGAATCCCAGGTGTAGATTGTAGTACCACAAAGTCAAGTGTTTGATGATGGGTTTGAATATTTTGTTCAGATATTGAAGGTTTGAGAACCTGGAAAGGATTTGGTTGCAGAAAAATTCTAAGAGTTTATGAATGACTCCACTGGTGGAGACAACCCAGAACAAGAATTACTTATGAAAGGACTTCATATTTACTTGAAGTTCAGTCCTCTGCAAAGGAGGTGGTGACTTTGGATTGAGAACCTGTTGAAGAAGTGAAGACAATTCCAAGAGCTGTAATTTTTTTTGTTGGGACAAAAGGTTGACAACTGTTGCAAGTTTCCAAGTATTCACATAAATCTAAAGAAATCATTATTATGTTTGAAAGCAGTTTATGAGAAATCTTCAAGACTTGAGATGATAAATAACTCCATATATTAGATGAAATTGCATCAAGAAAGGGAATAGTATTAGTTATTTTCATACTTTTGATTATGTAATGTGTAATGTTAGTAATGATTTGAGAAGTATGGTATACTTTTGAATTCTACCTTTTAGAGGATTTCCCTATGAAATATCAAGTAAAAATGTGTAGGGCAAATAGTTTTTATCACGCCCTCAAAGGGATTTTGTTATTGAAAGGTATATGCCATTGGATTTTAGTGGTATTAAAGCTTTTTTGAACCCAATTCCTAAAAGTATTAGGAAATATTTGCCCAAATTCATAGGGAAGAGTTCAGAATCAACTTCTAAGCATTTGCATACATTTATGGATTTGATGGGAGATTATGAGGTAAATCATGAGGATGTTGTCATGAAGATTTTTGTTCATTCTTTGAAGAATGATGCTAGAGATTGGTTCTCATATTTACCAACATGTTCTATAACTTTATGGAATCAATTTAAGATAGCCTTTGTAGAACAATTTGGTGAAAGGATAAATCCAAGTGTGGTAAGAAAAAACTTTATAGAAATCCATAGAAATGAAGATGAGTTGGTCCTTGCTTTCAATCTTAGATTTACAAGGGAAATAAGGGATATTATAGAAATAATAAGACCAAATGATGATGAATGTTTGGTTGTGTATCTAGGATGCATTTGACAAAAATATGAGCTATCTATTGAGAGATAAAGAGCACACAACAATGCACCAAGCATATCAAATTGCTATGGATATTGAAAATAATTTGAAGAATTCGATGATGAAAGGATGCCTAACTACTAATGCTGGTAATTCTAGCACATATTGTGCAACTGCAATCAACGAATCAGTTAATGAAGAATCATGCCAAGAAGATGTGGCTCCTGCTGTCCCACTTTCTCCATCACTACAGTGTGTTGATCATAGTGAGCCCCAGGTGAAATTCCCACAAGTTTCAAGAAGGGATAACCATGTTTCTCATGCTAGAAGATTATGTGATATAAGAAGAGGTCAAGGTGAATTATCCCATGACATATTCCATAGGTTTATGGATGTGTTATTGGAAATACCAAAAAATGTCAGGCCTAAAGAGTCAATATGCATTGATTTGTTTTGTGAAATATATTAGTCAGGAATAATTATGTTGCCAAAGGAATTGAAACCTGAAAATCTAGGCCAAATAATTGACTGGATAAAACTGATAGAAGGGATTGGGGGTAACCATGCACAACATCAAATACTTCTGAGGAATAGTGATCCTAATCCTACTAGGGAAGATTAAGAAATAGTAGAAACTAGTGAAGAAAATGAATCAGAATATAATGATTGCAACCAATTCACTAATGATATGTGAGAAGATCATTACCACGGTAATGAGGATGATGACCCATGTTGTGATGAAAGGTATGATGTGTTTGAATTAGGCTATTGGAAGGTATTGAAGGATGAAGAGCTTGATTAAGTTTGAATGATTGCACCATCAAGTGATTCGATCAATAGCTATGATTTTAGTGTTGGTAATGTGCAATCCTTTGTTGATGATCAAGATATTGATAGCATATATTATGATGTCCTATTTGAGGTGTCTGAATGTAGTCTTACTATTGATGAATTCTCATGTTGTGGTGTTTGTGATGATACAGAGTCATGTCTCTCCTTTATTGAATATGAATATCCCTACCAAATGAAGGGAGACCCTTTTTTAGAATTTTGCAAGGATTCTATATGTGATGATAGGCTATAAAGGTTAAACTCTCATACAAGAGGGGTAGAAGTTTCCCAAAAATAAATGAATTTAATAGAAAACCCTCTTTTTGATGAACCTTCATCTGTGCCAGTTGTTAAAAATGAGTTCCCTGGTTGGTGTAGCGATAATCCTCTTTTTGAGGATTTTGATGATGCTTTGGATGTGTTAGGTATCAAAAACATAGGTTTTAACCACTAGAGGTTGCCAAGCTCTCACAATGTTTTTGGCTAATGTACAAGGCCAAATAATGAATTTGAACCTTCTACTCTTTAGGCTCTGCTAAACCTAGGCACGTGTACCTATATGAATGAAGAAAATTTGAACTATGTGTTTTATTCCTTAAGCAATCTATCCACATGGCAATTTGGAAGTGGAAAGATGCAAACTTAATTTGGTATAAATTTTCCAAGCAATATAAAAATCTAATATGTTCAGTCAACAGATGTAAAAAAAGGATGAAACTAAATAATGAAATGCATGAGACCAGTGCCTTGTTGGGTAAATGAAGTCTAATGAAGACCTAGAAAATGTGACATGTAATGGCAATAACGCAAACTGTTCAGCACACTATTGTGGGTTTATAACTTGTATAAACGTGCAGGCAATTAGTTGACAAACTCTACTTGAGACAGATTGACAACCCTAATTATATGGCTCTTCTTATTGATCCAATTAACACTCCCAAATTACTATGATTGACCAGAAGGACTTAATCTTTACTTGAAAGAACCAATTAATCATATCACACAAGTACAACAAATATGCACTGATAAACTGAGTATATACTTGATATATCAATTTAAATAACAAAGAAGCATTAAAGTGGAGACTGCCAAATAATTGAATAATTCCAACAAACAGTTGATACCAAAATTAAGACACAAAATTAGATATCTTCATTGACTTCTTTAGAATATATACATGCATCATGGTCATCACTATGTAAAAAACCCTCTGAGAATTATATGTATTAACCCATTATTCTCTATCAATCTTCTCCTTTTATACCCTCCCAGAAAATCTCCCACACCTTTTGGACTTGGTCTTCTCACATTCTCATGAGAGGCGGAAAGCTTCAGACCAATGGTTGCACCGTTTGATAACAAAGCAGGAAATTAAATAAAAATGTAAGAAAATATGATAATAATAACAAATCCGTTAATTCTCAAGCAAAAGTTGTTGCTCTTTGCATTCGTGGTTTCTCTTTTCATGGCTTTGCCTTTAGTTATGACATCATTCGCATCTTTTTCGGGGATTTCCACGTGGCATTTTGTTAGGATTTTCCTATGGGCCGCGCTCTTCTTTCTTTCTACTGAGCTCTGATTGCTTAAAAAAGTACTTTCTCTTTTTCAAACACAAGCCTTTTAAAACTTGAGCCATCCTGTGCATTTCAAAATGCAACACTGGGCCCAGATTCCAGGTGGCACCTTATTGGGGCTCCTCTAAGGGACGTTGCTCTTCTTTTTAGTCGAGATCCGATTGCATTTCGCATGGCAACATAGCAAAAACCTCACGAGTTTTAACTATTGCGAACCTTGAGGGTGCAAACCAGTGAGGAAGAGTGGGGATCGAGTTGAATCTTCATCTTTACTTTTGAGTCATTGATCCCTTGCTATCTCCTTTAGTATTAGCTTTTTGTGGGGCTTCTCCATGTACTTGTGGGCTCCAATCATCTGCAGATGCAGAGTGTACATGGTAGCTTCTCGTGATATTGTGATCCATAAAGTGTGCTCATCTTCCGTTTGTAATATGGCGGGGAATGATGGTGATCATTCCCCACACTCTGATGGGTACCATTGATCTTCAGGTTCTAGGTGCTAGGGTGGGATAGAGTAGGTAAGTCCTCTCTCAGCATCAGCATCCATGCATCAGCATTTGCACACCACTCAACCATTTTGTGAAAACCTCGCGAGGTCAGCCCATAATGATCTGGATTTGATTATTTCATATTCATTTGATGGCTAAAAATCCTGCAAATGTGGTAAATGTTAATCAAAAAGGGGGAATGACTAAGCCGATGGGATGACACCCTCAAGGGTCAATGACTTAAGCTTAAGTCATTTATAATCAAACATTAAAATTAGGGATGAGGGAAAATTAAAGTGATCGATGATCACAAGGTCTGGGGGCCAGTAGTGAATGTATCTTGATGGCTCAAAAGGCAACAAATAAAACCAGCAACTGGGATAACCAATCAACGCAAAATTAGAATACTCAATGCAATCAGAAAACCAAAGACCACATTTGGCTCAAAACCCAAAACCTCAAGACCAGAATGAGCAAGCAGGGAAAATTGTGAAAGCTCCAACAGGATGTATGGTTAGGGTATGACTATGAGTAGTGCATTGGAAATTTTATTGATGAGAATTATTATGAAACCTTCGCGTTTGGTACTACTATGGAGGATGAGACTAAAGATCAAGAGGAGATTAGGGTCCTTGAGTGTTTCTCCCAAGAGTATGGTCCTTTTCACAAAGATGACGTGCAAATACTTTAGTCACAAGAAGAAGAGCAGTTTGAATTTAAAAGTCATGAAGGATATAAGGATAAAGATGTCACTATTCAATGTGTAAGTGTTGGATCTAATGGAAAATGCTTAGAGAATTATGTGTGCAATAATGAAGAAAGAGCCTCAACAATTAGTGCCCTAGCTGCATATTTTAATGCACATATAGATTATGAATTAGCTTTGAGGCTCATCAATGATGAATGGAAATTTGGCTCATGTGTTGGGCAGCCAAATAATGTTGGGTATGATATCAACCAAAAATGAGTATGTGGTTGAGTTTTTGGCTGATGATCCTCACCTTTTGGGCATCATTATGAATTTGTTTCCACTCAACAAGAATGGCATTTATGTAAAGCAGGGTGAAGACCTTCTTCAATCTATCTATTTCTTATCTGATGCTTCAGGAGACTACGGGCCTAGTTTGATGCACTGTGTTCTTGAAGGTTTTAAATGTGATATGCAAAGTGAATATGATCAAGTGGAATATGGATATTTCCTTTTTACACTTCAAATTGACAAGCCTGAGGTTGGTAAACAAGGCAGTGTTGAGGCATGTGGGATCATCGGTATCCATCATAATGATACAGTTTATTGGGAATTGTCTTGTATGAGTACTCATCCAGTGCAGGTATGTGAAAGAAAGGCCCTTGAAAAAGAAACAAATTGGCTTAAAATCTTGGAAACTCTTGATGCACCAGGCTTACAAATTGAGGCTAGTGGAATTGGATGAAATTTCCTAATAGACAAAACTTTGTATAGTCATGTAAATTTTGTCTATAGGTGTGGTTTGTTTCTTTCATATTGTGTCTACTTGTCTTGTTCGGACAAGCTCCTGTTCTATTTTTTTATTTGGTTTGCTTCTACCTAAGATATGGATTCTTGCCATATCCACTAGGGGTACACATCCCTAAGCTGGAGCCACTGATAGAGCTTTAAAAAGTTGACATTTTTCGTTGGTTCCCTGAAAATTCTAATAATCTTTCACCCTTGTGTTAAAGGTTCGATCTAGGGTTTTAGTGTTTGATACCCTTGTTTCAAAATTTCCAAAGCTTAAACCCTCTAGCTATATTTCTACGTTGACCCCCTATACTAGGTTGCCAGTTGTCCTAGTTACAACCTATGTCATCTTTCTCGTTGTCATTACCGACCCCTCTACCTAATCTCATCAGTTATCAGGTGTTTGTTAATTTTTAAAAAATATTTCATGGTCAGGCCAAATTTTCTTGACTTGTCTTAAGTCCTAAGTATGTTCATTAAGGGTTCATTGTCGTTACCTATTCCATGGATCCTTATTTATAATGAATAATATATGCACACACGAAAAATATGAGCTGTTAAATTTAATGATTAAAATCCAAGCCCTTGCATGCATGCCACACAACATTAAAAAAATGTATTATGGCTGGGCCACGCAGTGTGTGTGATTGCGCCATGCGGCCTTCAATTTAAGTGGGACCCAATCCCCACAATGGGCATGGTTTTAGCTGGCTGTAGATTGACAGCTCTAACGTACCATCTAATCAAATTTGAGCCATAACGCACCTACCGCATAGAGTATTAAATAATGTTAGCTAATGCTATGCACTGTCTGTGCGATGGAAACACGTGGATTTTGCTGGCGGCATATGAAGGTTGGATGGGGCCCATGGGTGATAAACGTGTCTTCTGATTGGGGAAGACACCATTGGTCGATGAATTTCCATGCAAAAACATAGAATTTTCAAATATCTTTGACTCGATCTGAGTCATCCAAAGGGCCCTCTTGACAATTGATCAATTGCTCACATTCAAAGAACAGAACTGGCCATGTGATGACCATTTAAATGCTGAAAATCATGAGAATTAATGGCGTATACTCTTTAGAGGATATCAACCTAATCTCCATGCATGTGGAGAACCACTTCCTAGAAATTATGAAGAATGATACAATAATCACTTGCTCGCTCGTTCTATTCTTGGATAATTGATGATCAACATCATCAATCTTCTCATAAATATGGATGAAGCCTCATCATTTTCGTCACAACAATTAGGAGTCTGAGATTTTATGTGGCTGGTGATTGCTCTTGTGAAAGTTCTATTTATCAGTGCAAGATGAGTAGGTCAAGATACCCCATCATTTATGCGTAGGTCAACCAAAGTTAATGTTTGAAGGTCAGATGATGATATGCCATTGCATGATAGAGTAATATTCAAGGCACTCCTAGCTTGAAGATGGAATGCATGAAGCCTGTACTAGTGGTTACTAGGTGAGCTCTCGGTTAAAAGGTCGAGCTATAATTATATAGGAGGCAGTGTAGGATAAAAAGAAAAGGTCTACAGAGTTCAAGCAGAGATCAAAGGCCAAATTAAGATACAATCAGGGTTCTTTGGGTAGGAAGAATTTTCCTATTGATGTCTCTGATAGATCCAAAAATAGCGACATGGAGATTGACTCCGATTACAGCCAATTCCTTAAGGCTTTAACAGAGATGGCTAGTGTGAATGAAGAGGTCCTTGCAGTTTCTCCAATTTCTGTGATGGCATCATGTGAGGTTGCTAGTTCTGGTGCTGAGAATTGTGCTAGTAAGGATGAAGGAGTGGTTGTTTAACCTCCTATTATGGTGAAAACAAGAAGTGGGTGCAAGTACCATGGTCCTAGTGCTAGTTTGGTCTCTGGGTGATGGTGATGGTCTTCTTTTTTTTTGTCGTAATGTGTTGTTGGTTCCTTTTTGGTTTGACATGGGTATGGAAAACAAGGCCTTAATGGAATTTTTCAATGAGTGTGGTGACACTGACTGGTTGTGTGGGTTGTTACAAATTTTGATTTTGTTGTTCAATAAATGATTACATCTAACCATCTAGGAATTTCTAAATGCGGATGACACTATATTTTGGAATGAAATTTTGATGAAATGTAACTGTAATGAGCCTAATGCTTGTTGCTCTCTTATGCTATAAAAGAGATTTCAAGGCTCATTACAAAGGTTAGATTTTTGAATCCAGAAAGGTCTAGGTAGGGTATAGTGAATGCATATAATGCAGAATTCTTGATGAGTTTTCTAGTAAATTGTCTTGGGTATGGGTTATGTATGAAATAGTCTTAAATAGTTTAATGCAAATTATTGATATCGAAACAAATCTACAAAATTAAAGTATGTGCTCTCCTGTGTATAGTTGTTACAGAATTTAAATGAAAATATCAAGCATTGTTTCATTTATTTTCAATGGTTCATTTGAATGTATGATTCTGTTTCATGCCTTAACTCAAAGAGTTAATAAAATTCTTTGAAGAGAGTCATAGGTCTATGATAATCTTCCAAGGATATGGTAAGAAGTGATACTTTAAGTACTGTGAGTTTTTGTGATGTAATGCATTATGAAAATGGTCGATTCATTTAAAGATTAAATGTTTTGTGTATGGCAGAGTGTTTCATGCTTGACTTCTCTTGCCCAATTTTGATGAGGCACTCGCTTATTTTTCAGGGATTCTTGTAATCTAATAAATTAGAAAATACCTATCTATGGATTCAAGGTTAGAACATGACTTAATTCAAATATTATACATTTTGAGTTGTAAGTCTCATATAGACTAGTGTTCCTAGCAACTTAGTGGTTATTTTTGTAAAGGTCATCCAAGCCTTTGATAACTAATGTATGTTTTCAATTATTATAGATAAATATTTATGTGGAAGTGTTCTTGAGGTTTTGAATATCAAATGAACACAATAAGGAATACCCTCCTTGGTCCCAAAGAGCCAAAAGAGTAGGGGTAAGTGCTTGAGAATCCTTATCTGTCATGTTGGCCACTAGTTTTTGGTGATCCTTGAATAAAAATGTTGGCTACCTCTTAGAGGGATCCAAAGATCAACTGGAAAAAACACCAACAAAGGGTTAATGGTAGAGGGGAGAGAGATATGAGTGAGCGAGAGAGAGTCCTAAGAGAGGGAGAAGGGGTAGGAGGGAGAGTCTTGAGAGAGAGAGAGAGGGAGTCAGAGAGAGATAAAGGGTAGAGGGTAGATGGTTAAGGGTAGAGTGAAGAGACATAGAAGGAGTGAGTGAGAGAGACTTGAGAGAGGGAGAGGGGGTAAGAGGGAGAGAGAAAGAGAGAGATGGAGTGGGAGAGAGATAGAGGGTGGAGGGTTACTGGTAGAGAGTTTAAGGGTTTAGGGTTAAGGGTAGAGGAGAGAGAGATAGAGGGAGTGTGTGTGTGTGTGAGAGAGAGAGAGTTTAGATAGAAATAGTGTAGAGATGGAAGGAGAGAGGGGAAGGGAGGGAGAAGTTAGAGAGAAGGAGGAAGGTGGAGAGATTGAGAGAGGGAAGGAGGGAGAGAGGGAGAGAGAATGAGGCATAGAGAAATAGGTAGGTAGAGAGAAGTAGAGAGGGAAGGACAGATGGAGGGACATGTAGGGATGGAGAGAAAGAGGTAGGTAGAGAGAGGGATGGGAGATATAGAGAAGTAGAGAGGGCAGGAGAGATGGATGGAGAGGTAGGGATAGAGAGAGATAAGGATTTAGAGAGATAGGTGAGAGAGATAAATAGAGAGAGAGGTAGGTAAGGAGAGGGAGGGGGAGATAGAGAGAAGTAGAGAGGAGAGGAGAGTAGGAAGAAGAGGTAGGGAGGGATGGAGAGAGAGGTGAGATAGGGAGGGAGGAGAGAGGGAGGGATATTTAGGGGGAGAGGTGAGATAAAAAGAAAGAAAGTAAAGAAGGAAGGGAGAGAGAGAGAGGTGATAAAGAGAAGTAGAGATGTAAGGAGGATGGTAGAGAGAGTGAGAGAGGGAAAGAGAGATGGAGAGAGAAAGAGGTATTAGGGGTAAGTTAGTGTAATGTCGCAGAATTGCACCTAGGGGCAATTCCACATTTTGACATCTTTACCTAGAATTTATGACACCTTAAGCATTAATCAAAAAAATTCCTTGAGTCAAAATTTTGTGAATCTAACTCCATGTAGACTTGTGGAAGAGTGACAAAAGCCCGATAACATGTTTCTTGAAAATATAGGCTTTGGACACCTATGCAACACGTAGATCTATGTGACACACGAGCATCCTAGGGGTTTTTCAATTTTGAAATAGGGAATCTGGAATCCTGACTCAGTTGACATGTGTCTTAGCAGTTGGATTTCGGATGTAACAGCTCTATGCTGCCCTTGCATGCATTAAAAACCCCTTCTTTGTGTTGAGAAATGTGACTCAAATTTATTGGCTTGATCGACTTCCTAGAGCAAGTGTGTTTTCCTCCATCATCAACCTAATTTAAGTCGTTGGTTTTCAAGTTCTTCTAACTAAAGTCGTGGGGTTCTAAAGTTTCATGACCTCCTGAATTATTGACTATGAAGCAAAGGATTTCCCCTTTGTTATCGGCGTGTCATGGCTTTTGAGAACTTCACAACCTCCACCTTGAGGTTTGGAAGTTTGGGTTTTGAGCGATAGAGTGATCCCTTTGTTGTCGGTGTGTCACGACTTTTGAGAACTTTGCAACCTCTGTGTTGAGGTTTGGAAGTTTGGGTTTTGAGTGACAAGATGATCTCTTTATTTTCTGAATTTCATGGGTTTTGTGAAATTTGCAACCTCTGACTTGAGGTTTAGAAGTTCGAGTTTTGGGCTACAGGGGGATCCCTTTGCTCTCGGCAAGTTGCGGGTGTGGAGACCACTTGGAGTGTTGGGAGTTGAATATTTAAGTCTTTTTTGGGAGACTTGCTGCAAATATTGTAGATTCCCTTTTGATTCTCTAGAAGTGCACAAGCGGTGTATGTTTTTTTTGGTGGACACCTTACCTTGGAAAGTGATATATGAAGGAGAGTTGATAGTTGGAAAGCGATGGTTGGTTTTCGACTACCGACGGATGTGGAATGTGATAGGATGGTGGATCATTTCGAAGGTTGATAGGTGGTGATAACATGGAGGATAGATGGCATGTGGGTCCATGTGCTTGGTGAACTTGGTGAGATGGTAATAAATGTCTATTTGACTAGGCAACCTTATGTTAGGTGGATAACCCTAGGTTTGATGCTAGATATTTGTTCAACTACTTATTCGATGACCTAAAATGATGGATGATGGCATGTGGCTCAAGGTGTAACCGTAAAGGGGTGTGGTAGTTAAACAGTCGGAGAGAGAGAGAAAAGGTCTCCCTTGGAGAGGAGCCGTGTAGGTAAAGTGCGCTGGTTACTTGGGTGTTGGCCAAGAGGCTACGCAGTGGGATAGATGAGAGGCTGGGTGCAAGCTGAGAGGCTAGAGGTTGGGCCAAGAGGCATGGTAGTCGAGAGAGTGAGGTCATAACTACAGATGGGTTGAGAGGCTGGGTTGTCGTGAGCTAAGAGATGAATCTTGTAGAAGGTGAGGGCCGAGCAACTTTGTGATAGAGAGGCCGAGGGGCTAATGGTCAAGTCATGAGGCTATGTAGCTAAACAAGATGTCTCTTGCTAAGAGAGGTGGTCACAATGGGTTATTCTTCCAGATATTCTCTAGAATGGAAGAAGATGTAAACTATGTAAAGGTCATGAGCCTGATATTGTGTTTATAATTGTACTTTATTTCTAAATTCTAAAATGGTGATTTGGGCTTTTGGAGTGTGGGGTTTTTACCCAAAATGGTTTTCCCCACGTATATCTGTGTGTTCATGTCTTTTGTTTCATCTTTCATGGTTGTTGGTTTTGTTTACTGTATCTATTATTGGTGTTGTTGAAACTAGCTAAGCATTAACTTCTCTCTAAGGATTAATGTGGTAAGTGAACTATGTCTATTTCTGCTTTATGGCATAGGAGTACGTGTCTTTGAGGTGAATGGAATAAATGAAAATTACTGAAGGCACTATTGATCTTGGATGTTTCTTTCTGAGATGACCTCATATTTTCCAACAAGTGGTATCAGAGCATTCTTCTGGGTTTTGTTCCTCCCTGGTGATGTTGGTTTTGGGTATTCCTTTTGTGAAGATTTCTTAGTCTTTCAAGCTTGAGGAAATTTGGAGAAATCAATTGATGTATTGATCCTTTGATGAGTAGAAGTTCTTTCTTTTTTGTTTAAGTTTTTGAAACAACACGCAACATTGAAGATGGAGAAGATGGAGAAACTTGAGTTGGTCATATTGAAATGATGTGACCTGAAGCTCATGAGTTGGTAGTGGTATAACCCTCATGCATGGGGTGGAATATTATTGTCTCTATGGTTGTGTTGCAACAAAGCTTTCATATTGGTTATCTGTGTGAGAGGCTCCCTAGTAATATGGATAAGTTTGGGTTGTTGTTCAACCATGGAGAAGTGTGCTTATGTTGGGTGGTTTCTTGGTATTGGACGGCACAATCTTATGTTACTCTGATTGCATGAAGGCTATGGAGTTGATCATTAGATGATCTAGAAGCTTTTGAAATAGCCTGTCTCTCTTTCAAATGCATGTGCATATTGGTGGTTTTGGAGTTGGCTTGAAATGGGCCTGGAGTTCCTGAACTATCGCTTCCTTTTAAGGATGGTTTGTACTTGCATGGCTCTATGGTTTTGCAAGTTTTACATGGTCAAGAAAAACTTGTGGTTATGTGGAGCTATTGTTAAGCTATTTTCTAGACCTTGGCTTTTGGGGTGTGACTTGATGAGATAGTTGTAGTTTGACATGGTTTGAGGAGATGTGATGTCTTCTCTACATGGGATTATTGGTATGTGATTAGTCACTCAAAATTCTTGTGGTGTTTATTGCAAGGTTCTTAGACTATGGTGCTCATTGTGGACATGATTGGTGAGTCGGATTTGAGCTTGATTTGGTGTTTGAGTCATGTTGTCTACATGGTTATTCTCTTTGAGATCTTAGTTGTGTAGTTTCCAGTGCGATGATGGGTTTGTATGTTTCTATTAAATGGATCTACAAGTTGTGCAATGTTGTGGGCTATCTTTACCTACATGTTTGGTGTGAGAAAAATCAGAATTGGACTTTCTATATCCACAAGATCTATTTTTGTGATGGTACAGATTTGTTAGCTAGCCTTGTCTATGGTCACTTGTGCATTGGTGTAGTTGGTTTGAGATGCGAGGATGGATGGTGTTGAGTACCTGAATAGTCGGTTATGGGAACCTTCAACAAGTTGTATCATGATGTCAGGGATAGCTTGGATACACAGGTTTGTGTAAGGATTTGATAGTGATGGTGTTTTCTACTTGCTTTAGAGATCTTGGTGCCACTTGGTATTTCTTTGTGTATTGGGTGCATTGGTCATATGCTTGAGAACTTCATGATGGTGCAATGATGCATTTGGAGTTTAGTAGGAGATGATCGGTTGTAGGTGCCCATGAATACATAAAGAATAAGTCGAGGTTGTAAATCTCTTGAAATGAGAGAAGTGTTGATGGTTACTCTTGATGAGTTTTTAGTAGAAAGTTTGAGGAGCCTACACCTTGGTTGGACATGATTTCAATAGAGACCAATGAGGAGATTTCTCTTGGAGAAGTCATGATGAATTAGTTATCCTGGAGAAGCATTCTCATTCCCCACTCTTGGTCTACTTAGTAGTTTATCACTTGAGAGCTATTGCCCATTGTTTCTCTCAGGTGTTTTATGATTTCTTTCATGGATATGGATCTTGAACTACTATTAGATGTTTCTGAATGACTCATTGTGGGAGATGGATAGCATGGTAATCTGCTTGTGAGTTGTGATTACGTTGATTGATGTTGAGTTTAGGAGATGCAGTGGGCTTATTTCCTGAGATGGGAAATGAAATAGTTTGATCTTCTTGGAGAAGCTTACATCCATATAATTACATGAAATATATGTTTTGTTTGATCTTGGTGATTGAATGGTTGGATGTTGTTAAGGCTCTTTTTTTTGGGTGCTGTGAAGTAGATCATACTTGACACAGTTGGCTTTTAGAGGTGTATGTAGAAGGATTTTCTAGAAGTATATGATGTGTAGACCTTTCTCTCTATGGTATTCTTTACGAAGAATTGCGGTGAGGGTTGTATAGGTTGTGCATATCATTGTGGATGGTTCCTTGAAACTACATGTTTACAGTCTCTATGTGATGCTATTGGTAGACTCGTTATTCCTTTGATATTTCAGATTTGGCATTACCCATGCAGTGGGAGTTCCTAGATGTGTTTTGTCTTCTTTAACTGGTTGGCACTTGGAGCTTGTATTTTGTTGTTAACGGGTTGGCTATGTAAGTGGCATGAGTTTTTTGATATGGATACCTTGGGTATGCGTGATTGGATGGATTACACTTATTGTGTGTGCTATTTTCATTCATGTGGGTTGATCAGTTAGATGGGAGCAGTTAGTTTTCTAGTTGATGTTCTAGCTGATGTTCTATCTTATTTCTAGAGAATGACTTCAAGGTTGTGTCCATGGTTGAGGGCTTTGAAGCTAATGTTGTGTTGCTTCTGTATGGATTGTGAGCACAGTGGAGTTGTGGGAGTGTTGATTCCCTTTCCATCTATAGGATTTGATTCTTGTGTTCTTGAGACTAGTGCATATACGCCTTGACTCATTCATTTTTTTCTATGGTGGATGGTTGGAACTATTGCTTGAGATGGTGGACATCTTGGATGTCGGTGTAGGTGTCTTGGTTGGAGCATGGAAGCATTGTTTAAGATTCTTTATTTTTCTTTGGAAGTAGCTAGTAAGTTCTTCGTCAAGTGGGAGAATTTTGAGAAATGTGACTCAAATTTACTGGCTTGATCAACTTCCTAGAGTAGTTGTGTTTTCCTCCATCATCAGCCTGAGTTAAGCCACTAGTTTTCAAGTTTTTCTAACTGAAGTCATGGGATTCTAAAGTTTCATAACCTCTTGACTTAGCGACTGTGAAGCGAAGGCTTTTCCCTTTGTTTTCAGCATGATGTGGCTTTTGAGAACTTCACAACCTCTGCCTTGAACTTAAGAAGTTCAATTTTTGAGCGACAAAGCGATCCCTTTGTTGTCAGTGTGCCATAGCTTTTGAGAACTTCACAACCTCCTTCTTGAGGTTTGGAAGTTTAGGTTTCAAGCGATAGGGTGATCCCTTTTTTGTCAGCATGTTGTGGGTTTGGTGAAATTCACAACGTCTAACTTGAGGTTTAGAAGTCTGAGTTTTGGGCGATAGTGTGATCCCTTTGCTGTCGATGAGCTACAGGTTTTAGGAAATTCATAACCTCTAATAGAGGTTCTGAATTTTAGTTTTCTAGTGATATAGTGACTTGGATGCCAATGGTTGTGGAGACCACTTGGAGTGTTGGGAATTGAATATTTAAGTCTTTCTTGGGAGACTTGTTGAAAATATTGTAGATTTCCTTTTGATTCTCTGGAATTACACAAGTGGTGTACACATGTCTTGGTGAACCCCTCACTACGACAAGTGGTATTTGAAAGCAATGGTTGGTTTTTGATTGTCAATGAATGTGGGACTCGATAGGATGGTGGATTGTGTCGAAGGCCGATAAGTAGCGATGACGTGGAGGATAGATGGAATGTGGGCCCATGTGCTTGGTGAACTTGGTGAGATGGTAATGATTGTCTCTTTGATTGGGCAACATGATGTTAGGTGGATGATCCGGTGGACATTTTTCAGTGAAAATTGAAGTGTTCCATTTCTCTCCAAAATCAGCACCATCAGAAAGATCTCAGTGTCCTGGTTCCAACGCAACTCGAACGGAGCGAAAAGGAGTCCGTTTGCATGAGTTATAGCCAGTCAAACCTTTGGTCAAACTGGAATCAGAGGACGTCTAGGAAGCGAAAAAAATGGTGTCATCAAAATTTGTCGAAGTTGGCATCATCGTGAAGAGCTCATCGCAAGCTTTCCAACGCAACTCGTTTCGTCGAAATCCGACATCGTATGCTCAAGATACAGCTGGTCAAAGTTTCAGGTTGACTTGGTGGACTTGAAGGTACAGTGATGACATCATCATCCGTACAGCTGACGTCTACACATAGCACGGAATTCGAAATGGACCAATCAAAAGTTGACATGTGGCAGTCCGTACGATCCGTACATGTCGACGTGGTACGATGATGTGGCAGGTGACGTTAGCAAAGGTCAGCGAATAATGTGTTGACACGTGTCATCCGTACATCCAGTCAGCATAGACATGGCAGTCCAGTCAGCAGTTTAGTGAATCAGAATTGGACATGTGGCATGACGAGTTGGCAGAACTAAGTCCAGTGGCAGACACGTTGGCATCCAGTCATCATCTGAGTCAGCAAGCCAGTCAGCGCCACGTCATCATCCACGTCGGCACACAGTCAGCATCCATGTCAGTTATAACTGGCTATTTAGACTACACCACGTGGCACCCTCCTGGTGCGGCACATGGCCTCTCCCTCCTTCATCAGCATTCATTGTTTTTGTTAGCAAAATATGTTGTGGTCGGCCCGCATGGGGCTCGACCCCTTAACCTTCCGCAGATAAGCCGTTGTCTTCACTGTTTGAGCGCGAGATTTGCGCGCGGTTTAGATTTGTTATGGTTTCCTTTTGTTAGTGTTCGGCTGAAGTTTGTTTTTAAAAAATGAACGGTGGTGGTTTTGAACCCCGCACCGGCTGATACCCAAAAATCCTAACCACCACTAAGCTGTCAGTCGGGTTTTGGATAAATTTGGCAGCTGTTTGTTTTGATAATTGTTTTAAAACCGAATACCTATCATTTAAAAACAAACTCCCTATTCAAAGAAATAAAACAAATAAATAAAAACCCATAGGATAAGTTAAGCCCGGAAATGAGAAAAGGGAAGGGCTCTAAAATATTGTAAAGGATTAATATAATCCTATTGGGTATTTAGGGGTTTGTTATTGAGAGATTAAGTTGTTTTTTTGGAAGATATTTTTATGTAATTTGGAGAGATAAGGAATTTTTGTAAATCAATTGGTTAAAGGCCAAATTGAGAAAATTTTATGTATTTAAAGGGGTGTGAGATGAGAGTGGCAATTGAAGTTTACTTTCAGGTGACGAAGTCTTGAAGCTGTGGAGATAATCGAAAGAGAGGTCTTATGGAGATTCTTTGAGTCATTCTCGCACGTCAGAGCGCTGTTATGCTGCCGAAGTGCTTGGAGAATGATTGTGGTGCTTTGTAATCGTTTTTGGAGTTAATCGGATTGGTCTCTCTATTGGAGTGGACTCGGAGACGTAGTCACTTTCGTGACGAACTCCGTTATCAAACGTTGTTTGCACTTCTCTTCTTCTCTCTTTCCGTCTCTCATTTCCTTCCTTTCTGTTAAATCACCTTGTTATTACTTTCATTATGTTATTTCCTTCAGTTAATTTTGATTTAATTGACTTGGAATAATCATTGTAAAAGCATTGTAAAAGTTAAGCATTTAAATACTACAATCTAGTCTAGATCCTATACAGATCAGTGGATAACCCTAAGTTCGATGTTGGATATTTTTTCAACTACATATTCAATAGATGGAAATGTTGGATGATTGCATGTGGATCGAGGTGTAACCCTAAAGGGGTGTGGTAATTGAATAGTCAGAGAGAGTGAAAAGGTCTCTCTTGGAGTGGAGCCATGTAGGCAAAGCTTGGTGGTTACCTAGGTGCTATCCAAGAGGTTGGGAAGCAGACTGGTCAAGAGGCTAGGTGCAGGCTGAGAGGCTAGAGGTCAATCCGAGGGAGCATGATGGTAACTAGAGACAGGCCGAGAGGATATGTTGTTGCTATTCGACAGATGAATCTTATATAATGTAAAGGATGATCAACTATGTGACAAAGAGGTCAAGAGGCTGATGGTCAAGTTGTGAGGCTATTAAGTTGAATGAGATGTCTCTTGCTGAGAGAGGTGGTTGTGATGGGTTATGCTACCAGATACTCTTTGTAATGGAACAAGATGTAAACTCTATAAAGGTTGTGAGCTTGATATTGTATTTGTAACTGTACTTGATTGGTAAATAATACAATGGTGATCTGGGCTTTTGGAGTGTGGGGTTTTTACCCAAAGGATTTTCCCCACGTATATCTATGTGTTCATGTCTTATGTTTCATCTTTCATGATTGTTGGTTCTATTTGTTGTATCTGTTATTGGTGTTGTTGAAACTAGTTAACCATTAACCTCTCTCTAAGGATTAATGTGGGAAATTAACTATGTTTGTTCCATCTTTATGTCATACTAGTACATTTCTTTGAGATTATTGGAAAAAATTAAAATTACTAAAGGCATTACTGATCTTGGATGTTTCTTTCTGAGATGACCCCATATTTCCCAACACTTTTCTCTCATTTGGGGTTAGAAGTCATTCATCCAAGCTCTCTCACTACTAGATCTAGTCTTGCTTTCTTCTCATCCTTGATAGCAGCCCTCTCACAGAAAAAGCCATGTTGAACTGAGGTCCCTCCAACAACTACAACTCTCAAGCAAGCACTCAACGATGCATCTATCTGCTCTGAAGAGAGTCTTGACCCATGGGTAACACACACACTCTCTCTCACTTTTTCCTACTTGTTCATTTACTACTTTGTGGTGTGGGTTCTACTCTTGAGTTCATTTTTCTTTCACCATATGCTTTGTTTACTCCATTTACACTCCTTTCCAAACTTGGCTATCCATGGAGGTGGGAATGCCAAAGTGGGAATTTAGCTGAGGCAAACCCCTATACAGCCCCAACCTTTTTCCCTTGATCTTTTGTGTGCACGTTGTGGAGTGGAGCTTGGAGAAAATATCTGAACACCCGATAAAAGGTAAAATTTCTCCAAGTCCCCTTGTGTTTATTCTAGAATCTAGCTTTTTGTTTGATTATTTGATCTGGTAAGACTTTTACCCAAGTTTAGAGGTAAAATCTGACTTTTCCTACTTGAGTCTCTGAGCTCTTTGCATCTTAGGATGCCAACACATCTTTTAGATGACAGTGCATCACACTAGCATCCTGAATCCATGATGATGTCCTTTGGTTGAGAGCTCCTCCATCAGAGGTAGAGATCTTGGAGTTTTTCTCTTTCAAGGTCCAGAGTAACTTTAGTATATTTATTTATATTTTTATCAACTCATTAAAGCTGAGGTGTATAAGGGAAATTCATTCCCTGGTGATCTCTTGAGAATAAAGAGACCCATGTGTAGTGAATCCCTATTATATCACATTTTGGTGAGCCTGACATGAACATGTCGTATCTATTTTCACAATGTTGTATGTTTATGAAAATCCCTGTTCTGAAGAAGGTCTCAATTTTTTGGAGGATTCTCTACATGATTTCTTAGAAGTACTCTCCCCTATCTATAAATCTTCTGAACAAACTCTCCCTTCGCAAGCTAAGGAGTCAGTAAATGTGGTCATAGTTTTTGTGGCTCCTTCTATCCCTAAGGAACCCATTATTTATGTGAACCCAACTAAACTATCCCCTAGGGAGAACTATTCTATCTATGGGATCTCATGTCATGGTGATTCATCAGACTTATATTCGAGGTTCATGAAAGCTACTGAAAAGCTACTGACTCTACCTCTTATAATTTTTTTAGGCATACATACAACACAAGGAGAAATAAATAGAACTTGGATTACCAACCTTTCATTCCTACATTGCAACCAACTGAAGTTCCTACTTCATTGTCACCATCTCAACCTAGCCTTCCTCCAGCTCCTAAACTTGTGATCAAAGCATCAGGTGATTACGATCTTGTCGAGAAAATTTGTGTTACATTGGCTAAGATCTCACTTTGGGACTTGCTTTAGACCACTTCGATTTATCAAGAGATGTTGTAGGAAGCCCTACAAAATATTATCTTGCCTACCTCTACTAGGCCTATAGATGTTAATGTGTTTTTGGCACATATTTGAGCGATTCACTGAATATTACGTTCCACCGAAAGAACACTTACCTCTGGATGTGTAGAAGCAAGCCAATCCTTTGATGATTATAATTAATGTTAATAATATAAATATTTGGTGTACTCTCATTAACATTGGTTTAGCTCTCAATGTTTGTGGTATGGACCTATTGCCTAAAATTAAATTTGATTCATCTTCTTTAGCAACCTCTTCCTTCTACATTCGTGGGTTCAATAATGATGGCCGCCAAGCTCTAGGTATGATAATGCTACCTTTACATCTAGGCCCCATTAACCTTCCTATGATGGTTTATGTAATGCTTGGCCCATTACCATACAATCTTCTCTTAGAGAGACCCTAGATTCATGCTATGGGTGATGTGACTTCTACTTTGCATCGTTCTTTGAAGTTTGTAAGTAATAATCAGGTGGTTATGATCAAAGTAGATCAAAATTAGTTCACCTTTTTGAGCTAGTGGTTGCCAGTCGTGCTTCACTTGTACCCACTCTCAAGAATTTTATTCCATCCTTATTCAGTGATTCTATCGCATTTTCTTCATCAATACCCTCTGTGGAAGTTACTCCTAGAGTGTGTATTGACAAAAATGAACCACCTAAAGAAAAAGATCGTAAGTCTCCCCCATCTTCCCCTTCATCTTCTCAATTGAAAGCTTTCCTTGGTGATGATTGGGGTTCCTTGAATTTATTTGAGTTCTTCATCACATAATATGAGTCAAACCCCTTTGGTATAGAATTTCCATGTTCTACTGATGAAAAGGTGGGTGACCCCCCCATTCGGGAAGAGAAGTATGATCCTGTCTACGAGACCGCTCCTTCCTCTACCCAGAGAGTAACCCTACTCTTGCAAAGGAGGTTTGTGAACCCCTAGACCTGCAATTGTACAAGAACAACAAAAAAATTAGTGTTAAATCAAATGCAAACAAGAATGAAGGAGTCCCCATGAAATCCATTTATTAAAACTTAAACTAGGAAAATGAAGAACAAAATGTGGAAATGCAAGTAAATCCTAATTAAACCAATAAACTTGTGATCCCATGGGGGAATTGGTGCCAATTGAATGTTGAAATTGGCCCTTTCCCAACTCCTAAGTTGCAATGTGAATGGTTGTAGATTGATCAAATCTCCATGATGAGATTTGAGCATAACCTAGCAATGAAAATGATGGAATGAAGTGCACAAAATTAGCTCTTAATGTCAAGAGGGTAACTTTGTATGAAATTATGGATGAATAATGAGGAGAGAAACCTCCAATTTATAGATTTGAAGTTGGAAGAAATGACAAGATTTGAGAAATTTGGGACTAACTTTCACCCAATGGTTGAATGCCACTTGTCACCATGTGAATGGTTGATGGTTGTGCACATTTTTGGCCAAAGTGCCAATAAATGCAATTAGGTGGAATTTGAATTTGAAGAAATGGCATATGAGAGGGAAAAATGAATGAAATAAATGCCACTTGGCTCAATGCACAAGGACATGTAAGAGGAGTGAATGCCTTGTTGGATGTACAAGTCCACTTGGACTTTTTGAATTCAAGTTTGAGGGAATATTCCTTTTTGATGCCATGTGAAGAAAAATAGAGATTTAATAAATGAATTAAATCTATTTTCATGTGAAACTTGCATTCTCTAGAAGATTTTAGTGATAGGGATTAACTTAATCAAGAATTCGATTAATTTAATGAGGGATTAGATGATTTAACAATTCTGATTTAAATTGATGAATTGATTTAAATCAGAATTGAGAGGAAATGCTTAATTAAATAAATGATTTTGATTTATTTAACTAAGTGGGAAAATTTAGATTAAATCAGATAAGGTTTAATTTATTTAATTTAATAAGAGGACTTCAGAGACTTTAATTAAATAAAATGATTTATTTAATTAAATAGAAACATAAGGTTAATTAAATTACATTGATTAATTTAATCAATGGAGGAGGAAGACTTAATCAAATGAACAATGATTTATTAAATTAAGAGATAGAATATGAGGAAATGCTGAGAGTATGATTTAGGAGGAAATGTCATTAGTAATCAAGATCAAGTGTGCCAAACCAAACTTGTACATTTTCCATGTCTACAAGGTTAATGTTTGAGAACTAAGTAAAGAAGGTGGGAATGCTCTTGTAGAAAATTTCAACATCCATTGGTGGAACAAAGCACTCCACTTAGAGTCACCACCCCCTGAAATTTTGAAAACTCATTATGGGTTTGGATATGAACTTTACTCTCGATATGGCTATGGGTAGAAGGGCTTGGGGTGTATTGAGTAGGGAATTCAAGTCCCTATCCAGTATAAGTTGCGGCCATGCTATTTGGGTCTTGGATTCTCTATTGAATAGTCTAAACAAAAACCTTAGTGGAGTGTTAATATGATTTTAGCCGAGTCGTTGAGCTTGGTTCATCTTGAGTTGATAGAAGAAAAGGGGTGGCCTGAGAGAGTCCCTTTGGATGTCTTCTCTTCAAATGAAGCACTAGGGGGATTTCTAGGTGTCTACTCCCTGTTGCCTCCTTATCACCATAGTAAACGATTCCCATATCGCTTGCATAAGAAAGCATACTTTGAAGAATATGTTTTGAATATCGACAAGGAAGACCCCTATCTAACATCAGTAATGATGTTCTGATACCCCATCCCAAATATCATAGTCCTCTCCTCAAAGGAGATACTATTGAAGTTTTAGTGGATCCTAAATCTTCAAAAAAAGTAATCAAGATCAGGAAGTGTCTCTCTTCTAAAAAAAGCAGATGATCACTCTGATCTTTTGTGTTCTCACCTTGATATCTTTGATTGGACATATGAGTATATGCCTAGTATTGATTAGTCTATAGTGGTTCACAATATTGTCCTATATCCCGACGCTAAGCCAATTAAGTAGAAAATTTGAAAGATTAATCCCAAGGTAGCTTTGATGGTCAAGACTAAGATATAAAAGTTGTTGAAAGAAGGTTTTATTCATCTGATTGACTACTCTCCTTGGATTTTGAATATAGTTGTCATTAGTAAGCCTAACAATCATATTCACATATGTATTGACTTTTGAGATCTTAATAAGGCTTCTCTTAAAGATGATTTTTCATTACCTAATATATATATGATTATGGACTCTACTGTAGGCCATCCACTGCTATCTTTTATGGATGGCTTCTCAGGTTACAATTAGATTCGTATTAACCCAAATGATCAATACAAGATAACCTTCACTACCCCTTGGGGCAATTTCTACTATGTGGTCATGCCCTTTTGTTTAAAGAACATACGGATGACTTACCAATAGGTGATGACCCTAATATTTCATGATTTCATTCATAATATCTTAGAGGACTATGTTGATGACATCTTGATAAAATCAATAACTCGTCTAGACCATGTGAAGAACCTTTGTCTTATCTTCGAAAGGCTTTGACTCTACAAGATTAGACTTAATCCCCATAAGTGCATCTTCAACATAGATGCTGGCAAGCTTCTGGGATTCAAAATCTCTCACCGTGGAATCGAGGCTAATAGAAATAAAATTGATGCCATCGTTAACATGCCTCCACCAAGGAATATCACTGAGTTGCAAATCCTACAAGGGAAGATTCAGGTGATTCATGGATTTATATCTCAATTGGTTGATCATACCATCCCATTTACTTGTTTATTGAAAAAGGATGTTCACTTCATATGGCATGAGGAGTGCCAGAAATATTTTGAGTCAATCAAGGCTTATTTGGCCAATCCTCCCATGTTGATGTCGGCTATGCAATATAGACACTTTTTTCTTTACCTTGTTACATCACCATACACTTTGGTAGCCTTGCTGGCTCAATATGATAACGTAGGGAAAGAGAGAGTGGTTTACTAGATCAGTCGTGTCCTAGTTGACTACATAACTCATTATTCCTCCATAGAGAAGCAATGCCTCACTCTTTTATTTTCTACAAAAAATTTGAGGCACTACCTACTCCATGCTGAAATGCACGTCATAGTAAAGAAAGATCTTTTAAAGCACTTGTTCTCTAGCACTAACATTGTCGGGAGATTAGCGAAGTGGGTTATGTTGCTCTCTGAGTTCAATATCAAATTCGTTACGCAAAAATTAATAAAGGGTCAAGCGGTTGTCGATCAATTGGTAGATGCTCCCTCATCTCACTCCTTTCCTAGGTTGGATCTGTTCCCTGATGAAAATATTTTTATGACTAACTAAGACCTCAAAAATAAGTACTTCGATGGATTGAGGTTTTAGTCTAGTTCTGGAGTGGGTGTGGTCCTGATATCCCCCAAAGATAAACTGGTCCCTCTGTCCTTTTGATTATATTTTTCTTTCACCAATAATATCGTTGAATACAAATCTCTTATTTACGGCTTGTGTGCCACGATTACACTAAAAATCAAGCATCTTCGTATACTAGGTTATTTTGAGCTTATTGTGAATTATATTACGGGGACTTATCAGGATAAAAAAAGTAAGCTGTCCTGGTATCGATACCTTGCTTTGTCTTTGCTCAATTAGTTTTCCTCTTTCACAATAGAGAATGTCCCTAGGAGAGAAAATAGACATGATGATGCCATGGCGAGCGCTGCTTCCTTGGTACCTTCAAAAGAGGATATGAAATAACACCCCTTCATAGTTTAGGTCTTGCAAACCCTGATGGTTTCCGATCAACTTGAATCTGAGTCTCTTGTGTGTTTTCATGTGGACTCGGCAAAATGGTTCTCTAGTATCTATAGTTACTTAAAGACTAGGAGCTTTCCTGATGATTCGATGAAAAATTATCTCACTCATATACATAATATTTTGGCATGTTATGTCATTTTATCCGATGTTCTTTATCAAAAATCCTATAATGATTTGCTTCTTAGGTGTCTCATGAAATTAGAAATACCCCTTGCCCTTAAGGAAGCCCATTCAAGCTCTAGGGGTGGAAATTTCGGTGGTAAGTCCCTAGTGAGAAGACTGATACACATGGGGTACTATTGGAAAACAATGGAGAAAACTTCCTTTGATTTTGTCAAAAATTTCCTTCAATGCCAACAACACAACCGTCTTATTCATGCTCTTGCTTAGGAGATACAAAATCAAACCTCTCCTTGTCCATTTGCAAAATGGGGGTTGGATATCATTGGAATAATATCACCTCTTTCTTCCAAGGGACATACCTTTATCATTACTGCTATGGTTTACTTCACAAAAAGGGTTGAATCTATTCCACTCTGATCCACGAATGTTTTAACTATCTATAGTTTTCTCATAAACAACATTATTTCTCATTTTGGATTGCTTGCTACACTTGTTTCTGATAATGGTACGCAATTTAGGAACAAGGAAGTAAAGCAGTTCTTGGAGAAATTTCATATCCAACATAGGTTTTCTACACCATATTATCCACAATCCAACGGTTAAGCAGAAGAAACTAACAAAACTCTTGAACTCATTCTTCATAAAAAGGTAAATAAGAACGATAAGGATTGGCATATTCAATTAATGCATACTTTGTGAGCCTATCACATGAGTGTCCGTACGATGATGGGAACAACACCTTACAACCTATCTATGGTGCCGAAGCTATCACGCATTTGGAGTTGGAAATTTTGTCCTTATAGGTTTCCCTTAAAGGGTTAATTGATGATGAAACCTACTGAATTAACCGCTTGCATCAGTTGGAGCTGGAGATGCTCGATGAGCACCGTTTACAGGCCCTCATCCATCTTAAATTTTATCAATGCTTGTTATCAAGAAAATATAATCAGAGTGTGATTCATAGAACCTTTAATCTAGGAGACCTAAATCTCTATGAAAACCAACAAAATGTAAATGTGTCACTTGATCAAAAAGGGAAATTTAGTCCTAATTGGTTAGGCCCTTACATTGTGATTTTTCTATATGGTTCGGGTGCCTATGGATTATCATCTATGGATGGAATGCCTCTAAAAGAACCTATTAATGTGATGCATCTTCATTGACTACACATAGCACTATAGTATGTCATATGTGTGGTGTTCTCTTTAAAGGGCAGTAATACTACATACGCTGACATTGTTCATTCACCCATTATGAATTTTTTTTTGTGTTTATGACGTGACCACATGTGTGTGTGTGAAATACAACATACATACGTGTGTCCAACTATGTTATGTATCCATACATCACATTACATCTTTTAAGGAAATTAGATCATCATTGTATTTAATTAAAATACAAACAAGTGTGTTTATTAAATCATGATTAGCATCTAATGTAAACATACATCCATGTAAGCATATAACATCCATAACATACACAAAAGTAATAATCATACACATAAACAAAGCCATGATATGAAAATTAGTATGTCTATATATATCCATGTGTGTATCAAATGTCATGTACATGTATCGGGCCACTACTATAAAAAAATGAGTGGCTATTGAATATATGTTTATACAAAAGATCTACAAGTATATATATATATGTATCTGGCTACAAAAATGATATACAAAATGATGAGCCCCTATCACTTTGGTACATGGCTCGTGGAGCCCTCTGGGTTTGGTTGTTCTTCTAGTACCCTCAAAAGGGGATGCATGATGGTCATAGAGAAAGATTGATGTGAGCATGATGCAGAAATATCTACCTGCATCTATTTGATCTCCCCCTATAGTGAGCATATGGTCATCTATGCCTGAATTGGCTCCTACTACTATTATTGAGAATCTGCTAAGATCACAACTATTGGTTGCCCATCAAGGTCATTGAGGTGGCTTTGAAGGGTGTCATGTGTCTACTCAATAACCTCAACCCTCATCAATGTCACGTCTCACTCTGTGAGCACTATCAACAGCTCCCCCGATAGATGATCACATTGTACCAGAAGAGTCGTCAGCTTCACAGTCAACTATATGATCTCTACATCTCGCTCCTCATAGGTAGTCCTCAAGAATACAACTGACTCAAATGTGGGGGCATGTCACCCTATAGATATAGGTCGGTAGGTCTCAAGAACCATCCCTTGGATCAACACATCGGGGGCTACCTCTAAAATGCACTGATCCATCATCCCAATCCATCCCTGTACATCATCTACAACCATAGAGAAAGAAATAAAAATTAGTATCACATTGTGTGTATATATATATATATCATGAATAGAAAAAATCAAAAGCGTGGAAACAAAAACAATGTACTATGTGGGATCAGGGTGTGGGTCAATGTTGGGTTCTTATCGTTGACATCAGTGGTCAACCACAATGATGCTAAGGCCATTGCTAGTGGGACATTAGGAGCTCATGGTGCTGAAGAGACATGGGTAGATGTGGGGGGATCTAATCTCCTCTACCACCTCGGTCTCACAGGTGTCGCCTCTTCCTCCTGTGCCCTCTCCTCCTCTGTGTCATCCTGCTAGCACTCTGTCCTATGGGGGCTAGGGAGGAAAATCCTCCTATGCACCGAGATCCCCTCTTAGGGCACCCTCATCGAACATAGGAGTAGGATAGTGCCTCTCCCATGACCATGAAAAATTTGTAGCTACCTGACATTATTTTTCATCGCTATGGCCGACATATCATGGTTAGGCTCATCATCATCAGAGGGGACAATATCGGTAATGGTGGGGTGAGGGCAATCCCCAACCCTCGTTGCACTCCTTTGGGCCCTAGCATAGGTGAAGAAATTTGGTGGAATAGTCTGGGGATGGCCATGCTGCCGCATGACCTGACTCTATTAATATGGTACTATAATATAGTCAAGGAAACCTATCAAAAAATGGTCCTACGGAAAGTTCCAAAGATACCCATCATAAAAATTGGTAGGGCCTCCACCGAACCTCATCCATAGCAATAGTGTCAAACTATAGCTGCCAAAACTATAGGTCACCGAACCTTCACTTGCCTATCATATCATACTAGTGGGCCATGGGAATATGATACAACTGTCACTCGGGAAAACTAACTAGCTAGGTGGACATGATGTGAGAAAAATCTCACACCTATAAAAATGTGCACTCAGTAAGGCTAAGGTACTCATAGTGCATGTACCACCCTAACTCTTGGTAGAGGTGTGCTAACATGCTGCACCCCCAGGAAAAAGCTATGTGATGCTCAACCATCTCTCTAATGGTATGGATGAGGTCCCCAAATAGGTGTGAGCCTCACCCATCTATGGTAATTCGAAAAGAAATAGTAACAACCATGACCTAGTGTAGCAATAGTACAGTGGTCCTTGCCTAGTCATACCAATGTGTATATATATGGCCCATGTTGTCACCACCATCGATCCTCCCTAAGTAGTAGAGGACGCCCTCACTTCGCTCTCACACTGATCGGGTATCATCTAGGGCCACTTGTCGCCCATGGATGGGTAGGCCGAGGATCTGATACATGTCCTAGAGCATGATAGTCATCTCCCCACAAGGCAACTAGAAAGATGATGTAGAGGTGTCCCACCACTCCATCAGGGCTATAAGCATCCTCTCATTATATCTCATCTTTGGCATAGTGAATACATGCCAGAGACCGACTCGCTCAAGATGTGTGATCTCATCCTCTATCAGACAATCCCTCTACTTTTAGATGAGTCGGTATGCTTTCCCTCCCAGATTCTCCTGCATCTTCAAGTACTCCTACAAAAAGTAAAAATAATTTAAGTCAGAGCATTGTATTCTATCATAAAAACAAGCAAACATTACTTATGACCTATGTATGTCGCATAGATGTCTACACACCGCGCATGTGTCCCAGACCACCATGGCCGTTTGAGGATGCCAGTGCAGACTCAAGACCTCCATAGAATGGAGATGACAACACATTTTTTAGATGCGAGCATAGAAAAAAACACTTGTGTACCTCGCCGATTGGAAAAATGCTTAAAATAGGCTAAATCGGACAATAAACGAGGCTTAGAGGCCTTCCTAGTCCACCTTGTGGCCCTTGGCGATGTCCTCGTGCAGCTTCTCCAACCTTGACACCTCATACTCCCTCCTGCTAGACATTTTTCTCACTTTTCTCTCACAAAATTCAACAATTTGCTCACAGTGAATAGTGACAATGACCCTTTGGGTCCCACCTAGGAATATATAGGCCCCCTAGCGCCCATTTTTCCTAGAGATTGTGGCTCCCCAATTTCTCCTAAATTTACCCCACCTTGCTAGGGGAAAAATTAGGAGGGGGCATATAGTCACCTCTTGAACCTATTTTTCCTTCGAATCAATGACATTTTTCTTGATCATTCTTCTCTTTGTAGTAGCTTCTTTCAATTTTTCGAAGCTGACCCCAAAATTTAAATTTTGCAAGTTAAAGTTTTGAATGATCTTTTATGACTGTTTTGTCATTATTTTTTGATCTTAGATACTAGGGGCAACTTTGGTGCCAATTAGCTCGACTTCAGTGGCCTTTGTGGTCCCTTTTTCTTGGCACACAATTTTTAAAATTTAAAATTCGAGTGAAATTTTTCTTCTCTACTTTAGTGAGGTTGATTTTTTCCAAAATTGAGCCCACTAAAGTGGGGGCAAAATGTAATTACATAGAATTCCACCCAGGGTAAATTCCACATTTTGACATCTTTTCCTAGCATTTATGACACCTTAAGCATTAATGACAAAATCCTATGAGTCATAATTTTGTGAATCCGACTCCATGCGGACTTGTGGTAGAGTGACAAAAGCTTGATAACATAGTTCCTAAAAATCTAGGCTTTGGATGTCTGTGCAATGTGTAGATGTCCACGCGACGTGCTAGCATCCTGGCGATTTTCCAAGCTTGAAACATGGAATTTGGAATCATGACTCTATTGACACGTGTCTTAGCAATTTGATTTCAGATTTAATGGCTCTATGATGCCCTTGTATGCATGAAAAACCCCTTCTTTGCTCTCATTTTGGGTTGGAAGTCATTCATCCAAGCTCTCTCACTACTAGCTCTATTCTTGGGTTCTTCTCTTCCTTGATAGCAACACTCTCATAGGTGAAGCCATGATAGATTGAGATCCCTCCAGAAAATACAACTCTCAAGTAAGCACTCAGTGGTGCGTCTATGTGCTCTGGAGAGGGTCTTGACCCGTGGGAAATGCTCTCTCTCTCTCTCTCTCTCACTTTTTCCTACTTGTCCATTTAATACTTTGTGTTGTGGGTTCTACTCTTGAGAAGGTTTTTCTTTCACCACATGCTTTGTTAACTTCATTCACAATTCTATTCAAACTTGGTTTTCCATGGAGGTGGGAGCACCAAAGCGAGGGTTTGACTGAGGAAAACCCCTATACAACCCCAACCTTTTTCCCTTGATCTTCTATGTGCAGGTTGTGGAGTGGAACTTGGAGAAAAGATCCAAACACTCGATTAAACATAAACTTTCTCCAAGTCCCTTTGTATTTTTTCTAGAATCTAGCTTTTTGTTTTATTATTTCATCCAGTACACCTCTAACTCGAGTTTGGAGGTGAAATTTGATTCTTTCCGCTTGTATCTCTGAGCTCTTTGCAGCTTAGGATGCTAGCGCATCTTTTAGACGATAGTGCGTTGCACTGGCATCCTTAAACCATGTTGATGTCCTTTGGTCAAGATCTCCTCCATCAGAGGCAAAGATGTTGGAGTTTCACTCTTTTGGGGTCCAGAGTGACTTTAGTATATTTCTTTATAGTTTTATCAATTTGTTCAAGTTGAGGTGTATAAAGGAAGTTCTTTCCCTGGTGATCTCTTAAGAATAAAGAGACCTATGTGTAGTGAATCCCTCTTATATCATAGTTAGATAGAGAGATGCAAAGTGAAGTTTGGTGGAAGAGAGAGAAGAGGGAGGGATAGGTAAAGATGGATTGTTGAGATAGATAGAAGGAGAGAGGTAGGTAGGTAGAGAGAGGATGATGAGATATAGAAAGAGGGAGAGGGAGAGAGGAGAGATAGAAAGAGGGGGAGGGAGGGAGAGATAGAGAGAGTAGAGAGGGAATGAGAGAGATATATAGAGGTGATAGAGAGAGAAGTAGAGAGGGAAGAACATGGAGATATTGAGAGAGAGGAGGTAGGGAGGGAGAGAGAAATAGGTAGAGAGGTACATATAGGTAGAGAGAAGTATATATGAAAGGAGAGATATAGGGAGAGGTAGGGATGGAGAGAGAGGTAGGTAGATAGAGGGAGGAGGAGATAAAGAGAAGTATATAGTGAAGGAGAGAGGGAGGAAGAGTTAGGGAGGGATAGAGAGAGGTGAGAGAGAGGGAGGGATAGGTAGGGAGAGAGAGGTGAGATAGAGAGAAAGAGAGTGGAGAGGGAAGGGGAGAGAGAGAATTGAGATAGGTGATAGAGATGTGTGATGGAGAGAGAAGTAGAGAGGTAAGGAAGAAGTTGGAGAGATTGAGAGGGAAGGAAAGGGAGAGAGAAAGAGGTATAGAGGGATAGGTTAGATAGGAATAAATAGAGAGAAAAGGTGGGTGAAAGGAAGAGAGAGAGGGAGAGAGATGGGGGGAGAAAGAGAAGTGAGATAGAGAGAAGTAGAAAGGGAAGGAGAGAGAGGGGAGATAGAGAAAATTAGAGAGGGAGGGAGGGAATGAGAGAGAGGTGAGATAGAGAGAACTAGAGAGGGAAGGAGAGAGAGAATGGTGAGATAGAGAGTAGAGAGGAAAGGAAAGAGAGAGGGAAGAAGAGAGTGAGAGAGAAAGAGGGGAGAGGGAGGGAGGGAGGGATAGGTAGGGATAGAGAGAGGTGATATAGAGTAGAGAGAGATATATAAAGAGATAGAAGGAGAGGTAGGGAAGATAGAGAAATGTAGAGAGGGAAGGAGGGAGGGATGGAGGGAGAAAGATATTAGACAGGGAAGGAGATAGATATTAGAGAGGGAAGGAGAGACAGACGGACATGTAGAGATGTAGTTCTTGAGCTCAAGGGAGAGAGTGTCAAATAAAGGGATGTAGATAGTGAGAGAGAGAGAGGTCTAGAGAATAAGAGATGGAAATGAGTGAAATAGAGAGAGAAAGATGAAATTTGACCTCTTGATTACTAAAATTTGACCTCCTAATTATTGAAATTTGACATGCTAATTACTGAAATTTGACTGTCTATTTTTTTTTTAAATCTTCCAAAAACTAGAATTTTCATTATAAATCTTAGAGATCCGAAACCACTCTCAAACATCCTGAAATTATATAAATGAAATATAACTTAAAGTATAAGAAACTAAATTTCCATATGTAAATTTCAACTTATACTTAAATATTTATTTCATGTATATAGTTTCCCTGGTAGAGAAAGAGAAAAGGAAAGAGTTTAGAAAAATGCATTCCAAAAGTCATGAAAGACATTTGGTGAGTGCCAAATTTGCTGCTAGTCAAATGAAGCAACCCATTTGGTGAGCACAAAATTTGGCTCTCGCCAAATGGGTTGCATTGGGAAATACCAACCCAATGGGTTGGATTTTGCATTGGGCATCCGACCCAAAGGTTTGGACAACCATTTCATGCAAAAGATGTGATTTTTTGAAAGGGTAACAAAATTTCACACATTTTTGGCCATGCTCACCATCATGTTTGCATATCTTTTAATGCAAGTTTATAAAATTCTGTGATGGTTCTAACCTCTCTCTTAGCTATTTAAATATATAACTCTTTTTTTGTTTTGATTTAGTTAAGGTTTTGATCCATAACTTCTCTTGTAAATGCCTCCATTTTTGGTCAAAAAACAACATGTGCTAGTTTTAGGACATATTTTTACTCATTCATCAAAATGTGAAACAAATTATTTTTTTTTAAACTACACTCCATTTTACACATGATGAAAAAAAATCAATTTTTGATTAGTTTTCAAAAAATTAGGGGGGAGTATACTCAAATTTCAGCCTTTCAAAATGTGTCCACTTTGAAAATTCATAAAATATTATATATTCATTAAAAAATTTATCTAAAAGAAAGATGATTAACTAGATGGTGTTAGCTAATTTCTCACTATTTGGATTTTTGAAATTCTAAAAAAAATTAGACAAAAAGGGGGGGCCCTCAAATGCTATGTTATTTTTTTTCATAAAAATAGGACCTATTTTGGGCCCCCCTTTTTGAGATCCTTAATCTTCATTAATTTCAAAAAGAATTCATATCTTAGAAACTAGACTCAGAGCACTTCAACTCTTGTTCTTTCTGCATCTTGAAATTTGAGTGTAACTATGTCCATTTTCTTGTGCAAATCAAATTTTATTGATTTCAAAAAAAAAAAAAAGTGGCATCTTAAGAGCCAAAATTGTGTCACAGATCCATGCACTTACCCCATCGCAACACAAAATATTCATCCATGAAGGAATGGGGAATCTCCCACATTGACACTTTGTACTAGAAATAACTACAATATATAGGACTGAACTCTGCCATACATATCTTCCAAGATAATTCATCAATCAACAAAATCTCTTGGATTTGGATGCATTTGATGTTCACCAAATTAATATTATAATGATAGAGTGATATCTCTATTTCTGGTGGAGTGTGGACCCAAAAACTGACACACTAACCCACTATATTGACAAGTTAAATACTTAGGCAAATTTTTGAGTAGCTATACTTTTTGGACAAACTTATGCTATACAAATATCTTCAGAAAAAACTTCTAAATCACACTAGGATGATCCACAACAATGCTGAAAACAATGAGAACATTGGATCATGCATTATGTACATACCATGTTTATGTTGTAAGACAACATCATCTTCCAACAATCTCCCCCTTTATCATTGATGGCAACATGCACTTCTCCAAAAAGTTTGAAAAAATCTCTCTCTCCCTTACACATATCTTCATTTCCCAAAACTTTCCAAGTATCTCTCCAACAATCTTCCCTAGTATCTCTCCCCCTTTGGCATCAATGGTAAGGGTCTTACTAGTACCAACTATTGTATACTCCCCCTCAAACATATGTAAAACACAAATAACTGAAAGAATGTACTAATTCCCTCTTAAGAAGTTAAGCAAAACCATCCAAATGTTTACAAAAGAATTTGAAAATAGGAAAAACTAAAAAGTGCATAAGTATGGAAATGGTCAACCTGAAGATTTTGACCCCTGAAGCTTTTGTAAAATGAATTTACAACTAGACTTACCATCTTCCCAATCTATCTTTGCTACTACAATAATTTTATATTGAGACTCAAGCTCAACCAAGGATTCTTCTCCTTCTTTCGAAGTACTAGGAGTTAGATTTAGCTTTAAAATCTTATCTATACTGGTAAGGGAACTTGAGATAGGTATGTGTTTCATTTTCACCAAGTCCCTTAGCTTCTCAAACTGCCTAATTATGGCTTCCTTCTGGCTCTACAATATAAATAATTTTTCATGTAAGTCCACTATAGTAGTCTAGGTCTAATCATCACTTTTTCTGTGTCAAATCATAGGCATTTGATGTGCTTCTTATTTGTGTCTCAATTGTGTCCATGTCATCCTTTATGCTTTGTGTGGCATCTGACCACTTCATGCAATACAAAAATAAATTCTTTGCTTCTTCCTCACAAGCTTGTGCATCCTTCAAACTTTCTTCAACTTTGTTTTGTGCAAATGTACACTTCTTTGTAATACCTAACAATTTATTCTCTTGTAATGCCCCACCACGTAATCCTAGAGGAAGTTGCAATAAATACAAAAGCGTACAATTTTTTTTTCTTCAAAACTGCAATAATAACATAAAAATTTCTCTAACTATCACCAACATCCTCTAAGGCATGAGACTAAGGTTACATCATATTCCCACAACATAAACATAAATACATTCATAGCATATGATTAACTAATTATGAATTTAAATTACATACATTCCAAACATTAACAATGCATCACATAGATTAGATATACATCAAGATCCAAATATTACATTAATTTTCAAATAAGGTTTAAATTACTCATTCTCAGAATGAGGCAGATCATACATACGTGATTACAAATTACATGAGACCTCCTCAAACACAATTGAGGAGTAATAAAAGTACAAGAGTCATTTGATACAATAATCAATGCATGGAATAAATCAAAGGTATCCATGAGCTCACCAACTGGAAGACCTCGCCATCTCGAATAGAAGAAAGGGGACCCAATGGAGAAGGGTGCACAGTCCTCCCAACCAAGTGGTACCCGAAGGCCCACCCCCTGTGCTAGGAGATAGTAACCAGGTTTCCTAGAAAAGACCCACTACCTCTAGACACAAGCTAACACATACTAAACTTAACCAAATACTAAAACTGCACTATTACAAAGGTTACACTGCTTCTAGAGTTACACAGTCATTTTTCACATATCTAAAAATTGTTGACTTAGGAGGAGTGTCATCACAATGCTGCATGGGTTACCTTGGTAAATCTTCCTAGGCCCCGACCCCCATCTTGGGTTACCCTGGTAGCCTCTCACGACTCCGGGTCCCACATGCAATCCAAAGTAGAATCTACTATCTTTCGAGAAGAAAAGATATAGATCTTGCCATTCCAAGCCTTCTTGTCTCATCCCAATTCTATACTAGCCCTTGAGTCCATGAGCGAGGCACATTACTCTTGTTAAGTGTTGAATACTACCCATTCCTCTAAAATATTAATTACATTATCATTGGATTAACTAACTTACAATGAGTTACCTTGGCACCACTTTGTGTGTCGGCCCTCATTGAAAGCCACTCCCCTAAGACAACTCGTGGAACAAAATCCACTTCCCAAGGCAACTAGTGCACACTACAAATATTCAATACCCATCCAAAGACTAAAAGGTATCACATCCCCGTTCGTGGAAACCAGGTGATTTACTGATAATGAAAAATGCACAACCCCCGAATCTATAACACAACTGGAAGTATTATAACACTTCTAAACCAATTTCCCAAAAAGTGAACAGAGGAAATTACATACAAAGGCAATAATACAACAAATAAACTACTTTTCGGATATAATAAATCCATATTCCCCTTCAGTGATTTATAGTAAAGAAATTTCCTAGATAAATTAATTAAGTAAAACCCCTTAACAATCAGAGAAGGAAAAATCTAACTTATATGTACTTCAATTTCCTTGATTACTTTTAATAGAATAACAATTTCTTCTATAGCACATTTCCATTATAATATCATCAAAAAAAGTGCATTAATAACATGCACCTAATTTAAAACAAATATAATTAAATAAATATATTTAAATATATATATAATTATATATATATATATGTATATATACACCTATAATTATGTATACATAAAAATATCATTTATTTATTTAAATTAAAATTTCTTTTTGTTTTTCTAACCAAAAAATCATAAGTTTAATATACATATTTATATATATATAGGTAATAAATTCCATATATATATATATATATTTATATATAATATATATAAAATATATTAAAAAGAAAATAAAATGATAATTAAAAATGCATCACACAACAGATGAAAATGTTTTAAAAAGGTCCACCAAAAGTTTAAGGGAGGCCGACTACAATATACAGCCTGCCTCCACATAATAAATGGCTGCAACCAAGGGTTGAGGGGGGGGACTATGGAGGGGCTACCTCCATAGTGCCACTCCCATATGGGGGCGATGGTGGGGGTTGCACCTCCCCATGCCCTTCCCCATAACACAATCATTAAGATAAAAAAAACTCCCAGCAAAATACATTTTCATCCGATAAAATACAACATTAACTCAAATTCGTCGTACGACGTTTGAATTACCAGAAGCTTTGACAAAAATAAAAGCCAATTTATAATATATATATACTTATGTATATATACACTGCAATATATATACATATATATATATATATATATATGTATATATATAAATATATATTTATATAAATCTATTTAACCAATTATTGTAATCGGGAAAATAATTTTTCCAAAATGAATTCTACAAGAAACTTTTCCAAAAAACATTCGTAAAGCCAACATAGGGGATTCTTTTAAATTTGCCCAGATAACGAATCTTAAAGAGGATGAACAGTAATATTCCTACAGACAAATTTTACAAGAAATTTCCTGTGAGCTTTAATCCTACAAAAATAGTTCTACAAAGAGTCTAATTTCTTCCAATTTCCAGATCCCTAATATTTTTTCCTTCTGGGTTCTTCTTTGTTTACAATAGTCCCAATTTAAAACTTGAAAAAGATTCAAAAGAGGATTTCATTCTACAAAGGATTTCATTTTCACAGAGAATTACACATACAACATTTACAATTTTTAACGAAACTCAAAGCTTTTAAAACTTGCACAAACAATATTTTCTAGCGAGTAATATAAACTAAGAATCTTTTCCAATATGAACTAACTAGAATTAAAAGAGGAAACTGAAATCCAATGCCTGAGAATATGTGAATTGCCATAGCACCTCCTCCATAGATCCACGTATTTTCTCCCAAATCAACGAGAGCTTCCTCCAGAACAATAAAATTCCTGACAGCAAAAACCTTCCCGAGACTGTATATTTTTCTGAAATTTCACAACAACATGCAATAATCAAAAAATAAATTCTTAAACAAGTTTCCCCACAAAATATCCTTTATCCTTCTTTTTTGAAGAAGCTTCTCACTTCTCCCCGTTAGAACCATTAATTTCTCCCTGTGAATAAATTTTCCCAACAAACCTCATAAATTTTTCAAAACACATGTTGAATACCAAAATATCTTTTAAAACCAAATTGTACAAAATCCTCAAGATATTTTAAAAACTAAAACATTTAATAATTTCTAAAATACTTAGCATTTCTAATTTTACTTAATTTACTAATTTAATTAATTAATAAAATAAATATAATCCTTAGATTAGATTATTTTACTAATTAAATTAAATTAATTAATTTATTACCATCTTCTAACATTAAAAGCTTGATTAATTTAATAATCATCTAGAATATTTTAAATCCATTATTTACCTTTTACAAACTTTGGAGGATAATAATTTCAAAGAAAAATTAAACAACATTTAACAAACAAAACCAACTAGAACCGACAACACACTATGACTAGGGTAATGGCTTGACACATGAATCCTAACTACTATCTCCCAATCAACATTACTGTTGGGTAGTGGACATGCTCAAACCTGTGAAACCAGGTGGAGTCGATGTCCTGTACCTGCAAACCTGTAAACAAGGCATACATCAAACATGCATACACATCATAATAGAACACACCGTGAAGAGAGAATCGCGGAATCGTAGGGCGCTCACAAGCGAGTGGTGCAATTTCGTCCCCTTCACCAATACAATATTACAAAACTGATTATTCTAACATTAATAATCTACTCATGTACATATAAAAATATTATTTCAAATAACCACTATGCTAATCAAAATCATGTCATAATGATAACATCAAAATAAGGTTCCATCACATCATAACATAAAATCCACATCGCCCTAAAGTTGGCAATCAAATAATAATCAAGCATCATAGTATATCAAAGTCTAAGTGCTAACAAAAAACAAAGCATAACAAAGTAGGACACTGTCTGATACAAAGAGCAAAATAGAGGGGTGCTACATCCTCCCCCCCCTAGGGGCAGGCTTACTCCTGGAAGCCTATAAAAAAATAGGGATAAAGCTCCCTCATCCTAGATGCATCCTCCCAGGTCGAAAAATTATCATCCCTAAGATCCCACTGGACCCTCACCTGCTCAATATCTCACCCCCTGAGGGCGAGTTTCCTGTGCTTTGTGATGACCACAAGCTCCATACTGCATGACCACTCAAGAGCTTAAGTAGCTCTGCTTGTAGCTTGAGGAGTTGTTAGTAGAGGGCTTCATCCAGCTTAGTGTTTCTCCTTGGGGGGCACCAGTGATATTTGTGAAGAAGGATGGTTCACTTCGGTTGTGCATTGATTACCGACAATTGAACAAAGTAACTATCAGGAATCGTTATCCCCTACCTAGGATTGATGACTTGTTTGATCAGATCAAGGGTGCTACGATCTTTTCAAAGATTGATCTTAAGTTGGGATACCATCAGCTTTGCATCTTCGATTTAGACATCCATAAGACAACGTTTCATACATGATATGGTCACTAAGAGTTCACTATGGTACCATTCGGGTTAACGAATGCACCCTCTGTGTTCATGAGTCTAATGAATGGGGTCTTCTGCATGTATCTGGATAGATTCATCTGTATGTTATCTTTTCAAATGTTTTTTGGAAAATTTTCCTCTAGAATTTATTTTGGAAAAATTATTTTCCTGATTATAGTAATTGGTTAAACAGATTTATATAAATATATATATATATATATACATATATATATATTGTTGTGTGTGTATATATATATATATTATAAATTGGCTTGTATTTTTGTCAAAGCTTCTGGTAATTCAAACATCGTATGTTGAATTTGAGTTAATGCTATATTATATCGGATGAAAATTATGTATTTTGCTAGGAGTTTGTTTTATCTTAATGATTGTGTTATGGGGAAGGGTGTGGGGAGGTGCTACCCCCATTGCCACCCCCATATGGGACCAACGTTGTGGAGGTAGCCCCTCCACAGTCCCCCCCCTCAACCCTTGGTTGTGGCCATTTATTATGTGGAGGCACAACTGTATATTGCAGTCGGCCTCCCTTAAAATTTTGGTAAACCTTTTTAAAAGAGTTTTGTTTGCTATGTGATGCGTTTTTTATTATTATTTTATTTTATTTTTAATATATTATATATATATATATATATATATTAAACTTATGGTTGTTTTGTTAGAAAAAAAAAAAAAAATTTAAATAAATAAATGATATTTTTATGTATATATAATTATAGGTATAACTATATATAAATATATATAGCTATATATAACTATATATATATATATATATACTTATATATATATATATTTAAATATATTTATTTAATTATATTTGTTTTAAATTAGGTGCATGTTATTAATGCACAATTTTTGATGATATTATAATGGAAACTTATTATAGAAGAAATTGTTATTTTATTAAAAGTAATCGAGCAAATTGAAGTAGAGCTAAGTGAGATTTTTCCTCCTCTAATTGTTAAGGGATTTTACTTAATTAATTTATTTGGGCAATTTCTTTACTATAAATCACTGAAGGGGAAATTGGATTTAGTATATCCGAAAAGTAGTTCATTTCCTGTATTATTGCCTTTGTATGTAATTTCCTCTGTTCATTTTTTGGGAAATTGGTTTAGAAGTGTTATAAGACTTCCATTTGTGTTATAGATTTGGGGGTTTTGAATTATTTTATTGCTAGCCCATTTTGTTACCCTTGGTTAGTGTGTTTGTCATTATCAGTAAATCGCCTAGTTTCCACGAACGAGGATGTGATACTTTTTAGTCTTTGGATGGGTATTGAGTATTTGTAGTGTGCACTAGTTGCCTTGGGTAGTGGATTTTGTTCCACGAGTTGTCTTAGGGGAGTGGCTTTCAATGAGGGTCGGCATACAAAGTGGTGGCAGGGTAACTCTTTGTGAGTTAGTTAATTCAGTGATAATGCAATTAATATTTTAGGGGAATGGGTAGTATTCAACACTTAACAAGAGTAATGTGCCTCGCTCATGGAATCATGGGCTAGTATAGAATTGGGATGAGACAAGAAGGCCTAGAATGGAAAGATTGATATCTTGTCTTCTCGAAAGATAGTCGATTCCACTTTGGATTGTATGTGGGGCTGGGAGTCATGAGAGGCTACTAGGGTAACCCAAGATGGGGGCCGGGGCCTAGGAAGATTTACCAAGGTAACCCATGCAACATTATGATGACACTCCTCCTAAGTCAACAATTGTTAGATCTGTGAAAAATGATTGTGTAACTTTAGAAGTAGTGTAACCTTTGTAATAGCGTGCTTCTAGTATTTGGTTAAGTTCAGTATGTGTTAGCTTGTGTCTGGAGGTAGTGGATCTTGTCTAGGAAACCTGGTTACTATCTCCTAGCACAGGGGGTGGGCCTTTGGGTACCACTTGGTTGAGAGGAATGTGCACCCTTCTCTGTTGGGTCCCCTTTCTTTTGTTCGAGATGGTGAGGTCTTCCAGTTGGTGAGCTCATGGATACCTTTGATTTATTCCATGCATTGATTATTGTATCAGATGACTCTTGTACTTTTATTACTCCTCAATTGTCTTTGAGGAGGTCTCATGCAATTTTTAATCACTTATGTATGATCTACCTCATTCTGGGAATGAGTAATGTAAACCTTATTTGAAAATTAATGTAGTATTTGGATCTTGATGTATATCTAATTTATGTGATGCAATTTTTTTTTTGGAATGTATGTACTTTAAATTCTTAAGTAGTTAATCATATGCTATGAATGCATTTATGTTTATGTTATGCGAATCAAATGTAACTTTAGTCTCGTGCCTTAGAGGATGTTGGCGATAGTTAGAGAACTTTTCATGTTATTATTGTATTTTTGAAGAAAAAAAATTAACACGCTTTCATAGTTATTGCAACTTCCTCTAGGGTTACGTGGTCAGGCATTACATCTCTACTAGCCTCATTTCGACTTCTATTTCAACTTGAACTTTTAGTCTAGAGGCATATTCCTTAAAGGAATCAATCAATAACTTGAAGTTTTCCATTGCAGATAATGATGTATCAATGTTTGTTCCAGGGGTTATCTCCTGCAATGATTTTATTGCTTCATCCATTAATTCAACACTCTTTTGATATGTATCAATAATATCCTTTCTTATAGATGTGTGAAACACATCACCTAGTTGTAAATTATATATGAGATAAAAAAATTCCAAGACTACACTTCCTTGTTACATGGGAAACTGCTATAATTGAGTTGAAACAACTAGTTGGAATCTTACTTGCTTAGACAAAATAAATTTTAAAGTATTACCGAAGGATGATTCATCGAAAGGCTTAGGTAACTCAGCTTCTTCATCCTTTTCGGACTCAGTGTTCTCCTCTTCCTTTTCCTTATCTTCGCCATCTTTTTTCTCTTCATATCCTTCTTTATCTTTGTCCTTATTTCCTTGCTTGTTCTACTTATTCTCTTCTTCTTCTTCTTTCCTCTCACCATCATGTTATTCTACTTGCTCTTATTCTTTATTCACATTATGCTTTTCATCTTCACTAGTGGTAGGTTTTGTGTCTTACAAAAAAATAGATGTCTTTGGGTTGCCTTGATCATTAATTATTAATGGGAGAATGGACCTGTCCATTGTAGTATCATGAGTAACTAAAGAAATAAGGGTGTTATCCTTTATTGTTTCTTCCCCAATCACATTCTCTTCTACTACAACCTTTTCAATTTCATCATTTCCTTAAACTAGTTCTTTTGTGTTTGGAGGAGCATTGTCTAGATTTTCCTCTGTATCAGTAACTCCATCATTGATCTTGTGCTCATGTTGAGCATCATCTATGTGCATAAATACTTCCTCATTTTATTCTAGGGCACTAGAATCAACATTCAAATCCTCTTTAGACATTGGAAGTAGACCCAACTTATGTACAAGTTCCTCAACCTTGTCACTGCATTCTTTTTGGATCATATCATGATCATTTTGATCCATTCCCATAAGTATGTTTACCTTATATTTTTTCCTTAGCTCCATGCTATAGATAGTAGCCAATGTGGCTCAGTCTCCTTCAGTCAAGGGAGCACCAACTCTTTCTAATGCTTCATATTTCATATTTTCATTCTCCATAATTGCATCCTCTTCCTTTCAACAAAACAAGCCAAACATCATATGGTATATCCTTCTAGATATTGTGCATATCTACTTCAAATTTACAACAATGTATTTGACTATAGCTTCAATTATTGTAGCTTTATCTACCTCATCAACTTATACATTTTTACAGTTTCTTTTAACATTTCATTTTTCACTATAATATTGAATAGTGCTTTAAGATTAATAGGGGAGTGAGGTCTCTCAGACTTCTTCTTATTATTTTCTTTTACTAGAGGGTTCTTTGTTTCTTTTTACTTCTTCTCTAGAGAAGCCTTCTTGGCTTCCTTCTCCCTATTCTGAATTTTGAATGCTTCTTTTTCTTTCTCAAATTCCTTCTCACTCTCTATATCTACAATATAAATTCTCTTTCTTTTATTGTTGGCTTCACCTTGTGAAACATAAATTCTCTTTCTCCTTACCAGAGGGGCTTCATCCTCTTCCAACTCTTCTTCATCAGCAACATTGATGTCGATTTCCTTTTGTCTTGTTGCCTTCTTCTTCACTTTTTTTCTGGTAGGAACAATAGGGGGTATTGAGGTAGTATTTTTATTTGCTTCTACCTTGGTGGCATGAACTACGAGAGGGGTATTTATAGATTTCCTTTTATCACCAACAGTAGGAAGAATTGTGGTAGTAGATCTTCCTAATATCCTTGAGCTATCAGAGGCTTTTTTTGCACTCATGTTAGCTCTATCTCTATCTTTGGCATACTTAAAATTTTCCTTTGAAATACCACTTTCTTGTGCATATATGTCAATCATCTTGTCAACATTCTTTCTCATGACTAGTTTCTTGAACTCCAAGTGAAATTCCATTGAATTTTCTTCATATGTACCATATATCTTGGCCTATTGGGATCTTTAGGACCATTCAACAGTACCTCTGCATAGCCAAAAATTTCTGCCTCTGAGACTTCATAACCTAGTTCTAGAACCCAAATGGTCTTACATTCTACTCCTTCCATTATAAAAAAATTAGTGGAAACTAGGAAAGTAGTGTCATTTTTGTATCTTTCCACTACACTTCTTGGAATCTTCTCTCTATCATTCATTCTTCTTTGAAATATTGTAAAGAAGGCTGCAAAGGAATCATCTTGAGCATTCATATCTCCAAGGTCTCTCATATAATCTCCTATTTGGTGTGAAACAGGCCTTGTGCTTGACCAATTAACTTTCCCAATCATTGGAACGTCTCTCAAGAAGTAGAAGAGTAAACATAGTACCAATGTGCCATACTTAAACACATACTTCTTTTTCTTAATCTCCTTCAGGTTCTCCATTGATTATTGTCAGAGCAACTCATAGAGGTTATAATCAACATTATTATCAACCATGTATTGTGCCACATGAATTGTGGTGTCAAAACTAAATTATCTCTATTGGTGTAATAAATTTTGTATTCAATGAGCATAGATGCATATTAACTACCGAGTTTTTGATAGGATTTACTATGAGGAATCTATGATCAAATTTTTCTCTCATTCTTTCCATTAAATCCTTAGTTCTGATAGACTTCAAGACTAGAACCAATATGGTGGACTATAAACCAATTATATCTCTAATTACTTCCTTTTTAGTCATGTGCGGATCATCAATCCACAAAAAATGGTTGTGAATTTTACTTAGGGACATTTTGATATACTTCTCATCATAGCTAAAACCTGGGAACCGCTGTCATACATCCAAATTATTCTTAACTAGGGTTTGGTATTTTGGCTTAATGGTGAAATCATCTCTAGTTAACTCATTCATCCATAGGTCTAGCAACTTTCTAGGAGTGTGCTTATCCATACTTCCATGAATGTATGCTCTAATGTCTTTGGTTGGTAAAATCCCGTAAGGTATATGCAAGAATGCACTGATAGGGTCATCTTATATAGCTCTAGAAGGTTATCTTTTGAACTTAGGCTGAAGTTTTTATGATAAATCTACAACCTTGGGTGTCACCATTGTATTCAAATAGCTTTCAAACAATAATTCCAAAAAACTAGGGTATGCAAAAATTGCTAAATACCTTTTTGCTTTGCTTTGCTGAACTAGGGTTTTGATGCTTTGAGCTCTAAATCACCTTTGCACTTCAAATGTTGTTCTCACTGCTCTATTCTCCTTTGATTTATTTTGATGAAATTAATTTTCCTTAGCAAATTTCCTTTTAACTCTTTGATTTGTCCTAATTCTACAATAAATGCTTCAAACCATATAGCTGGCAACCCTAAAAACTATATGTACTATCAACTTCTCAAGCTCTGCAAGTCTTTGCATTAGCACATTTTCTTTTGCAATCTTCTTCAATAGATCTAGCATTCCATTCTTCATCACATATCCTCATCTTGTGGCTTTAACACCTCTTTTCTAGTGGGGGACATAAGATATCCATTAATTCTACCCCCAAGCCATAGCTCTAGGCTTAGTTACTAGAGGAAGAATCTGCACTGGAGGATGGTACATACTCTTCCTTGTTCTTAGTATCCTCTTTATTTCTCCGGATATTTTCCATTAACTTATTTACTTCAACTAGATCAACCTTTTTGACTAGTTCATTTTTTTTTACCATTATCCTTCCTTGTGTTTCTACTTCTATAGAACTTAGCAATATATCCAGGCTTACTGCAATTGTTGCATATGACATTTATCTGAGCATTATTCCTTTCATTCATTATTTATTTGTATTGATTAAATTTGTGTCCAAATCCATAACATGTATAATAGTAACCATTAAAAGGTTGAATAATTCTACCATTTTTATATGCATTCATCATTTGACTTCTGCATTCATTTTCTTTATGTCCAAATATTTTGCATATAAAGCATTGACTAGTAAAGGATGGAACATTCTGATTCATTTTCCTTCTACATTCCATTTCTCTATATCCATATTTATTTCAAGAATTATAGCAAATACCATTGAAAGATGGGAACCTTTGAGAATTTGGTTGTCTGACCAGAGGTATTCTAGCATTGTTTCTTTGATTTTGGATCTTGCCATAGTTCTTCTTGTCTTTAGCCTTCTCTAGTTCATTTATCTTCTTTTCTACATTAGGTTTTTGAACTATCTTTAAACTCTCACCTTTTTCTTTAGATGCTTTCTAACTTGCAATCAACTCATCAAGCATTGTAGAACTTGTCTTGAATTTTTCCTCATGACTTCTTGCTTTCTCTAGATTTTATCTTATATTTACCACTTCTTGTTCAAGCCTCATGCATTTATACATTCCTCAAATATTTTATTTTCTTCCACTTGTACTTTTAGTCTGGTGATACCTTCACTTGCTTGCCTCAATTTTCCATTGAATTCTTTATGCATTTCTCTAAACTTCCTGATTTGCTTTCTCAATTTTTTGATGCATTCATTTTCCTCTTTAAGATTTTCCTTTAGATCTCTATTTTCATCTTCAACTTTATCAAGATATTGAAGAGAAACTTTGAGTTCTCTATCTTTGTCAAGCATGCAATCTTCTGTGTATTCAATAGAAGGAATTTCTTTTGGAGGAATATGAAACTTTCTATCATCTATGTGTTCAATCTCCAAGATCTTCCCAAAGCAGTCAAGCTCCTTCTAGGGATCCAGGCTTTGATACCAATTTTTAAACACTTGAAATACTAAGAGGGGGGAGGGGGTTGAATCAATATTCTATTAAACCATTCAAACATTATCCATCCAATTACCAAAGCACATTAAATTGATATAAGAAAAGAAAGCATGAAACATCCACAATATCACATAACACATGCACACTAGGATTGTTATGTGGAAAACCCAAAATGGGAAAAACCACAGTGACTGTTAGCTCATAATATATTATATTCGAATATAGTATATTATAGAAATGCTCACTATAGATGGACTCGCTATCTAGTGGAATCACTACCCATAGATAATAAGATAGGAGATAGAAGGGGTGGTTCATAGCCTATTGAAATATTATAGTCACATCTACAATATGTTGGATTATAGTTTCAATGAAGTACAAAATAATCTTTGAATTGATTTAGATCAATGAACTTACTAGTATATTACAAATCCAATATGGGGGAAAGTTTAAGTACTTATGAGTAAGTAGGGAAATCCAAGTATATAGGTTATCTTTGGGATGATGGACTATCTATTGAAGGAAATACCTAGCTTGTGTACTTAATATTTAAGTAGTTTATTCCAAGTAGATTAATATGGTTCTAGGTTATCTAGGATGATTGACTATCCATTGAAGGAAATACCTATGCGTAGCTTAAGATAGCCTTAAGTCAAATCAACCCTAATTAGTGTATGTGATAGATGGCCCTCCGTAAAACATACTTAATGAAACACTTTGGCCAAAGTAGTGTGATGACCTTTGGCTTCACTGTCAATTCACTATGATCAAGTATTACATGCTAGATAAAGATTGTGGGATTACAAGTTCTAGTTATGTAGGACACAACACTATGCTCAATTGGTTATCATTATCAGTTACTCAACCAATCTCTTCATTGAAGGGAAGGGCCATCTATCGAATGATAGATGTGTGGGGGACCACATTATGAGTCTGTGGTTGGTGGAAAAGTGCCTGAGTGATGCTTATCCTCCATAGAAGGTGACATAAGAACCAAGATTTGAAAGAAAGGATCCTAGACAGTCTTACAACTATGTAAATGTATGCTTTCTTGCATTGATATATTTTATGAAATTAAAATGAATTCATGTTATAATATGTTATGCATCTTGATTGAAAATTATCAATAAAGAAAATAATTTTTTTATTGCAATGGATTGTTACTTATTTTATTTACTCGTATGGTGAAAAATTATAAATTTTTACTTCATTAAAGGGATAGTATGTTACATAGGTTTAGTAAGTTTTTATGGCAAGTATAATACTGATGGTGTCTACCATGTTAATGGTTGAAGGCGTAATATTTTGAGTGTTGGACATATGTGTAGTAAGGGATATGATCTTGTGTTTAAGGATGAGAGGTGTGAGATCTGGAAAGGATCTATAAAATTGATTACTATAGGAAAGAAATATTCAAAGGAAATATCTACCAACTTAAGGGTGTTGATGGACAATGCTTTATGAATCGGATTAATGATAGTTGGTTATGGCATCAAAGAATTTTTCACACTGATTTTGATAACTTGGTGAGGATTAGTGATGTTCAGGTCATGAGCGATTTACCACAGATTACAAATCTTATTAATGCTATTTGCAGAAATTGTCAATTTGGAAAGCAAACAAGAAGTCATTATAGATCAAAGGAATAGTCTACTACTAGACTACTAGATTTAATTCATATAGATCTCTATGGTCCTACTAGAGTGAGAAGTCTACAAGGTGAAAGGTACTTTATGTTGTTGATTGATGATTATTCTAAATATACATGGGCTACATTTCTTAGAGAGAAATCAGATGCATTAGATAGATTCAAGACATTCAAAGCTATGGTTGAAAATAAAGTAAATTTGAGGATAAAATACTTAACATCTTACAAAGGTGGAAAATTCACCTACCATGAGTTAAATATGTTTTGTGAAGTGCATAGAATAAGGGTATGTGCAGGATCATGATGGGCCAAAAAGTGGCGATATCTAATTGATATGATGGCCCATGTGGCTGACTAATTTTTTTAACCTAAAATTAATGAAATGAAAAGGGTTTTTAAAGGAGATTCTCAGCTTTCCACCAATATAAATTATTCTTTACTTTGAATTATGACTAAAGTCCTTATTGATAGGCTGATTGAAAAATATCTATAGCTTTCAAATGGTATCACATTTTTTGAATCTGAAACATGCGTCACATTCTATGCTTTGCATACTATAGGATTAAAAGAAATCATGACGTTTTGACCAAGTTAAGGTGGTTAGACATACGAGTTTTTATATTTTTAAAAACTTGTAATAAAAAATTCACAATTAATTATTTACTTTAAAAAAAATTACAAAAAAATATGCATCACATCAGGACATGAGTCCCCTACTTATATCTAAAATCTTATAAAAAAAATATTATCATTTTATTGTGGTTAGGGTGGTCAGATAGACACCTACTTCTTCTTTTTTCCTTGAAATTTAAGTACTACTGCATTGAAATTTCAAATTTTCACCAAATATATATATTTTTGTTTAAATAAACCTAGTAGTTTAGAAACTACATTCAATTTTCGACAGATTCTATTTATACATATTTTTGAAATAATATAGATAACTTATTCAAATTTTTACATCAAATTGTCTAACTCAAATTTTCTAAATTTTATTGCCACTTAAAGGCCTATTTTTTCCATGATGACCCTACACATACCCAAGAGACAATTATCTTCTCCGAGAACCTCTCAAAAAAATGGATTTGTTGAAAGAAAAAATAAAATAGTTCAAGAAGCCACTAGATCGATGATTACTAAGGCTAGTTTACTAGAAGTTTACTAGAAAAAACTATTCATATTATTGTTTATGTATTCAATTGTGTTCAAGAAATCGTGTTCAAGCAAGAGAAAATAGTACAAAGACTCCCTATGAGCTATGGCATGGAATAATTCCTACCGTTCAGTATTTCAAGTTATTTGGAAGCAAATTTTATATTAGAAGAAATGAAGAAACTTTAGGAAAGTTTGATAAAAGAAGTGAAGAAATCATTTTTCTTGGGTATTCTACTAAAAGAAAAGCATACAGATGTTTTAATAAAATACTCAGAATGATTGTAGAGAGTACTAATTTTAAGGTTGATGAAACAATGAAGAATTCTATTAACATTGATGAATATGTATCTAATGAACTTGATTGCGTAAGAATTGAAGAAATTATGGAAGATCAAGAAAATGATGAGCAAGAAATTTTTTTTAAAAAAAATGAAAGAGAAGAAGAAGCTTTGGTGGTGTCCCCTAAGACACCTAGATATATATAGAAGAATCATTTAGAAAGTCAAATCATTGGAGACAAGAGAAAATGAGTATTGACTAGAAGCAAAGTTGCTGTTGAAGTAAACCTTTGTTTACTTTCTGAGATTGAATTGAAGACTATAAGTGAAGCATGTAAAGATGAACATTGGATGGAAGATATGAAAGAAGAACTTATGTAGATTGAGAAGAATCAAACTTGGGTATTGGTCCCAAGACTAGCAGACAAAAACATTATTGGATCAAAGTGGGTGTTCATAAATAAGTTGAATGAGAATGCAGAAGTGGTTAGAAATAGAGTGAGTCTTGTGTATAAAGATTACTCACAAGTAGAAGGAATATATTTTTAGGAGACTTTTCTCTGGTAGCAAGAATGGAAGCTATAAGGATGTTATTAGAATTTTCTACTCATAAAGATTTCAAGGTCTATCAGATGGATGTCAAGTTTGCATTTTTGAATGGTGAGCTAGAAGAAGAGGTCTACATGGAACAACCAAAAGGATTTCAGTTATCGGATCAACTAGATATGGTGTGCAGATTGAAGAAAGATTTATATGGATTAAAGCAAGCTCCTAGAGCTTGGTATGCAAGGTTAGATAGGTATTTGATTCAATTAGGTTTCAAAAAAGGTACAAAATATAGTAATCTATATTTTAAAATTGAAAATGACATAATATTGATTGTGGTTGTATATGTTGATGACATTATTTTTGGAGGAAACAAAACTATGTGCAAGATGTTTGTAGAAGAGATGCAAAAATAATTTGAAATGTCCATGTTTGGAGAGATAAATTTCTTTCTTGGGCTACAAATTAATCAAATTGAGAGAGGAATTTTTATTTCACGGTCAAAGTATATGAAAGAGATGTTGAAGAAGTTTGGGATGGATGGATCCAAATCAGTATGTACTCCTATGGTGACTAGTTGCAAACTGGGTAAAGATGATGATACACCTAAGGCTAATCAAAGCAAGTATAGATCTATGATTGGTGGACTACTATATTTGATTGCTACTAGACTGGATAGTATGCATGATGTCTATATTGTGGCTAGATTTCAAGAAGATCCTAAGAAAACACATGTTGCTGCTATTAAAATAATTTTTAGATATTTGAATGGAACTCTAGATTATATCCTGTGGTATCCTAGAGATACTGACTTTACACTAAGTTCCTATATAGATGTAGATTGTGCTAGATGTGTAGATGATAGAAAGAGTACAAGTGGTGGTGCATTATTTCTTGGTTGCAAGATTTAGTTTCCTTGCCTATTGCTGAAGTTGAGTATATTATTGTTGCATCTTGCTATACACAAGCTCTATGGATGAAATAGATATTGAAAGATATCACAGTGTTGTATGATTATCCTAGTTCTATCTTCTGTGATAACACAAGTGCAATTAACATTTCAAATAATCATGTGATGAACTCGAGGACAAAGCATATATATTAGGTAGATCATTTCTTAAGAGAGAAGGTTGTAGAGAATGAAGTAAAGATTGAGTATATTTCGATGAAGAATCAAATTGTTGATATATTTACGAAGGCTATTCCTAAAGACACTTTTGAGTATGTTTGGGAGCAGTTAGGGGTCATTGCCCCTCCTTTCTTGAACTAGATGCATATGGAGATGCATCAATCCAATGGATCTATGGATCTGTCTTTCTTTTGGACTGATGTCTGGTGGCTACCTTTTAGGGGGAGTAGGAAATGTCATGTGTTGTCATTATGAATATTCTGTTGTCGAAGGGGAAATCAATGTAAATTATTTTTCCTTTTCCATTGATGTCAAAGGGGGAGAGGGAAGGAATAATGTGAAAAAGAGGAAAGGAAGAACGTGAGAAGAGATTATCTACTAAGGGGGAGAAACATAAAGAAAAATCTTGAGAAGTGTATTCAGAGCTAGTGTGTTGTCTTTGATGGTTTTTCACATCATGTGTTGCCATCAATGAAAAAGGGGGAGATTGTTGCAAGAATGCGAAGAATGAATGTGTTTTCATTGATGTCAACTAGTCAATCGGTTATCAATTGGTTGTTGTTTCCAATAATGTTATTGGCTTTATATGTTGAGGATATTGAGAAAATTATATTGAAAGAAGATCATAGGTGTTTAGTAGTTGCTTTGAGATTTTCTCCTATGCTTGTGTGGTTCAAATATGTTGATTGTGATTGTTGGAAGTTGATATATCTATAGTTTTGGCTATTGATTCATTGCTCAGTGCGAGTTATGTTCACTAGTTGTGAACTATGGTTCTCTGAGGTTCTAGTTGAGGTCCGAGAGAAATGTTGTTGGTCCGGATTTCTCTTTGTTAAATTCTTATGACTTGTGGTTCGAGAGTGCTGCTATGATCATGATAAATCTAATCTTTGTATTTGGAAGGTTTGTTCTTAATTGTTCTATGTGTTTTACATTGGTTTGGCCGACCTTGTGTTGAACATTATCTTCGGAGTTAATGAAGCATGTGTTTAGTTCACCCTCATTATATTCACCCTAGGATGTTTTAGTGTTGACCTAATTTGAATTTAATGTTGGATGGCCAAAATTGGATATGTTTCAAAGTTGAATATGGTATAAATACAGGATGAGATAGTGGTGAAGTGGACACACAAGAGCAAAGAAGAGAGATAAGTGGAAAGAAAAAGAGAAGATATATGTGATATTGATACTATTTAGTGAGTGTGTGTGATGTGAGTGTGACAGATTAATGCTAAGCTTAAATGTTGAGTTTCCAAATACAGTGAGAAAAAGGTGTACTCTATTATTCATGCATGTCTACAAGTGGTTGTGGTGGATTTATTTGTTGCATTGAGATTGTCATCTCTCTGTAACATATGTATTTTATCGCTTTTGTATCTCTGTGGCAGTGAGCCCTCTAGGTTATTAGCCCCATTGGATAGTGAGTCATTTTTTTGGTAGTGAGCCTCTTGTAATTGGTTTTAATATTATCTATAGTGTGAGTTAATCCTCACCATGTTTTTTCCCTCATTGGGTTTTCCATCTAAATCTGGTGTTGTTTTTGTGTGATTATTTTCAATTTCTACACTTGCACTTAATGTTTAATCATTTAAGCAGTGTTAAGGATTAGTTTCAGTAATTGAATTGAAGGTTTAATTTTTTAACAAATGATTCACCCCCCTCTCAATTGTACTAGATTCAACATACATTGCTTTGCAACCATAAAAGTATAAGAAATGTGTTGGTTGTGTAACTGTGAGAGGTTATGAAGATAATTGAAATACATAATTTGTTACAAATAATTGTTGTTTGTTGGAAAGATTTGTATTTGATTATGTGAGTGCAAAATTATTGTTGATTTGAGATTGTCATCGGGTTTATTTTATTTTAGTAAAATAAAATAGAGATTTATGTTGCAATATTTGTATTGTTGTTGTTGTGTGAATTTGTGAAGTTTTTGGCAAGAGGGAGATTGTCTCTACATCATCCATCAACATAAAAAATTATGAAAAGTAGACTTACCTTCATTACAGTCATGTCCCTTTTCAAAAATAGAGGAAATACCTTTTGCAAAAAGGATCATCAGATCGAAGATGTTGTTTGACTCATGCATGGGACCTATCAATGATTAGGGGTCAAAGGTGTTTCCCAATGCATGCTAGTATTGGGGATTGAGGATGTTTCCCAATGCATGCTAGGATTGGGGATTGAGGATGTTTCCTAATGCATGCCAAGAATGGGATCATGGGTGTTGGTTGGTTCCTACCAAGCTAGCAAGGATGGTGAGAGAGTTTGCAAGGCATGTAAGGCTAACCTGTGGTATCTTGTTATATTTTAATTCTAATGTGTTGAGAGTTTAGAATTGATTCTATTGTTTTCATTGATTTCAACATGATGTTTTTTTTTTTTTTTTTGTCATTGTTGTCAATTTCCAATATAGTTGCAGATATTGCTGGAAGCTTGACTTGTGTTGGGAGAGATTGTTGGATCTTGTTGACCATGTTAATGACATTGTTGGTAGTATGGGTGTTTTTTAGTTTCTTATAAGTGTTGAAAATATTTTAGATGTGTTGAAGAGGTGTTATTAGTGTTTTCAATGTAGTTGGTTCACTTGGTTTCCAAGTGATTTTGAGAAAATTTGAATAAAAGAGAGTATAGTGTGTTGCTTTGCATTTCATGCTTGTAGATATCATTGTGCAATTTGGACGTGATGATCAAAGGTGTTCAGAGGTGTTATATCCAAAATTTTAGGTTGTGGATCATACTACAATGGAAGTTGTGTTTGATAGTATGTTTATCTGTGAAACAAGGTGTCTAGGAGAAATAAGGCTGCTCTGCATTTATCTACATGGAAGTTGCTTATCTTAAAAATTTGGTAACATTCTTATTTTGTTTTTATCTACCTTCCCTTGAATTTTTAGGTGTTGTGGTGTTTTGTAAGGTTGGTGAGTTGGATGTCTATGTTAGTGTGTCTAGTTGCACATAATGATGATGTTCTTTAGTTTCAAGTGGTTGCAGTAGTAGTGAAAAATATTCTAATCATGTGGAATATTCTTGGATATTGAGGAATGTTGTTGTGTGGTTCATGAGATGTTTCCAAACTTGGAGAGGCATGTTTGGAGTCACTTGTTAGTGTTAGTGTAGGTTTGGCCGAATTGGCATGATAATGCTAATTAGGGAGGATGATTGTTGTTTTTGGAAGTGTTGAGAAAAATGTCAATGTATATTTGGGTCCTAGTTAACTCATGGCATGGTAGTACTTCACTTATTTCCACCACAAAATTGTTTGGTGCCAACCTATTTGATGTTTCACATTTGAGGTGCATACATTTCCTTAAGGCCAACCTAATTGAGATTGTTTTAGGTCGTGGATGGTATAAATGCAAGACAAGTAGTTGGAGATGGTGTGTGGATCAAAATAGCAGTGTTTGGTGTGAAAAATATGTGAAAGTGATCAATAATGGTGATCTAAGTATGAGCTTTAATTCCTATGACTTTCAGATGTAGTGAGTAGAAGGTGTCTACAATCTAATATGTTAAATGAGTTTTATGTGCTTCAGTGGAACTATACCTTCAACATGAGTGATATTCATTGTTAGTAGTTCATATTTGGTAGTGAGCCACTCCTTTCTTCTATTCTTCTTTCTTGTGGATAGTGAGTTCTGATGGTAGTGAGCCTTTCTTCATTTTTTTGGATAGTGAGCCCTTAACAATGAGCCTAATTGTATTTGGTGTTATAATTCACATGGGTATGTACAGGATCATGATGGGCCAAAAAATGGTGATATGTAAGTGATATGATGGATCATGTGGCTGACGAATTTTTTTTTACCCAAAATTGATGAAACGAAAAGGGTTTTCAAAGGAGATTCTTAGCTTTCCACCAATATAAATTATGCTTTACTTTGAATTTAATAAATAATTATTATTCATTTTCTATTTGAATTATGACTAAAGTCCTGATTGACAAGTTGATTGAAAAACATCTATAGCTTTCAAATGCTATCACATTTTTTGAATCCAAAATAGGCGTCACATTCTATGCTTTGCATACTATAGGATTAAAAAATAAAAAATTGAATTTCATGAAGTTTTGACCAAGTTAAGGTGGTGAGACATAGAAGTTTTTATATTTTTTAAAAATTTTAATAAAAAAATCATAATTAATTATTTAATTGGAAAAAAATTACAAAAAAATATGCATCACAACGGGACATGAGTCCTGTACTTATATCTAAAATCTTATAAAAAAATTTAACATTTTATTGTGGTTAAGGTGGTCAGACAGACACCTACTTCTTATTTTTTCCCTGAAATTTAAGTATTACTACATTGAAATTTCAAATTTTCACCAAAGGGTGATCCCAAAATAGTGGTTTACAATTTTTGGCCAAACTGGACACTGAAATTATTATTTTTAAATAAATCTTCACATTCGAGCACCTATAGCGGCTAAACTGTGAGGAATTTGAAGATGATGCAAACTAGAGTCTCGTCACATTTTGTCTCTAGATTCTAAAAATATTTTTTTCAAAATTTTTGGAATCAGATTGCACTTCTTTTTCCATCTCCCACAAAAACAGGTTTTTTTTCATAAAACAACATTTTAAAAAAGTGACGCGCACCGTATTACACATAATTTTTTTTCCATGAAGGATAAAATTCTAACTCTTTTGAATTTGGATTTGTAACTCCGATATCTAGTGCTTCCACTTGGTTAGATAGTTTTTTATTGAATTTTTTTTCTTTAATCAAGTTTTGAATTCAAACCAATTAAAATTTAGACATAGCGCGACCATATAATGGGTAACCTTTTTTCTATATATTAAAATTCAAAAAAAAAAATTGTTGGATCAAGGACTTCAATATTTGGTACACTCATATTTTTCAAAATTTTGTTTTGAAAATCTGCTAATTTTCCACATGTGCAGAACAAAGAGCTTGATTTTCAGGGAAAAACCTATGTTTAATCAAACTAAAAAAATAAATGCATAATAAAACGAAAAAATATTAGAATTATAGTTGTTGGATAGCTCGTTCTGAGGACTACCTGATTCTAGTTGGCTTTGTGAAGTCTCCTCCATTTTCATCCTAACCCGAGCTTCGAAGCGTAAAAATCTGGACTTTCAAAGTGCCTATAGGGGAGAATGAGGGCAAAGGGGGGTTCAAACGAACCCCTAGGGGTTCGCTCGAATCCCTAGGGGTTCGCTCGAACCAGGGTTCGATCCAACCCAGGTTCGAGTGAACCCCCTATCTTTTTTCATTTTTATTTTTTTTTGGCAGGAAATGTGGCCCAATATTTAATGGGTTCGCTCGAACCTACAAGTTCATTTGAACCCCTAAAACTAATTTTTTTTGCATGGGGTCATTGTTTTCTTATTTTCCTTCCTCCATTAAATTGTAAACCACTATTGTGGCTTCACCCCAAATAGATTTAAAAAAATAAATAAATAAACCTAGTAGTTTAGAAACTACATTCAATTTGCTACAAATTCTATTCTTACATATTTTTGAAATAATATAGATAACTTACTCAAATTTTTACGTCAAGTTGGCTAACTCTAATTTTCTGAATTTTCATTGCCACTTAAGGGCCTATTTTTTCCATGATGATCCTACACATACCCACATATATATGTGATCTAATCCTCACTATGATTTCTCCCTTCTTGTTTTTTCCACATAAATCTAGTGTTCTTATGTGTTTAGATCTGTTTGCATTACTGTTTCACATGTTTACATTCTACTAATGCATGTTAAGGGTTTGAAAAGATATTGAGGGATTAAATGTTTTAAATATATAGATGATTCACCCACTTTTAGTTGTCCTATGCATTTAGCAATTGGTATCATATCTTTGGTTCCCAAGAAGAAGCTTAACCACTTGAGGTAGATCTAGATGGCACACATGAAGGGTGTCAAAGCTCATATGTTTGATGGAACAAATTATGCCTACTAGAAAGCTAGAGTGGAGTCCTTTTTGGTTTCTCTTAGATTTGGAGTCTAGTAGATAGTTGAAAGAGATATACTATGCCTACAAATGGTTCAACAAGCGATGATGAGATCAAGGATTATGAAAATGATGGAAAAACAAGGATGCTATCCTTAGTGGTCTTTTTGATTCTGAACTTGGAAAATAGATAAGTCTTAAAGCTACTAAAGAAGTCTAGATAAAGCTAGAGAGTATTTATAAAGGAGATGACAAGGTCAAATGAGAGAAGATGCATAACTACAAAGCTAAATTTGAAACCCTAAGTATTTCTGAAGATGAAGATATTATTGGATACATGCTTAGAGTTGATGAAGTTGTCAATGCCATCAATGATCTTGGTTGAAAGTTAGAGGAAAAAAAGTTGTGAAAAAGGTTTTAAGAACTCTTCTTAAATATTATAGCTCTAAATTTTTTGCAATTGAGGGAGCTCAAAATTTGGATAATTACTCTAGAGATTATATGTTTGATGCTTTAACTTCTTTTGGAATGAGAGAGTTGGGTATAGATGCTACAAGTAAAGAAACCACTTTTAAAATATTTAAAATAGAGAAAGTTGATGAATTAGATTAGGATGATCTTGATGAGGTGGAATCTAACTTTGTGAAGAGATTGAAAAAATACACTAGAAAATAAAAAGTTAAGTTATATTTCAAATGTTTCAATTGTGGAAAGATAGGCCATTATGCTTCTAAATAAATAATCAAAGTTACTAATGAAAAACAAAAGGATCATAAGGGTAAATTTTTCAAAGAATTGCATTCATGTTCCCACTCTTCAGATAGAGATTACATAATATTCTTTTGTTCTTGATCAAATTGGAATCACCACATCTATGACCCCTATTAATCCAGTGTAGGAAGATATACATCTTTTAGACATGGCTACTTGGGATTCATATCTTGCAGGCATATCATCCTTGTTTGTAGGGTCCTATACTACAGATCTAAAGGATTACCTTGGGGAAATTCATCTCCTCTTTTTTGATAGCCACATCACCATTGTTAGCCCACCATCTTCATCACCTTTGCAACTAGTTCTATATTAGTCTTCATAGGATCTTGGATCGACATCATCACTTTTCGACATGTGGATATGTGAGAAATTTTCAAAGGCACACATCATCTGGATTTGGATTCCAAAATGGCCCATTCCTTTGGATTGGCCTCTCCAATCACCAGTAGATTTTTTTCTTCCTAAGGGGAGAAATTTTATTTGTAGGTAGTGGATCATATTTTGTCTTCACTTTCATCATTGGCATACAAGCTCTTTCATTATGGAGGGATTCATATCCTCTTTTTCTCTCTCCTATTGGGGGGACATCTATTGTACTTGTATGATAAAAAAAATACTTGGGGGACACTTTGAGTCCTCCTTCTATCATTGTTCCATAGTAAGTGCAACAATTTGGGTATGTGCAGGACCATCATGGAAAAATAATGCCCTTAAGTGGCGATGAAAATTCAGAAAATCAAAGTTAGGCAACTTGACGTAAAAAATTGAATAAGTTATCTATATTATTTCAAAAATATGTAAGAATAGAATCTGTAAAAAATTGAATGTAGTTTCTAAACTACTAGGTTTATTTTACAAATAAATAAATCTATTTGGTGAAAATTTGATATTTCAATATAGTAGTACTTAAATTTCAAGGAAAAAATAAGAAGTAGGTGTTTGTCTGACCACCCTTACCACAATAAAATGATAATGTTTTTTTATAATATTTTAGATAAAAGTAGAGGACTCATGTCCCGATGTGATGCATATTTTTTTATAATTTTTTCCAATTAAATAATTAATTATGAATTTTTTATTACAACTTAAAAAAAATATAAAAACTCATATGTCTGACCACCTTAACTTGGTCAAAACTTCATGAAATTCATTTTTTTTAATTCTATAGTATGTGAAGCATAGAATGTGACACATATTTTGCATTCAAAAAATGTGATATTATTTGAAATCTATAGATGTTTTTCAATTAGACTATCAATCAGGACTTTAGTTGTAATTCAAATAGAAAATGAATAATAATAATTTATTAAATTCAAAGTAAAGCATAATTTATATTGGTGGAAAGCTGAGAATCTCCTTTAAAAACCTTTTTCGTTTCATCAATTTTGGGTAAAAAAAATATGTCAGCCACATGGGCCATCATATCACCTACATATCGCCACTTTTTGGCCCATCATGATCTTGCACATACCCATTTACTTTTTCTCTCTTTTGGAGAGGAGTTTTTCAAATGTGGTTTTCTCCTTTTCTCCAATTAGTTGCTTGTTCACATAGGTACCTCATCAAGTCTTGTATCTAGGAGCCATTCTACATTCATTTAGCTTCCTTTATTAGTTGTTTAGTTTCTCCCTAAGTTGATCTTAAGGGGGTTGTTGGAGTAAATAAGTCATTATCTGATAATTAATTAATTATTAATTAATTATTAGTCTTTTTTACTTTAGTTCACTTAAGCTAAACTTAGGGGTTGATTTTTAATCTTTAGTTTGATTCTTTTATTAGTTTGGAATAAAGTTAGGACAATTTGTCTCATTGCATGAGATTAGAACACTTGTCACTATATTGTCAAATACACATGTAGGGTTTTCTTGTGCAATTCTTTGATAAAGATTGCACATTCATTTGTAATAATCATCTAGGTTATTTGCATCAATAGAATTCTTAGGTTATTGAGCATAATCTTGCTTGTTGATCTTCTCTATTGTGACAGGTAATTTCATGTAGGTGTTTCATGGGAGTTGTGTGTTGAATATTCAATTCTAACAATTCTCTCATTCTATCACATATTATCTCAATCTTCATTCTATTATTTTCCTCTTTATTTCTCAATATCTTCTACATCAATTTTCTTGCACGTTCGTGACTCCACATCTTGTCTCAATATTTCTCAAGGCATTACACTTCCTCTTGGCTTTAAAATCTAGTTGGAGGGAGGGTAAAATTTCCTTTTGTTGCATTATCATTCTTATTTAATAGCATATTAGTATGTCTGACCACCTTAACTTGGTCAAAAATTCATGAAATTCATTTTTTTTTAATCCTATAGTATGCAAAGCATAGAATGTGACACATGTTTTAGATTAAAAAAATTAGATATAGTTTGAAAGCTATAGATGTTTTTCAATCAGCCTATCAATCAGGACTTTAGTCGTAATTCAAATAGAAAATGAATAATAATTATTTATTAAATTCAAAGAAAACATAATTTATATTGGTGGAAAGTTGAGAATCTCCCTTAAAAACCCTTTTCATTTCATCAATCTTGGGTTAAAAAGAAGTCGTCAGCCACATACCCATCATATCGCCACTTTTTGGTCCATCATAATCTTGCACATATCCTATATGTTATTTTTCTTTATCTCATCATTTCATATTGCTTATTCTCTATTTCTCTATCTTGTTGTCTCTTTGGCTATCCCTAGAGGTGAAAACACCAAAATGGGGATTTGACCAAGGCAAGCCCTAAAACAACCCCAACACTTATTATTTTTGTGTGTGCGGTTATTCCTAAGAATCTTTGGAAGAGGTTTAATAGCTAGACCACCTGTGAGTTTCTAGTGACTAAATCTATCTCTGGTCCGTACAAAATGTCATTGCTCTATTGAGGTGCTAGCACACCAAATTATCATCGTTGGGTCAAGAGCTAGTTTATTTGTCTCCCAAGACCTTTGAGGCATGCTCACTTGACTTTTGAAGTTCCTTTTGTGTAAACAATTGTAAACCATAAAAATATTGCAAAAAATAGTCATCTCCAATCACTTGATCTTGTTTCCTTGAGGTATTTGAGGATAATTCACTCCTTGTAGACCCTTGTCTTAGAGACTCAAGAAGAGTTAATCTCCTCCTCTATAGTATTAAATACCAAGCATGTATACCTACACAAAATAATAAATACACAATAGATTATGACAATACTTGACATGACCATGAGACTACCACCAAGACCAATAAAAAAACCAAATGGGATGAAGAAGACTAGTGACAAAGTATTGAGTGTAAAAACCATTTGGACATCATTATGTTCCTTTTATTTGATGAAAATTATCTTAGTTTTCCTAGAAAGGAGGATCAAACTAGTTGCCATATCTCATATCTTAAACATGGTTAAATAATTAAAATCAAAATTTAAAAATCAAATCTATCTCTTAGCTATGGTTAAAATCCCCACATACACATAAATCATTCCTAATTTAGTTATAAAATAACATATAATATATTTATCATTAACTTAAGAAGTTCAAATAGAGGTTTAGCAATGGAGGTTCATGATTTTTTTTCAAAATCATGCTTAGTTGAAAGCCTTGTTTGTATTTACCTTATTTCATATCTTCTCTCTATATATTTTAAGTTTGGAATCCTTACCTTGTTTTATGTTTTCAAGTCTTCAAATATTTTCTAATTTTTCAATGAATACTTGATTACAAATTAATGGAATTATATCATTTTTTCCTCATTATTCTACTTTTATTCTTACTGTATTTTCATATTTACCTCCTATCTAATTAGTTTAATTACATTCTTGTTCTATTGTTTGTTGACTATTTTTTCATGTATCTTATTAGTTTCAACTGATAGATATATAACATCTTATTCTTTGAGCATTACCCCAATTAGATTAGGATCTCATTTTCATGTACTTTTCTCTTCTCCCTGCTAATCTATGAGAGATTAGTGGAATCCCATTAAAAACCATACAAGGAGTTAACCTATAAATCCCAAAGGTTAATTTATGATTCATGTCACATATTCACATAATTTATCATTATATATCTCTGTATATGTCACTAATATATGGTGCATCTAACTTGAGCAATAGATGGCTACAATATTTAGGGGACATTGTTGGTTTTCACATTACCTTTCACTTTTCTATTTTGTTGAAATTCCCCACTTGGGTTTCCTACTTATTTTTCCTTATCATTTATCATTTTTCTATGTTTTGATTTCCTATTGATCCTAGGGGATTAAACTCTAAAGAAATAATATAGATAATGTGCATTAATATTAGAGTTTTTCAAATAACTAAATTGTGACCCAATATATCCCTCTAGTATTAAGGGGAAAGGGGATAATTTAATTAATGTGATAGGGTAGGTGTTGGGGGTATAAAGAATGTTTAGAAGAGATTAATTTTTTATAAGGGGTATTCATAATTATCTATAGATAAATTTACATAGGTCGATTAGAGGAAATATTATTCACTATGTTGGTCTTGCAAGGTTTGTGAAGCTATTTTTTTCTACATCACATATTCTTGTATTGTGTTAGAGACTCATAATACTAGGAACACCTACTTAATCTCAACTCCAATGTTGTTAAAAAAGGAAATAATGGTCATACCAAAGTCTTGCATGTTCAATACAATCCTACCTAATCTTCATAAAGCTAATATTTATAAACCTTTTGGTAATTTTATGACCCTACCTATAAGAATCAATAAGTATCTCTATAACCCTTCCATTATGATTTAAATTAATATGTGTATTGTATTGAGATATATATTATTTGGAGGTTTTTCTATTAAATATAGTGTGATAATGGTTTAGAAAAATTGAGATGTTTAAGTAGTGTCATATCAATTTTTTTCTAAAGTGGCATATTTATCATACTTCATCTAGGTTTTTTATGACAAGAATTTAATATAAGGGATACAAATAAAAACTAGTTTTGACTTAGATGTAGGTCTGGTAAATTCCCTTGGTTGATAGGGTATAATTAATAATGTGATATAAAAAATAATCCAAGAAAATAGGTACATAGAATACTAAGAAAAACTAGGGAGGTATTTTAACTATCCTAGTCTATGTAGAGGGAGTATCAAAAAATATAAATTTAAAGAGAAAAAAATAAATTATGGGTGTTTATTAACACCCTATGAACGCATGTTCTATGAAATTTATTTATTAAGTGAGTCCTCTAGGTCATTGTTTCCTTTATCTTTTTATATATGGTGATGATTCACATCTCTTACACTAAATAACATGCTCTATGGAGATTCTTTATGTTAGGAAAAATTCGATTATGGAACAAAATTTTCCTATTGTCAAAACTAAGAGGAGGAATAGATATGCCTTTTAAAGTTTGCAATTATAGTTCACTAAGATGCATACGAAATAAATAATAGAATTGAGAAATACATTCAAACACAATTGACACCAAATTTACGTGGGAAAACCCTTACCAGAGAAAAACCCACCACACCAAAGAAAGATCACTTGTATTACAGTAAACAAAATTACATACACATTACATACTCTTCTTTTCAGATGTCAATTCTATATCAGCAACATTTCCTTGATCAACCTTGTATCAAATTACACTGTTACAATGCTTTCATTCAACATACAATGAAGTTCACACAATTCTTATCGCTCATCTTTTGAACTCTCCAACCAGATCCTCGACCGAACTGTTCATCCCTACTCAAGAAGTCTATTCATTTCCCACAAGAGAATTGTCACAATAATTCAAATGCCAATCGGTTCCCATTTTACTTCTCTCATTGGTCCAAGAGAGAAGATGTAGGACAAACACTTGGTCAATAGACTTCAAACGTATCGCTTATTGATGAGACAACAGACTGTGTCTCACCAATGCCAAAATTCCCACAGACCATCGTACACTATACTGGCTTCAACTAGTCTATCACTCAAACTTTGGAGAAGTCTCCCCAATCTCAAGACCATTGGTAAGACTAGCGCTATCAGTAATAGATTGGAAGGTCACCCCGATGGTTCAAGTCTCCCTGATATCCCAAAGAACACCAAGATCGCATATTGGCAAGAGTCACACTAATCGTTCAACAGGAGAAGATCCATCAGCAAGACCAACGCTATCAAAAAGGGATCAAGAATTTACGTTCACAACTCAAGTCTCCCCAATGCTTCTATCACCAAGAGTCTCCCTGATGATCTTCATCGCCTAGACATCTGCCATCGGAACAAGTTAGAAATGTCACTTCGGCTGTTCTAGTCATGCCGATGGTTCTCATCGCCATGACAACCATAGGGTCATGCCAACATCGCTAAGATTTATGTTATCGGAATGAGTTTGGAAACTCACTCTGATACTTCGTGTCACGCCGATGATCTTCATTGGCAAGATAGGTCCAAGATCATAGCGATCCGGTCCTCCAAGACAACTGTGTTAGAGTAAAGGTTTTAACTTAATTATGTTGATTAAGTTATCTTTATTCCTTTCTTAAGATTTCACTTTAGTTTGCATTAAGTGACATTTAATAATTATATTAATTATTAAATATTTTCCTATTAGGGTTTCTTTTAGGGTTTGCATGATCTCCTTCTTAAAGATTGATCCATTGTATATTCGTTAATTCTTTTTTGTTCTGATAAGATAATTTCTCCATTTTTTCAAAGCTTCAAACTCTTGTTTGTTTTCTCCATCCATTCTCTTCCTTGTGATAGGTATCCATTTGCATGCAGGTGTTCTTGGAGTCTGAAGTTGGTTTTGACAACTTCTACATGGTATCAAAGCTTTCCTGCTGCATGCATATTCTTCTTTGAAGAATTTGGAGCTACAAGGGTTGGATCAGGCATTCACAATTTTGGGGGTTTTCTTTTTTGATCCAGTGAATCACTTGAAATTTCAAAGCATTTTGAGTCCAAACGGACCTCGCTGTTGGATCCACAGCGGTCCAAAACCCCTAAATTGACTATTCATTTGTCCATTTTGGAGAAAGTTGATTTCAGAGGCAAAAAAAATTTACTCGTACAGCCATCTGTCTACCTGGTAAAAAAATAATATTTTTTTTCTGAATTTGTTTTCATCATAAATTTTTAAAAAAAAAATTATTGTAAAGGTTTTTTTATTTTTAAAAAAACCAAAACACAAAAAAAGGCCTTTTAAAGGCTTGCTCAGGCTTGTACTAGGGTACCTCCAGGTACCTGCTTACACAGGCCTGTAGGCCCTTAAGTAGGTTGGGCGACGTACTATTAGCCATTGGTGGCTTTACTGCTGACCGGCGGTACATAGGTCGCCGGCCCCGGCCTCGGCCCAGGCCCATTTTTTATGATTTTTTTTTTTTTCAAAAAAATCACAATGTTTTTTATTTGGTTTTTTTTTTAATGTAATAAGCCCTATTGTGCATGTGTGGTGATGACCATTTAGCCATCAAATTTAGGCTTGGATTTTTGCTGCGACAACCATATGACCATCAAATTTAATCCCGCACTGGTTTTTTCCCCCTTTGGAGTTGTTTTCTTCCAGAGGTCATAACTTGGGGCATACGATATCGTTTTTTGGAAAACAAGATATCATCGAAAATCTGGTTCTATCAACTTTCTAGTGGTGTGGGTGTCATTGCTTCATTTTTCTATTGGTGCATTCTACAGCCAGTTGAAGTCAAAGGAGTTGTTTTCAGTCCTGAGATCGTAACTTTTGACCAGTTTCTCCATTTTTCGTGATCTCAACGGCATTGGAACCATATTTCAGAGCTCTTCAATTTCATCCATGCAATATTTCCAGATTTCCCTCCAGGTATATTTTATTCAATTTTTTGTTTTTTTACACTCTGGTGAATTACCTAGACATATTAGCTCTTGGGAACTTCTCATTTGCATGGGTTGCTTCGTTTTTTGGCTGTTTTTCATGTATTTCTAGTTTTTTGTCCTTTGTGGGCATTTTGAGCATCATTTTTAAGCAATCTTCTATGTAAACACATTGAGATAAAGTGCCACACTATTGTACATGTATTTTGGGGATTTTGCACATAAGGTTGTGCCATATTTTGTACTCGCACTATTTTATAAACTCCCATGGGGGGTTATGTAGTGCCTTTTTTTTTCCATCACACCTTTGTCCGGTAAGTGTCCCTCGACGACGATAGTGGATTCATATGATTCTAGCCTCATGCATGTGTGTTTTGTTTTGCACACCACTTTTTCAGTTGCAAGTGCTTGATTGTGCACTTTTAGATGTTGTTTCTTCTCCTTCATGCACTACAGGGCATTACACAACATTTTAGTAGATCTATCAGGGTCTCCTAGTTCAGCATTATGGGGGTATTATACTATTCGTGTTAATGCTTCCTTGGTTTCACCTTGGAAGGAATCTTCCATTCTCAGTTGATCAGTGTTTTTCAAACTATTGGTACTTCTGCCATTTGTATCTTCGTTCCAGGTGTTTTCCTTTATTTGCCATCTAATTCGAGTAGTGTCGTTTGGGGCACTCATGCAGATTGTTGTCTTCTTGATCCTAATCATCTTATCTTCAGAGGAGGTTCTTTAGCACCATAGCAGTCATCTTTTGATAGTTGTTTGCAACTTCTTCTGCTTTAGTGATATTCTTCATAGCTTTCAACATCTCTTTTTGGAGTAGAGTTTTTCCCATGAGGTTTTCTCTATTTCTCCACTTTACCGAGATTTGGTTGTATTTGGGTACCTGATCTGACCTAGTTTCCAGGACCCATGTTTACTTTCATGCATTTTAGTTACCTTTTCTTTCTTGCACATGTTTGTAGCTGCACTCTTGCTCATCTTAAGAGGGGGTGTTATGGTGCAGGAGCACCCATGGGTCTAATGGACCTAGAATGTTTAGTTATGTTTTTTTTCTTATTTTTGTGTTAGAATAAGGTCCTAAGGACCATTTCAATTCTTTGTAATAGGTCTCCTAAGTTTTTGATGGAATTTTGGTCTTGGTGACCAACTCTTTGTATAAACAAGGTCTCAATCCTCGTTTGTAAGTCTAGTACATTTTGGAAAATTAACAAAATAAGGATGCCTTGTTGTATCTAGACACTTGAGGGGAGTCACCTTGCTCATTTTAGTTGGCTTGTATGCCTTTCACATATTTTGGAAGCATCTTTGTAGGCAAGTTGGTGAAAATTGTCTAAATTGCCTTAATTAGGCATTTATGTGTTCAAGTGAAGTCTAAATGTGTTTCCAACAACCAACTGATTAAAATGGCAGTTGGAGGAAGTTGGAGGGAGTTAGGAGGCTTCAAATATGCCTCTCTTGGTCGAGGAAAGGTTGTTGAAGAAGTTGAGAAGGAGTTTTCAAAGGAGAAATTGTTGTTTTTGAGTTTTTCATCAAGAAACTGTTGATCCCGTGCATTGTATGGACTTTATATGTTGTTTCATGTTATAATCCTATAATTTTTGGATAGATAATTGAATCACCTTTCTTTTGAAATTTTAATGGTGTGATTTCATTGAGAATTGAGTGAGATATTTCCATTTTACTACTGGGTGGTCTCAAACCCCATGTTTTCCTCTAGAATTTGCTGATCCCGTACTTGGTACGATCTGTACGTTCTGTTTTATGGTTAAATGGTGTAATGGTTGGAAAGGTAATTGAATAAGCTTTCTTTTGGAGTTGGATTGGTGATATTTCATTGAGTAATAAGGGATATATCTTAATTTTACTCCTGGGTGTTCTGAAAACCCTCAAAATCAAGGTTTTGAGCAAAAAATGGATGCATCTTCCATTTCCACACTGTAGCAATGCAAAATCTTCATGGGATGGAAGGTATGAGGGTGAAATGTTATGTATTAGAGGTCTTGGAGAGCAGAAAGAACTTTGGAGGCAAATGGTGCAATGTTTTGGCTTGACATCTCTATGTGGCAAGCCCATGTGACAAGCAAAAAAGTGAGTTTTTGCTTTATTTTGAAGAATCTGTTTGAAAGGCACTTAGGACTGATGGTGATAGGTGTGAAAAACCTGTAGGAGTTCATTTTTTGGCTTTGGGGTGAAGGGGAGAGCCTAGATAGTCAAGACCCAGGTGTAGGTCTGTGAATTAGGCCTCTTGGAGTAGTGGTAGAAAGGGCCATTGTGAGTGATGCCTTGACAGTCAAGAGAAATTTTTTTTTGAACTTTGTAGGGGTCCATTGTGGATGTCTGAATTCATAGGTTTGGTGCCTTGAAAATAATCCATGTGGTTTTTATATTGAATGTCCTACCGGGTAAGGTTACTAGCCTTTTGATAGAAAAGTGCCTAATTCACCCTAGTTTGTGGAAGTTTGTTGAAACCTAAGTGCTAGAGGGTATTTTACATTATATTTGGGTGTTTTCTATCCCTTCCACTCTGCATCATGTTAGAATAAAGGTTTTAACTTAATTATGTTGATTAAGTTACCTTTATTCCCTTCTTAAGATTTCACTTTAGTTTGCATTAAGTGACATTTAATAATTATATTAATTATTAAATGTTTTCCTATTAGGGTTTCTTTTAGGGTTTGCATGATCTCCTTCTTAAGGATTGATCCATTGTATATTCATTAATTCCTTTTTGTTCTGATAAGATAATTTCTCCATTTTTCAGAGCTTCAAACCCTTGTTTGTTTTCTCCATCAATTCTCTTCCTTGTGATAGGTATCCATTTGCATGCAGGTGTTCTTGGAGTCTGAAGTTGGTTTTGATAGCTTCTACAAACTGCTCGTCACCAAGACATTCCAAGGGTCTTAGCGATACTGCTCTTTCAGGAGTTCCAAGTCAGTAAGCATTGAGGCACTTTTTCCAACACTTTATTAATAACACATTATGATATCATGCTCCTTCATTATTATATCTTTCTCAATAGATCATTCTGGTTGATCCTCATAATGATATATCATTACTTTCTTAGGTCCTATACAACAATTCTACTTTGATATATAATCTTTTACATCAATCTTACATTAGCATATCATGATAATTAGAGCCCATACCTTGATCTTAAAATGAAATTCACACATTGAGAATATATGGACACATCTTACTCTCTAAAGCTACCTTTTGTATTTACTTTTCTATATCATATTTTTAGAGATTTGCATCATGGTCTTGCACTACCATATTCTACTCCTAGATTCACTTTTTTAGGGAAGCATAATTCATTCCCTCATTTCTTAAATTGACTTTAACATACTATATATTTATATCAAAGGGAAACACTTCATCCCTTTACATATTATTTTTTTATTGTCACATCCCTATACATGGGAGGATTATTCCCCCTTTCATACTTTACATGTTGTTGACATATCTTCAGTGCTACTTATATCTTTACATAAGAGACATCATATGTTCCTTGTTTACATTTTATCTTTACTAAGCTACTTTGAATTGGGTCCTTCCCCAATTATTTTACTCCATACATTTTCTTGGGCTCTTTCTCATTAGTTTCAAATCCTTGTTATCATTATAATTTCTATGACCACTATGGACTTATTTACTTAGTTAAACATTTTATTTATATGTGCTCTTGGATACCGCATTGTGCATATAGGCCACTCTAGTGATCTATGTGCTTACATGGGCATTTTTTTTCATTACAATATGTACCACCACCCTTTTCCCATACTAGAGGAATAATTATTTATTGTAGATAGCATCTTCACCCTATTTGATTATATTATATTATTTATACTAATTTCTATACATTCAAGTATTAGATTGTATGATTTTATGCTTACATGGTTAGATGCTTTCAGGTTTAGAAGATATTTTCTTTTCATATACTATTTTCCCCTCTTTTGATAGCTCCTTGTGTTTTATAGGCATAAAAAAATTTCAAGGGCATATCATGTCACTAAAATTTCCATATAGAAATATGAAAAATAATTACAAGTGATAATATAGGTCAATTTTATGAAGAATACATATAGAAAAGTGAATTCACGTGATCATATCCTTATAGGGTAAACTACTTTATATGGATCCCATGAAAATATCCTTCAAGTGTTTGAATATTTACTAAATAAATGCATTTTTGTGGGTGCTACATATTTTTAGATATGTTATTATTTTGTAATTTACATGCAATTAAAAATGAGGGAAAATGTAATGGTGAAAGTTGTATACCCATGTCATTTTTTTTTCAATTTTTGTGCCTATTTTTAAAGAAATGTCATGATATATGTACATAGTGGTAAATAAAATAATATTTTATGAAGTTGAGTTCATTCCCTTATCTTCTATCCATCCATACACACATATCTCTATACACTTAGCCCTACCTTATCTATTTATATACACATTGTTATACATTAAACATATCTACCCATTTATCATAGTTATCTATGCATCTACCTCATATTCATCACTTAAATTTGATTGTTCACTCATACTAGGATAAGTCCGTGGTTACAATCTTGTCCCCTTCCATTTAAAATTCAATGTTTATATTTGGTTGATTGGCCTTATTTATCATATTTCCTTTGACCAAGCATACATCTAATACAATTTGATGCTATGTGCTAGTATATAAAGACATTCTAATGATCAAGCAACCATTTATTTTAGAAAGCACTTATTAGAAACACATTTTGATTTCTGCAATAAAAGTTAACAAATTTGCATATTTTATATTTTCAATCTAATTCTATTTTTAAGAATTGATATGGAAGGAGACTCGTCTCTCTATAACTAATTAACAACCCTTAATATATTTTCAAATAAATCCAATCCCATAAAATAAAACCACAGATGAAACAAAATTACAATGGGGAACACTGCTGATTGCTACCTAGTATGTACGGAGCTGAAAGGATAACTTATATAACAGGGATTATTTTTCTAATGATTTGCTTGTCTAGTTTAAGTTTATTAATTTTCCTCATCAAAATCTGACAAAACACATAATCTTGAACATTCCAACATCAAATTTGAAAGAAGTTGATGGCAAAACTCAATCCGTACTCTTATCGTTAAAATTCCATGTTGAGAATAAATCGTAAGCTGTAACCATGTCAAAATCATTCAATTGCCAATAAGTCATTATCTGTCTCTGCATTGTTTGTCTTCACCAATCAATCTCAAAATCTCTTCTTTGATTGAATTCCGAGTAGTACTCCAACAGCAATCACCACCATTATGCATCGTGGCATGGGAAGTAAATGAAAAGTTTCAGTAGATGGGTGCATATTTGACCTTGAGTAAGAATCGGTGCCGTATTGTCTGTCCAGTATAGTGCGTGCATGAACCTTCACACAGAATTGGTGCCGTATTTTCTGTTCACCATGTTACCGGAAGTTTTGCTTTCTACCTCACCGACCACGATTATCTGTGTCTGCTGAAATTACTAAAAAATGAATAGATGACTTTCATCTCAAAAGATATTAGGGTTTGGCTGTGAAATATGCAGCCAGTGAGCTGGACAGACAACGTTCATTGGTAGAAATATGAGATGTCAGCTTTCATATCGTTTGCTGAGGCGGTGCAGGACTAGACTTGTTGGTGTGTGGTGAATGTAATGTCTTGACCACATACAAAGAAGAATCCTTTTTCGCTTTTTTATTTTCTGCGCTTGGTATTCACAGCTATCACAGAAAGCGACGGCTTTGCCAAATATTTTGGTATAAGTAAATGATTACAATTTAAAGCGAGAGTGTGGAATTTGGGCACAAGATCGGAGAATTGGAAGGAATTTTTGGTTTGTGTGGGCGATGCAGGAAACGGGGAAATAACAGAAATTGCTGTAAGGTTGCCATAAAATCAACTATAAATATTTGTGGGCGGCACATCATTGAAAGGTGGCTACATATTTGGGATACAAAAATAAATTAATTAATGATATTTGAACCTGGCCGGCGTACTCATCAAATGTCATGATGGACTATATAATTATATTATGATTTTTTTTTATTGATCAAAGCAAAAGAATTTACAAGAATAAAGCTATCAGTAGTAGTTGTAAAACATGACCAGGCAAAATAACAGTCAAATTATACAATAGCACGTCAACAAAGGACCTACAAGAGTCTCAAAGTTGTAGAAAATATCAACCAAAAATTACATATACAAAATAGTGAAGTTTTTAGAATTGTAATTATATTATGATTTGATTAAGCAATAAAAATCTGGTGGTGTAATTTAAAATTTTGACACAGTCTTTTGGAATGGAACTAAATTATATGTCATACAAAACAAATTGATCAAATTTGAACTTTCCCTTATCTTTTTATCCAATATTTTATTTTAATGAATAGGTGCCTTTACTATTAATTATAGAATAATATTACACATATTCACAAAAAAAGGTGAGTGGTAAGAATGCACACCTCAAGAGACACATGGGCCTAGCTCAGAAGCATAAACATATAAATATAAAGATAAAGCCACTAAACAACAAGAGCGGCATGCCACTAGCAGGAGACGGGTCCTTGTCATCCGATTTACTCCATATGTAAGCGAGGTCCAGGGTGACATCAGGAGGAGCCCAACCATCGTCATCATCGCCTTTATCTTCTTGTTGAGTGGGATAAATCGCTACATCCAACTACTAGAGTCACTTAGAAGAGTTGGAAGGCAACCAACCAAGAGCTCCATGTTTCAATAAAATGAACCATCCAAATATTGAATGTCATACAAAATAAATCATTAAGATTTGGACATTACCCTACACCCACGATAATAGCCAAGTGAACCATTTTTCTTAAAAATAATAACATAAAAAAAATCAGACAAGTGAATGATATGGCACACCACATATCAACATGCACAACTAGTGTAGTGTTAATCATAGTGACTCACACACCCTAAGCAACATCATCATTACACCAAGCAAGGTGGCACACGTAGAAGACTTAATGATCACAAAACAACTATTGTGACAATCCTATAAGAGAGTGGAAGCCCACTACAATGAGGATTGAGTACTAACCCACAATTGCATTCTTTTGCGAACACAAATCAAGAATGGGATGAGGGAATGATATACCTCAAATCCACACCTTGGTCACCCTTTTTCAAATATTTTTTTCCTATTGATGTTATACATAGCTTGATTCCTACTTTAAAGGTCACTCACTAACCTTGACCTTTAATACCCCAACAAGCTATCAAACTTCATCTCTTTTTGACACTTTGAGAGGGTATTAGAGTGGTCCAACTTTGGTACCCCAAGATGGTATTGGAGTTGACCAAAATCTAGTACCTTGATGCCTAGCTGAAATGGTATTAGAGTTGGCCCAACTTTGATACCCTAGAGAGGTAGTATTGAATTTGGCTTGACTCTAATACCTCAATACCTAGATCAAAACCAAAAAGAATAGTGGAAACACAATTTCTAACTTAAATAGCCCAAGCCAACAAATTACACTAGGAGCATTTCTTTTATAGAAGCATAGCAATGACCTCAAAAAACACTAAAGGTATTGGAGTCCAAGAAAAAATTGATACTTTAAAATGGTATTAGGGTTCAAAGAACTCTAATTCTCCAACAAAGTATAAAAAATTGAGTTCTAACTTCAATAAACTAAATCTAGAAACATGCATTGAGCCCCTCCTTTTATAGGAATAGCAGTGATAAGAAAACACAAAATTCATTTTTTCAAACATGGCAATAATGATGAAAGGCATATATTGTAGTATATGAGGATCTCTTGGATAGAACATTGGTATTGGAGACGCCAAGAACGATGAGCAATCACACAGTTGTAAGAGAGAAATAGAATATACAAACAAGAACGAAAGAATGAATGATCTGAACTACTGAATATTATGAACAATGTGTGTGCATAACTTGGACTGATACACACTAATAGTGGTGGTGAGTTTGTTCCTCCAAAATAACAAGAGGGAATGACACATACCTTGGAATAATTTTGACGAACTCTCCAATTCACCACATAGCCATCTAAGATGGCTTAGTGTTAATTGTAGAATTACATGCATAATTACTTAATAAGTAATAATTATATTCTACACTAACACCTCCCTTAAGCATAGCTTAGGCGGGATCAAAGAAAGATGGGTCCCAACAACTAGGCCTGATGAGGTATCCATGTACAATAAAATATCTCATAAAGTGGAGAAGGTATCCATGGAAAATAAATCCATCTAAAAAGAGAAAAAATATGTGGTAGTGTATTAGGCACAACACAAAAAAACACCTAGAGATGATTGTCCAAAAATCCCTACAAGATATGACCCATGTGTGCCTCCACAAAGAAGAGGGAGAAAGAAAACAAAAAATATCACATGGTGAATGGTGTAGTAGGTTCCTTTGCAACAAATTATGCATGTTCCTTTCTAAAGATAGAAACCATGAGCTATCAAACTATTGAATTCCTAGTCAAGTGGAATGTATGAAGGAATTAGGATGTATGGCTCTATAAATTGTTCATGTTTCTCAATGTTGATGTTGAAATGAGTCATAATAAAATTACGTGTGCTAGACCTAATTGAAATAAGTGATGATTCAAATTCATGTAAAAATTGATGAAGAACATGATCGAAATAAGTGATGTGTGGAATGTCAATACATTCCATGTGGCTATAATCCAAATCCCACATGAAGTCTTATTGCAAAGAATCTCTAGAAGCCTTTAGTGAAACCTATTTGAAATCTATAGTAGCACAAGAATTGTCATCAGAGAGAATATGCATGTCCTAAATAATGTCATCAAGATTCAAAATGTGGAACTCTACAAACAAGAAAGAGATGTTAGATAGAAATGAGTCCCAATGATCTAGAAAAATGATATCAATATCCTAATGCAAGGAATCACTAGAAGTTCTTGAGTAAGAAACATAGAACTCTAAAGTAGAAATAGGTGATGGTGAAGGAGATGTTAGGCTTATTCTATGAACATGAAGATTCAAGAGACCAAGCTAAGCCTTTGATGAGCTATCCACAATAGATGTAGTAGTGTGAACCTCAGAGAAGAAATTATCACGAGAAAAGTCTGAGAAGTTGTAAGGATTAGAGAAATTATCAACCTTACTAACTGCAACAACCTCTTTTCTCTATAAATCTCAAATGGTCACCAAATCTAGCGTGAATTCAATGGCCTTCCCTATCCCACTATTTGGAATTTGATATATGGAAATAAGATTTTTGGATAATTTAGGAATGAAAAAGACATCAATGAAACATCCTTCATCTATGTCAACAATTCATTTCCCATAAACACTCATATGATTATTGTTAGCCATTATCATATTTTATATGTATCTATATTTTGTAATGATGAGAACATATCTAGTGAAGAATTCATCTGATGGGAAGCTCCAAATTCAAGAATCCATCTCCTAGGCTCTGAGTGTGTAGATGCAACAAGTGTTTTTCCCTTATATTTCTATTTTTATTTTTCTTTAGAAGCATCTAGAGTTTATGAGGACTTTATGATAGATTCAAGGATCCCTATATTATTCTTCTCAATAAGATATATGAGTTGGTCAATCTATTTATTCATAAATTTATGATCATCATGCCCAAGTTTCTTGCATTTAGCACACTTTACTTTTTCTTTCTTGGGTTTCCCTTGATTTCAATGTTTCAATGTGATTTTAGATGGTTGAGATTTCTAATCACCCTTTGTTTCCTTTTCCTTTTGATAATTTTTATCCCCATTGTTGTTTGAAGCCTATTGTTTCCTATTTCCAAAAATAATGGCTTGATGTTTATAAGACATCACAGTTCCCATCTATATCAACTTGTCTTACTCCCTAGTCAAGTTTACAATGAATTAGGACTTGAGAATCTCTTAGATAGAACAATGGTATTTGATAGGTCAAGAAGGATAAAAAATCTCACAACTAAAAGATAGAAATGAAATATAAAAATAAGAACCAAAGAATGAATAATCTGAAATATTGAATATTATGAACAATGTCTGCACATATAGTGACAAGTGGTTGGTTCACAAAATAAATTGACTCATATACACTAACAGTGGTGGTGAGTTTGTTCCTCCAAAATAGAAAGAGGATGTTCCACATACCTTGGAGTAATTTTACCAACTCTCCAAGTCACCACATACCCACCTAAGATGGCTTAAAGTCAAGTATAGAATTACATGCATAATTATTTAATGAGTAATAACAATATTCTAGACTAACATAGTTAGCAACATGCACGCTTGAACCCAATATCAACATGGTACAAAGAAATAATACAACACAAAATCATTATGTCAAAATATTACACTTTAGAACATAAGATAATAAACTACATTGTAAATTCCTTTCAAAAATGAGGATCTCAATTTATCCAATTGAGATCATAAAATAGTTACAAGGTAGAAAATACTTACCAAACATGGAAGGATCACAATCTAATACATAAATGATACCACAATATCATCACCACTACACAACAAGACTCAAATATCCTAGATCATACATTTTACAAAATTTTATAATAAGTAAAACTTGAAGGAAAGGAGTAGATAAATCTCACTAGCATGTCATCCAAGATCCTAAAAATCCCTAATGGTGGTTGTTGTCATTTAAAATTGCACCTTTTTCAAAACCATTTTTCAACACTCTATTGAAGCATGGGAATGATCTCAAGGTGTGCAACCTTGCAAATGAGATTGAACCCCTAGAGAAGGTTGGTTCCTATCTAACCTAGATATAGCAGTTTTGGCTCAACCCAAAACTGAATAATCATACAACTAATCCTATTTTATTTATTGTCCAAGGAAAAGGGTAAGAAGGAATGCATGAAAAAGGAAATGGTTGTGATGCACCTAGATCAATGTTGTTTCTTCTTGTCCACTACAACATAGAGAAGTGGATAAACTTCCATGAGAACTCACACAAATCTCTATTATATCAGCTCCTATAGTTGTGTATGGAAGTTAGGGCTTGACAAGTGCTAAAACGGAAAATAAGTATTCATAGTCAACTCCTATAAACATTCTTAACACAAAATGAAAACATGAAAGATAAAAAATAATCATTCAAACACAGAGGTAAACAAACTTCACATAGAGTGCAAGAAGTGAGAAGAGGTGAAAATAATAGTCTTTATTTATTCAAAGGCATGGAGCCTGTTTTATAAAAGAAGAGTTGTAGATATGTAGAGATCTTGAGAATAAAACTAAGGAAGAAGTCCCTTAAAAATGAGAAGAAAGCTGATTCTTATCCCAACAAGGAAAAATGGAGAGAGAGAGAAGGATGTGGCAAAAAGGAAAACCTAGTCATTGTCCAACATAATCTTGACATGTCAGCAAAATAAAATATGATCTACAAACATGAAAACATTACCGATGCATTTTCCAATGCCTACATTGATAAAAGAGGAAACCTATAGAAAATGCCCCCATGCAATCGACTAAAACGTAACCAAAAATGGTTATCTAACAAAAAGAAATATTTGTAGATGATAGAGAGTACATGATCATTGTATTTATTCCCTTGAAATCCACTAGAATATGTGTTAAATCTCTTATGGATCCCCACAACTCAATATTACGCAATTGGGAAGGTCACTTCAGCATTCATGACTATGTAGAGGAAGGTGGGTGCAAAAATGGTACCTTCATTATTTCTTCTACCTTAACAATAATAAATTTTGACTTTTATATTTTTCATCTTTGTCTTGTCTTTATTTTTCTAGAGTCCATATTGCTCCATCAATAACTGAAACCACCTTCCTTTCTATCATACTCTCCCTCTATCCACCTGGCTTAGTCACCTATGCCTCCATCCTTGTCATTCATTGATTCTTTAGTTTTGGGGGGTTCTATGGGAACTAGGAAGCATTAGTTCTTAATTCCTATGGAACCTTTGATCACACTCTTTTTCCTTCTCTTTCCTATTCATTAGATTTCCTCTTAGTTCTTGTTGTTGAGGTTCTCAATGGGTTAATAATTTTTGACAACGGAGTTCTTGATGACCTTGAAAGAGTCAACACCTCATGACTTAGTCGATTTGGAAGTTGAGATCTAGGTAATTGACTAAGGCATAGAAATGAAGCCCACAACCTAGAGGCACACATGACATGATAAACCACACTAAGGCATATAAATAAATCCCACAACCTAGAGGCACACATGACACATGATTTGGAGAACTACGATTCTTCTTTTCATTGCATCTTCAAATTTTGAGTGTAACTATCTTCAATTTATCATCCAATGTCAGTATTTCATTAATCCAAAATAAAAGTGGCTACTTAAGACCCCTTCTTGGTCCCCCGTCTTTGTGCACTTACCTTAATTAGAGTATTTAGAGGAGGAGCATCATATTTGTATCACTATAATAGGGAATACCATCACAATCATATAGAGGAATAAGAAAATATAAAATAAGATAATATGTGAATGGATGATTATCTAGATCTCTATACATCTTGAAATTTTTTATTCAACAAGCATTAGGGGTATTAATTCTTGATATGGAAAATAATAAGCTAAATTAAATATTGAGACCAATGAATTCTATGGCATGACAAGTTTTGAATTACCATACATAGTTCTACTAATATTGTTGGAGAATGCCAAGATCAGAAAGCGTGAATCGATAGCTTTCGACAAGTGAAACAATAAACATAATAGGATATCTATCATATAATATAAATATTGTAAATATACAATGATGAACCTTGCATATATAGGAAAGGTAGATGGGATTTAAGAAGATATGAGACAATGACTGACTACCCCTCCAAATGTACAACACTTGTTAGATCACTTGATAAGTGTGTGAGAAAGTGGAAAGTATGTGTGAAAAAGGTGTCTCAAGTGATGAAAACACATATCTCAACCATATAAAGTGAGAAAAATCTATGAAATAGCCTAATTAAACTTAAGATATCTAAGTGTGAATAGGTCAATCCTAGAAAGGTGATTAGCTAACTAGGTTAATAATGACTCTATTTACACTAACACCCCCCTTAATTGCAACTTAGGGATTAATGTATGTACAATGATGAGTTTTGACTACTAATCCATGTTAGGTACTCATATAAGACTTTCTCATAAAGTAGAGAAAAGAAGAAAATCAGTGGGAAATAAAACTCCTTTCCGAAAGAGAAATGATGCAAATACAACGAAATATACAAGTGAAAAAGATAAGTGATAGATGGAGGAATCATCATGACCCCCCAATGACTACTTCTAGCACAAGTTATAATAAATGTTCCCCCCATGTGAGAGGAAAGAGAGGTGGTATATGTGACCCCCAAAAAAGTGTGAAGTAAGGAACTCCATGTGAAAATTCTTCCTCACAAAATTGATAGTAGATGAGAAACCATGCATCCTCCCCTCAAAATGATGCCTATAGTGTTGGTAGATGCTTGAAACTGAAATCTAAAGTTGATCCATGATCGTTGAAAAATGTCTCACCCCTTGGGAAGAAGTAACACCACAAATGTGTGCAATATGACTTCCCATTTCTGATAGGAATATGTAAGAAGTAAAATAAAGGCCTTTAAATTTTGCACAAGATCTAAAGAATGATATAATGACCATGATAATTTTTAATGATGCTCAATTATCTCCAATCCAATGTTGGCATGTGAAAAATACTAATAAGATGGATCAAGTACCATATAATATTTAGGAACATGGATGATGGATGGATGGTGATAACTAGACCTTGTATGTGAATCTGATACTACTATAGAGGATGTCAACATATATAATGATTGAGTTGGATAGGTCAACTCATGAATGCCTACACAATCTATCATGATAAAAGCTAATGTAGGAAAGGCAAGAGCAATATCCATAGATGGAAATGGTAATTTAAATTCATTGAAGTTGGCATCATAGAGAAGAAAAATATCCTCAATGGTGTCATCTAAATATACAATATGTGATTCTACAAATAAAGATGTGATATATAGTATATATACACCCCAATATGGTAGATTTGAAACAATAGAAATGTCTTTATGTAAATAATCGCTAGAACTCATGGATGAGTCAATATTGGATTGATATGTAGCAACATGTGTTATGGGATATAAGTCCTCAATTCAAGTCATGCAATTATATTGTTCATCCCCAAATGGTGTTGTCTCATAAGATGTATGAGTAAGACTGGATGATTTTTTTGCATGTGCTACAATTAGATGATTAGGTGATGCAATACCATGATTAATCATAAGTTTCTTCATATTAGAACTTTGATGTTAAGAAAATATTCTATTGTTTTATTTTCATCCCACAATATCCATATTTGATTTTCTATTTATTAGGAGGATTATGTAGAATACTCAAATGGAAGAAATATAGTGTGATAGACAAGAGATCACATGAACCAGCAAACTAAAACAAATACCTAGATTACCACACTTGATTAGAGATCCCCCCAAAATTTGACATGTTATAATTTGGTGATTTTTAAAATGCAAATAATTCCAATGGATTAAAAATTTAAAAATAAACTTTTGAAGAAAAAACACTCAATTTCAAGTTATCGATCAAGATTTATTACAATATTTTATCTTTCCATCAAAAATAGTCTTGACACATTTGGTTTAGTTTTTATGAAATATACTTCCAGTATATGCAAAATCTAATAGATACCTAGAAAGTTTTTTGACATTGCAATAAAAAAATAGAAAATGTTTTTCTTTCCAACATGATAAAGATGCAATTTGATAAAACAACTTCGATATACAAGAAAATGGTCACACCATACTATTTTGATAGCATTTTTTGCAATATTCAATTACTATCTACCAAAATTAACAGATACCTAGATGATTTTTCATTGCTGTAAACAAAACCCAGAAATCATTTTTCTATTTGATGTGTAGAAGATGCAAATTTGATGTAAAAATAAAATTCCTTCAATAAAAAAGGGCTACTAAAGTATGCATGCAATAGTTTTTTGAAAGAATAACTTACTAAAAACAAAAAAATCAATATCCAATTTTTGGAACAACTCTACGACACTCTAATGAAAGGGCTATGTGTGGGAGCCACCTTGATTCATGAAGGAATGTGCTCTCATGACTCTAATACCATGTTGGATAATGTCAAGATCAAAAAGAATGAATTGGTAACCTTCCACAAGTGAAACAATAAACACAATAGGATATCTATCATATAATATGAAGAGTATAAAATACAATGATGAACCTTGAATATATTGGCAAGTTTGATGAGATAAGAAGGTAGGAGACAATAATTGACTACTCCTCCAAATGTGCAACACTTGTGAGCTCACTTGACTAGTGTGTAAGCAAGTGGAAAGTATGCATGCAACATGTGTCTCAATCATATGAAGTGAGACAAAACTACAAAATAGCCTAAGTAAACTTAAGCTAAGCGTGAATAGTTCAATCCTCGAAAGGTGATTAGCTAACTAGGTGAATAATGACTATATTTACACTAATACATGTGTTTGATTTAGGAACAAGTTCATACATGTAAGGAAATAGGTTAATCTATCTAAAATGTGTCATAATACCATCTTTCCATCAATTATAGTTCCCTTTTTTAATTGAATAATTGCAAGACAAGTTGAGATCTCCACGATGATAATGATATTTTCCTCAATACAATCAATAAAATACTAATTTAACAAAATAAAATGTACCATAGGAACACCACCAAAAACTACTCAATCAAAGAAACCCTTAGAAAAATAAATTTGGAACTTTATGTATCGTAGTACATTTACAATGATGGAGTTATTACCCATAGTTTTATGATTTCTTTAGATTTTACCCAAAATACTCTAAAATTCTAGGTACCACTTGAATCTAGCAAGCACCTCTTTGGTGAAATCCTTTGCAGAGTTTTCCTCTAGTGTCCAACTAGGATGAAATTATAGGTATATTCACTATTATAAATGATCTAGACTCAATGGTGAGCTAACTCCAAGAATCTCCTATGGTTCACTTGCAATATAAGTTAGAAAAAGAACCTCCCCTCAAACACAAAAATCTAAAATTTCTTCCACACTTTTATATTTCTCTATATCATCTAAGGATTCAAGAGAAGGGCATATTTTATGCTTACAAAAATCAAATAAAATATCAATATACACTTCTATATATTCTTAAAATTTAATCCTCAACTCACAACCAATCTTATAGCATGTAATATTTGGTTAGAGAGCCACCCATGAATATAGATGAGAGCAAGAAAATCACAAGAGAATAAAGCTAATATGATAGAATAAATTATATTTATTCAATAATAATTCTAAATATTAGATTAATTACAAATTGTAAGTAAGCCTATGCTTATATAGAGCAAGACAATACATGATTGTTGGAAATTGATTGAAGGTAGAAATCAATGATAGATGGATCTAACTAATGTTAGGAAAACATGATAGGAAGAATGTAACTGAACTAGGACTAGAAAAGTTTTAATTAGGTGCATAAGATATGTGAACATAACTTATTGACACAACAACCTAAGTGAGTTTATCATAACTATGTTAGTTTAATCTAATATAATAATAAATTAAATGTGCACAAAATAAAAAGAACCAAAACATATTAAGTAAAATAAAACATTAAGTGTACAAAGAATATTTACAACAGAAAGGTGGTCGGTTGACACTTGAAACTAAAAACCATTATTATTGAAAACACAAAACTAAAGCAACAAATAAATAAAAAATATGTAGTTACACTATGCGATAGTAGAGGAGGGTCATCAGTTTGAAGCATAAGCCATTAAGAGTGATCATCACAAAGATCCACCCACCCATATTCATTAATATTTTGATCCTTAATTACTAAGGAGGTCCAACATGCCCCAACCAAGAAAATGATTCATATTCAATGGTGGAAATAATTTATTGGCTCAAAAATAGTGTCAAGTGCATCACTATGGAATATATTTAGATTTATAATCCATCCCATGAGAAGAAGTTAACCATCCCCACTATCTGCAAGTGGTATTGAGAAATGACCTTGTTTGTATAAGATTACATTCCTATGAGTAATTGGAGGAGATACCATGTGAACACATCCATCAAGATCCATAACCAATCTCATGTAGCATGGCATCCTCCCCACTGGTTGAGTAGATCCTTAGGTGATGAAACTTAAGAACTATTTTTTACAGTATACCTAGATCTAAAAATGAACAAAGGAAACCAATTTCACTTTCTTGATAAGTTTGAAATTATAACCAATATATTCATTAGAAAAATAAATTTATTTCTAGAATTCCATATTTGAAAAATAATAGCAAATGTTTGAAGAAATTTCAAATTAGTAATGTAAGTAGACCAAAAGGTCATGTCCCCAAAAATGGCATCTCTCTAAGATAATATTTTTTATGAAAAGGCACAAAAGGCTATGAATCCAATAGTAGCTATATTGGACATGAGAACAAGTCCAAAAAGAGTGTTGAAAAGCCTTAATTATATGACAAGAAAGGGATCAAGGTTAATTTTTCTCTAGATGAACCAACCTTTCGTCTAAAGATAATCCTTAATAGTACAAAGACAATAAAAATAAACTAATCTTATGTTCAATCTTGACCTTCCAAATTATTTAAATATTTAAAAGTCATAATTAAGTGGAATAATGAAGAACCATCACAAGTTGATCTTAGTAAGAGCTAGAAAAAAACATTGAGCATTTTATATAGCAATTCATGAGTACAATTCCTAAGGGTTGTATCATGAAATTTCATTGTCAATATTTCCACTAAGTACATGGGGATTAAACCCCCAACTTGTGTAGTACAACATTAGGGGTGAGCAACAAATATATCATAATAGATGGTAAATTTAAATTAGAAAGCTTTAAAAAAATTTAGACTAGCCAAGGAATCCAATAAAAGAGACAAGATCCCTTATGATTGAAATGAATTTGTGTGAAATTCATAGAGCTTTGATCCCTTAAATCTTATCCAAACATAATTTGAAAGAATTAATGATGGGAGACCACCAAAATTTATAGACATTGAAGGATAAATTGATCTTGAAACTATTTCCAACCCATTTGAGAAAGGGATTCACACACTCAAATGTCTTTCAAAATTTTTGTGCAACAAATGAACTCTTCATTTTAATTGGAACTAAAGTGATGAGATGGGAATGGAAAATATCTTCCCATCACTTCCTAATGTAAGGAGTACTTTCCTTAATACAATGTCTAAGAAAAAAGTTTCATCTTTATTCTACTTATAGATAAAGTGTTGATTGATTTGTCTCAACTCATAGAACATTTCAATTCAATTCTTATATTAAAATATCTTAAGTTAGCAATTATTTTTAGTGGTGAAGTATTTAATTTAAATTTAATGTTTATACTAATGTTCACTACACACACAAATTAGATGATTGGACAAAGCGATGCTATTCAAAGATACCTGATTTTCTTAAAAATAATATTGGAAGGATACAATACAAACAAGAGCTGCAAAGTAGCGAAGTTCTTGCCAGAAAGTTTTAGAATAGTTTTATTTGTATTTGTTGTGTTTTAGGAACAATTGGTCATGATAGAGCATTTTTCACCTAAATTTAGGAATTTGATCATTGATAGAGTTAACTTTGTCTTCCATTAGAAAATGACCCTTATAACAAAATAATTTTGCTCACTTCAAAATTCTGAAATGCTTTGGTTGTGCTTTTAGGCCATGAAGAAAGCACAATTTACATGTTTCTAGCATTATGTAAATATTAATGAGTTCAAATATTTCCTTAACCATTCAACATATATGATAAAAAATCCTCTTTAAAAAAGGAAAGATCTTTAGAACTTTCATTGTACATAGAGTCATGTATAACCAACTTGCTTAAATGTTACAGTTTTATGAACAAATGAAAATGAAAGCATATAGTCCTAAGTCCTCTTATAGGTGCCTAATGTATCCAAAAAATTCCTTACAATTGAAAATAATCTTTTTATTCCATTCAGTAATAGATAACACGTTTATAAGCCCCATAAAAATTATAATGTGAAGTGTATTGCAAAAGGCTTGGATCAAACATCAGAAATCTCAAATGAACCCATATGCCTATTTTGTTGGTTGTAGATTAGTGGACAAAATAATTGCAATATTCATTGGACCAAGACCAAAAGGTAGAGGATTAATTGTTGAAGCTATTCTTGAAGCCTCTTCATAGGAAACATGACTGATTAATTGGTATTCTCTTTTAGCACTAGGATCTTGCAAAAGTGGAAGCAATAGTTTTAATTTTTTATATATTAACCATCTTTTACTTACAATTTTTTTTTGAAAAAGGCAGTTAGAAGGTGTCATACCTCTACTGCATTTAAGCCAAGATCAATTAGTATTTCACTAGGTTTTAGCCAATTACCACAAACCAAATTTGGCACACTTGCTGCAGCAACAAGAATATCTGCTTCATGAATAAAATCTGTAGGAAATTCTTTTTGTTTTGAGTAGGTATGGTCTACATAATTCTTTAGTGGAAACATGGTTTAAAACTTTAAATTAATACTTAAGTAAAGATTGTCTACTATGTTTCAAATTTGAGAGCTATTCAATAGAATATGGCCCATATTCTGACATGTGAAACACTTTTTTAAGAAGAGAAAATGCAGTCCACCCTTAATCAATGTGTATTTATTTGTAGACTAAATATTTGTACTTATAAATTTATAGATATGTATTTTTATAGATCCTTTTTCAGTTGAAAATAAATATTACTATATTTCTTGTAGAGTATGTAAAAAAGTGATCTATGAAAATTCAGATCTACCCATTTTTTCTAATAAATTTGTTTTTAAGACATTTAACTGTTATTGTTGTTGTCCCTTACCTAACAAAATAAAGTGTAAGATGAAATTCTAGCACAACTAATTCTCAAGAAAAAGTTTTTAGTATTTTAAATAACCATATAAAATTTAAAATTATCCTTTGTAGCTCAAATTTTGATGCTATTCTTTGGATTGCAAATATTTTACCCTTAAAAAACTTGCTCTTCATGTGGAAATTTTTACTCAATATTGTGGTGGACACATTAGATACTCCAACCATAATGATTCAAGAAATTGATGATTCAAATTATTTATTCCTTTCAAGGTGACCACACAATGCTCATGCATTTCTAGGATAGTACAGTTATAAGCCTACCGTCTAGAATCACAATTTTGTATTGTAGACTCAACACTGTGTGAACTGATATTTGTCTAGGTTATTAATTGTTTAACTTAGACATTGATGTGTATACCCTTAGCTTCTAGATCTGTTTGTCTCATTTGAATTTTTGTCGACATCACTATCTTTGGATAAGTCATAACCAAATTCTAAGGTCATCTCTAGATGGGCATGCTCTTTGCCATATATGATGAACTAGGGCATGAGTGCACTAAATGTGTTACATATCCATCAACGTTTTATTTAGATGACTAGACAAACTTCAAGAAATAGTAGACATAAAGAGAAATATTAAATAAAAGCTAGGTGAGATACACTCTTGACAATCTTTGTTTGGAATTTTCATTGCTATTTGGTTCTATGTTATATTGTTTTCAAAATTGGAAGATTTTTTGTTATGATCAATTGGAATAGACTCTATAAGAAATGTATAGATATATTGTCTTGCGTAATAATCCCATGAGCATAAATAATAATTTGTTGATAAATCACAAGAGATAAATTTTGTAGTCAAACACAAATCTCTAGATTTTACACATAGATACAATAATCATTGCCAATGAATCAAACAGTAGTATCAATCTTAGTTCAATGATATATTTCAATATTAGATTCATAATTAACAATAAATTCTAGATACTCCACATTGGGCATTGAAACAAATTGAAAAACTATCTTTATTTGCATCTCCTCCAAAAAATCATCTATCTTGTAAGTTGCGTAGCATTTGCAAACTGTATGTACTAGCCTGTGTTGCTAGAATTGGCAGTCATGTAAATTTTTGTAACATACTGGCTAGTATAAGTTCTGTACTAAGGGCGTCTACCATTTTGATGGAAAAAATACATGATAATGGGTCTCTTTAACTTAATCTCCTACTTGGTGAAGAAGACCCTATGGGGGATGATTAATCGAATTGAAAAAGAAGAAAATTCATAATGAAATTAGTACTCCCCTAGTTGAAGTTGACAAGAGGTATATGCAATATAGAAGTTGCCAAGTCAACTTATCAAAGGCTTTGGACATATCCAATTTGATAATCATTCCAAAATAACAGTCAAATTCTGAGAGATTGAATGGTTTTCCAGGTGTAGGTGGATTTGCAAGGTGTACTTTACTCTGAAGCATTCTCATGAGGTCAAACACAATGATAAAAAAATCTTAACAATATATAAGGTATATAGAAATAAATTCCTTGTGGGCTTTGACAAGGGGTATTTTAAACCAAATTGGCATCTAGCATGACCATGACTTAAAAAGTAACCAATATTATTATATCCTTATTGTACCCTACCCTTTATTGAACCCTGGGTATGTGTAGGATCATCATGGAAAAAATCGGCCCTTAAGTGGCAAAAAATTCAGAAAAATCAGAGTTAGGAAACTTGACGTAAAAATTTGAATAAGTTATCTATATTATTTCAAAAATATGTAAGAATAGAATTTGTAGCAATTTGAATTTAGTTTCTAAACTATTAGGTTTATTTTTATTTTTAAAAATCTATTTGGTGAAAATTTGAAATTTCAATGTACTAGTACTTAAATTTCAGGGAAAAATAAGAAGTAGGTGTCTATCTGACCACCCTAACCACAATAAAATGATAATATTTTTTTATAATATTTTAGATATAAGTATAGGACTCATGTCCCGATGTGATGCATATTTATTTGTAATTTTTTCCAAGTAAATAATTAATTATGATTTTTTAATTACAAATTTTAAAAAATATAAAAACTCGTATGTCTAACCACCTTAACTTGGTCAAAACTTCATGAAATTCATTTTTTTTTTTTTTTTAATCCTATATTATGTGAAGCATATAATGTGAAGCATGTTTTGGATTCAAAAAATGTGATACCATTTGAAAGTTATAGATGTTTTTCAATCAGCCTATTAATTAGGACTTTATTCTTAATTCAAATAGAAAATGAATAATAATAATTTATTAAATTCAAAGTAAAGCATAATTTATATTGGTGGAAAGTTGAGAATATCCTTTAAAAACCCTTTTGATTTCATCGATTTTCGGTAAAAAAAAGGTCGTCAGCGACATACCCATCATATCACCACTTTTTGGCCCATCATGATCCTGCACATACCCCCCTAATTTAAGCCTAACCCTACCACTTACCATAGCCTTAACCTTAGCTCCAATTTTTATTCTAGATTAATAATTTTAATCCCAACTTAACATTAACCCTAACCTTAATTAAACAGTAATCATAACCCTAATTAAATCCTAATTAAACCCTAACCCTAACCCTAATTGAACCATAAACCTAACTCTAATTAAACTTTAATTGTAAAATTAACTAAAAGAAGCCTAATTGAACCCTAACTATAACTTGAACTTGATCCTATTGATAACACTAATTGAACCCTAATTCCAACTATAAGCCTAATTGAACTCGAACCCTGACTCTAATTGAACCTTGTTGTTGGGGTTAAATTAGGGTTCAATTAGCATTCTAGTTAAACCCCAATTGTAAGATTAACCAAAATAAGCCTAACTAAACCCTAACTGTAACTTGAAATTGACCCTAATCATAACACTAATTGAATGCTATCCCTAACCAGGTAATTGAACCCTAATTTCAACCATAAACCTACTTGAACCCTAACCCTTACTCTTATTGAACCTTATTGTTACGGTTCAATTAGGGTTTAATTAGCATTCTAGGATGGAGATTAAGGTTAGGTTAGGATTAGAGTTGTGAATATCTTAATATTAGCTTACAAATTTGACCTTAACTATAATCATAATTGAATCCTAACCCTAACCCTAATTAAACCCTAATTATAACCCTAAAACTAACCATAATTAAATTCTCACTCTAATCCTAATTGTAGTTAAATCCTATTGTTAGGGTTGAATTAGGGTTAGGTTTAAGGTTCAATTAGACTTCTAGTATAAATCTTGGGATTAAGGTTATTTATTTCTTGATTTTTCTCCTTATGCTCTCTGCTCTAATCCTGATGATGGATCATAGAGTGCACGATCTAGTTGATGTAAAAAATTGGCACAATCAAATCCAAAAATCACTTAGCAAAACATGATGGATTGTGGAAACTTGATACCATTAAAAAAAGTTAGTATATATTTTTATTGGTATGTGAAATTAAGTATCATTAGGATTAGACTTATTAATGTCTTAACATTAGTTTATAAATTCAGCATTAATCAAAAATATTATAAACAAAAATAAGTATTTTAACCTAGAATTCTATTTGTATGTGAAATGAAGTATTATTAGAACCTTAGAATTATTAATCATAAAAAATAATTAATCAAATGACAACAATATTTATAAAGCTTAGAATTAATTATAAAATTAAATTGAATTTTAATTTCTAAAATTTATAAAGTATTTATTATCTAGTTTTGAAAATAATCATTTAAATTATAGTAATTACCTACCACAAATAAATTAAATTAAAACTAAATTTTATTTTCAAAATAATTCAACAATTATTAATTATAATTTTAGAATAAATTAAGAATATATATATGACTAGATTTTCCATTTTTTTTTTTTGCTTCTAAATTATTTTATTTTCTAAAATTACATTAAATTCTACTTCAAAAAAATCAGAAATTATTTTGCATGCTTACTTTTTTTAATTTTTGAGTTCAATTAAGTATATTGTTCTTTAAATTTGAATAACCAATCATATATATATATATATATATATATATTACAAAAATAAGTATTTAAATCTAGAATTCTATTTCTATGTGAATGAAATGAAGTATTATTAGGGTAAGAATTATTAATCATATAAAAAAATAAATCAACAAAATATTTTTAAAGATTATAATTAATTTTAAAAGTAAACTAAATTTTAATTTTAAAAATTTAGAAAGTATTTATTATCTATTTTTAAAAATTATCAGTTAAACTATATTAATTATTCAATACAAATAAATCAAGATACATTTTTCAAAAAAATGACAATACTAAATTTTCTATTATTCTTAGTGGAAATTTGATAGAAAAACAAATATAAAAGTAAAATCATACAGTTTAATTTCTCTTGCATGACTGAATTATAAATTTATTTATAAGATAAGATAGTTTTCTTTAATCAACTTATGATACTGAATAATAGAATTTTTTAAAAAATAAATAAATAATAGATAAAAATTTGAGAAGTTTAAATTTAAAATTTGAAAAACAATAAATCTAAGTATATGATTAGAATTTTTTTTTCTTTAAGTTTTTAAAAAGCAAATATAGTGAATATTTATTTTGATTTCTTAATAAAAATTTCACATTATTAATTGAGTTTATTTTACGTGTTATTTTCAAATTACATTTATTTATTTATTTTCTAAAAAATTAATATTATTAGTAGTATTTTATTTTAAGGTAGCTATTAAAAATTAGCTAAAAGTCATATGATTAATTTTAAAATAATATTTAATTTAGTCCAAATAATAATAATCATTGGTATTAGTTTTGTATTTAATAATAATGATTTTTAAGCATAAATTTATGAATTTATTAATTAAAATTATAATGGAAACTAGTTTGAATTTAATTTCATTTAATCTTTTAAAGTAACTAAGATTAATTAAATTAATAATAAATTAATAACTAGGAAACGATCACTAAGTGAAATTTTGAAATATTATCATTTAATTGGCATGATCATAGTATAACTTAGTTTATTAGAAATAATTTTTTTTAGAAGTTTATAAGATTAGCATTTTTTAGTTTGATTCATTCACTTATCTCCCAAATCTTTTGAATACTTAAGTGCATTTTCAAAAGTAATTAACATTAGTTAAATTGACATTTGAAAAAACAATTCTTAAAGATAGTTTATTTTCAAATAAGTTAGTAATTATTAAATTTATATATTTTTAAAAAAATTATAATTTTAAAATAGTTGAGTTAAATTCATTTTACAATTTATTAATCTTTATATATATATATATATAGAATTAGTGTTGGGAAAGTAAATAGACTAGTGAAATTAAATTTACTTAAAAGGAAAAGGAACTATTTTGCAAATTGGAGTTGGAAAAATTGCAACTGTGATAATGGAGCTGGGAAAATCAACCTTATCGCTCAAAAGTTTTGAGCCAATGATATTCAAGAAAAATAATTTTCAAAATTAAAAAAGTTAAAGAACATGCATTTAACTTTAGACAAAACTTCAAATATAATGTATAAAAGAAAATAATTAATTTTGATTGGTTGAAGTTCAAAACATTAATAACTAGTTAGGATCTTGGGGCGCCTATAATTCCATGGCAGAAACTAAAAATATGAAAGCATTGAAACTATACAACATAAAAAAACACAAAGTATTTAAAAATCATATTGAAAGGATATGGTATAAGGGAGATAAAAGAAGTGTGAAAAGAAATATTGGAAAGATACAATATAAAAGGATATCTTAGGAAGTATTGAAAAGATCCAATACATAAAAGACAAAATAAAGCATTAGAAACAATGTTATTATGATGGTGAAATTTACATACTTGTTTCATTTCCCATTTAATTTTATGTTTATTTTAAAGTAATATTTTTATACATGTATATAATACCAATTTATTTGAAATTAAACTCATTCTCTTAATCTTTTTATCCGTAGAATATCATTTTTTTTATCAAATTAAATATCATTCTCTATCTTATTCAATTTCAAAACACATTATTTAATTTCCTATTTCAAACTATATATACGTACATTTGATTTATTTAAATTAATTGATCTAGTTTAGATGCATCTATTTAATTTGACTATGTTAACCAATATGGAATCTTTGTCTTCCTCTTCAATTACAATGAAGACAAAATAATTATTTAAAGCATGTAGTTCACGGGCATTAAAATATATTAATCAACTGTCGAAAGTCTTTCGTCGGTTACCGTGACCTTGAAACATCCTACGCTATAGTTTTCTTTTTTCAACTATCACTATTAAACAGGATTTTTTATGATAAAACACCTCTTATTTCCAACATTTTCTTACAAATCTTCCTGAATATTTATTTTCCGAATCATTCGGTTCATCGTCCCGAATTACTTTAAGAAATTCGGAATTATGAAGAAGAGTGGCAGCTTCTAATGCGCGGCCTCTAAGCTTCTCAAAATCTAGCCTTTTTCCAATGTCGCTCTCAGAGAGATTTTTTAATAAAGATATACGTTCTATATAACTGTAATACATATACACACTAATCTCCCCAAATGTGCTCCCTGCCTATTACTTCCCTTGCTGCCATTGAAGGTAATAATGAATCCTCTGTGCATTTCCACACTCATCTCAAATGTGCATTGCCCCACTCTCTGCCTTACTCTCTGCTCCATCTCAATCTCCATCTCCATCTCCATCTCCATCTCTTCTCTCCAATGCCCTCTGCCTCTCTCTCCCTCTCCTGCTGCTTACAACACTCCCAACTGTGTTCTTCTTCCCCCTCTCTGTGGTCCTAGGGTGGAAGATAATGAGTGTGTGCATTCTTTAATGCTTCCAAAATATGATGTATTTCTGAACCATCGTGGGGCAGATGTGAAGGAAACTGTGGGCAGCCTTATATTTCATAATCTTAAGAACAAGGGATTCAAAGTCTTTCTTGACAAGAATTCAATTCAAGGTGGGGACAGCATACGTCAATCAATAGAAGAGGCTATTCACTCAGCATCTGTGCATCTCGTTATTTTTTCTGTTAATTATGCAGAGTCAATTTGGTGCTTGAAAGAGCTAAAGCTGATCCTCAAAACTGGGGCTCCCATCATACCAGTGTTCTGTGGGGTCCAGCCCTCAGAGCTTCGAATGAGAGACGAAGACAGTGTGTATGCTCAAGCCTTCCAAAGACACAAGCATACCAAAAATTTTGAGCCCCATGTTCTAGAAGAATGGAAGACGGTGCTTTATGAGGTTTCATATATAAAGGGTTATATTTTTACAGGGTAACCTTTTGGAGGAGAATATGTTTTGTTTGTTTTATATATGTGATAATTTTATTTATGGCTCTCAGTTTTAATATATTAAATATGTAAAATTTTAATAGCTTTATTTATTATATAATTCTATACTGTTAAAAAATTATTTTAATTATTAGTTTTTTATATTTTAAATATAAAAGATATAAATTAATATTTTTATTTAATTGTGTGGTTTTAAATATTATTTATTTTAATAAGTTATATTTTAAAATTTAAATCAATACTTTATTTATCAAAAAATAGAGTATTAAATAAGATTTCGAAATTGAGACTAACAATTATTTTAATGATATAAAAATATTTGATGATATTAAGTAATTTTTTAAATTTATTTTAGTTGTTTTAAAACAAAATATTAATATTAATATTAATATTGAAAAGGTTAAAATTGATTCATTAAACTTACAAATATAAAAGAAATGTATATAATTAATTTTATTATCATTGATTCTTTAAGCTTCTTTTTATACAAATGTATATAACTAATTTTATTATCATTGATCATTTTTAAATATTTTCTTATATTTATATGAAATTATAATTAATTTTGAGTGACTTATTGTATGTATTTCAGGGATCAAGGAGAATTACTGGAGAAAATTGCCACAAATGTAGCAGAACTGATTTACAAGATCAAATTTCAACAAGATCTGACATTTGCGGATTTAAAGAGAAGAAATTATCCCCATTTGTAATATTGAAAATGATTTGATGTAAGAATTCAAATATTCAATTTTACTATAATAAGTATAACGTTCAGTTATCAGTTATATATTTCTTATAATTTACTTGTAAAAAATAACTCTATTCCGTAAAATAATATCCATAAATAGCTTTTATGTATTTCTTGATATAAATAATAAAAATTGCATATTGGCTGCAATAAATTTTATATAGATCTATTTCAGCTCCAAGAGACCCTACCGAGCGAACTTGAGGTTTTTTTATTTTTTTTAATTAAACTCCAGGTTGACATTCATTTAACACAATGCTATCTATTATTCGTATAATCGCATTATACCAATTTCCATGGAGGAGCTTGGTTGTATGTTCTCTCTTTTCCTTGGAAGAGCTTGGCTGTATACTATTATTAAAATACAAGTCAACATTCTATTGAGAAGGAACAAATTTTGTTCAATTTTATTTGGATGTTTATTGTTTGGCTTTAATAAAATTATATTGAATTAAGTAAAATTAGTTTAAGTAAATTATAAGTTTGAAAATACAATATATACTAGAAATTTAAGGTGTTTAGTTTTAAAAGTTATGATGTAGAATAAGTGAAATATAAAATTATTATTTTTAGATTATTATAATAGGTTTTGAAAAGTTGTAGAATTTTGTGAGGATCAAATCTAATTTCTTATGATGTAATCTAAATGTTTGGTAATGGAATAATATACGAGATTATTCTATAACTTATGAAATTCATTTGGCTAATCATGAACTTTTCTACCTATACAAATTGTTAAATTGTGATAGTTAAAAAGAATATATAAATTATGAATTGATGAGTTCCTTTTAATGCTAAAAATAAAAAATAACTTATATTTAATAATCCCTATACTTTTTAATAATCTCTATATTATTAATTTTACTATTATCTAAAAATTGGAAAATTACTTTTAGATATTGAATCTTTAAAAAGTTTAGTAATATGGCATTTAGTATTTTGAGTTTAGTTTTTAAATATTAATTTGTTGTAGGTGATACAAATTATTTTGTAATATAATTTTTTTAAAAATATTAACAAATTAAAATTTATTAAAAAGGTAAAAAAGCTTGACATTTGATGTTTATGGACCAATTTCTTTAGAAATTAATTAAAAAATAGAAAAAATAATCCAATCATGAAAAAATTACATATTTAAAAATTAGACATCATGATCTATAATAGGTTTTAATTTTCTAAACCAACTTTGAAAAAAACCCATCAACTATATTGCCAAAGTTAGCGATTTCTCTTAACATTGCCTTAGTCTTTTAGTTGGAGATCCAAGGCTAAGGATAGGATACCAAGCCTTTCTTGAGCCTAAAACCAAATCAAAAAGTGGATTGGGATTTCAATTTTTTTTAGAACTGTACCCAATTTAAAAAAAGTACCCATTTTATTTTTAGAATGGGTACTCATTTAATAATGGGATCCCAATCTAAGGCTTGAGTTCCCATTCTTGTCGAAATTTGTTTTGCCAAAACTTCCTCTCTTTGTGGACCCAACTTCTTGTACTTTCCTAATATTATAACAATTATAATCAAGTAAAAACAAAAAGAATAATCTCATTACTTTATTTATATTCATAGAACTACAAATTATTATTTAAATTACCATAATCTAAAATTATAATGGTTAAATTTGCATATCCATGATAATTCCTATTTCATTTGAGAACTATTTATAATAATTCCTTAATTTATTTATATTATATATTTCTAATGTTTCTTTTAGTCCTTGTTATGTCTTTCTTACTTATATTGTATCCTCCTAATATTATTTCCAATGCTTAATTTAAAGTAAAAATATTACAAGGACATTGAAATATATTAATAATGTAAAAGAAATGGAGCTATAGGTTTGATCTACTATTGCATCTAACATGGGATGGTGAAAATGAGGAAAAAGGCTATGGAGAGACATGGTAAATGAAGACCCAATGGACCTAGATTGGAGGCATATGCCTTTTCTTGCAAAATATTTTAGTAGAAGGGATCCAAAGCTAGATTTTGTCAAAAGACAACCTCAATTTTAAAAAATAGAAGATTATGGTTGTCTTTGAGACAAGATCAACCTAGGCCTACTTACTCTTTTTCAACTGGAGAACAAGGAAAAATCCTACACAAAGATTGATACATTCTTTCTCTAGGGCCTCAAGATATTAATCAAAATGCAAACAAGATCCAAGACTCCATAATTGGGTTCCTCACAAAAGTGTTTCAAACTTCTATAATCAGTAAAATCCATCCATAGAGAGATTGAATCATAGTATAAAACCAAGATATTACAAGATTTGGGAAACTCAAAATATCAGGAATCACCATTCACCCAAATAATGGAATAGTTGAAATAGGGAACCCCAGACCACCTAAATCTTATTTTCTAACCAGAATAGGAGCTTGTGGGAAGGAAATCAAGGAAACTCAATACATAAGTAATGGATTCAAAATAATCTACAAAAGGAAGATATTAAAGAGAACCCCATGATTCTTGACAAAAAACTATTTGACATAACCTTAATGCCCGCAACAATAATAATTATATTGGACACCCATATATCATCCAAAGTGCAAGGTTGAAAGTAAAACTCTATCATAGGGAAGTTGTAGAGCATTAAAATCATACTATCAAATCTTCATAAATGGATAAAAACCATTGGTATGAAGTTTTTGAATCTTGGTTACTTTCAAATGGATTTTTCTTTGTTTCTTTTACAATTAAAGAGATAAGAGATAAGATTCTCAAAAAAGTGTCATGGGCTATAAATATAAATATTATCATTCTACAACCATGGACTCCCCTAGTTGACTTGACATCTTGTTTCCCCTATTTTCTTCCTTATTTGATCACTTTTCCAAATCTACCTGGTGAATTTAGGACTTCTATAGACACTTTTATCAAACTAGATGAAGTAGCCTTTTTTCATGACAATGATCCATATGTGAGGCTACAAATCCTTTTACAATCCTTTTTTTCTCCTCCCCAATCAATCAACATCATATCTGATTCAAGAGTTTGGCACCAATAATTAGAATTGGAGAGGATAATGGGAAACATTGATAATTTCATCTCTCTTATTACCTGAAAAAAAGGAGACACCTTCATCTCATTGAAGATTATGTTGGGTTTAAGATCACTACACCCCCTCATTCTAAAAAAATGTTAAAAGACCAAACCCCTCAATCAAGGGACATCCAATGATTAGGGGAGAAAAATAATTATCTTCTTTCTAGGAACTAGGGAAATCTCCCTTTGTCTCGAAATGAGAGTAATTAAATTTTTAAAGATAAAATCTCCCTAGAGTTTCAAGTAGATTATCTCTCATAGAAAATAAAAAAGATTTGGATCAAGAAATTAAAATATCTCAAATAGAAGAAAATAGTGACCTTCAAATAGAAGATCCAATTTCCTTTCAAGAAAATAATTTATAAATATATGAGGACATCCTTAACACAACCTCAAATTCTCTAACCAAAGATATTGTTGATGAAATATTAGATGAAATTCCAAAACAAACATTGAGACAACTAACTTTGAGACAAGTTAAATTGGAGGATCAAATGGGTGATAATTCATAGAGGGTTGAAGAAATTATTTTCATAAATGAATAAATAGGAGATACTCTTCCAATAGTATAGACACAAAGGATGGAAGGATTTTTTAGTACCCCTGAAACAAGGATGAATAAATTAAACAATACTAAAACTGATGAAGAAATAGCAACAAATATCTAATACACCATTGAAAAGACTTTAAGAATGAGGATAGTATGTTTATCTCCTAAGGATCCATAAGGTTTATTTCATGGAATTTTAGGGGCTTGAATTCCCCTAAAAAATGATGCTTGATAAAACATAAAATTGGTATTTGTAGTCATGATATCATCCTCTTACAAGAAACAATTTTTTTGGAAGAACAAAGAAGATTGAATTTTGAAAATTCGAAAAAGTGGAAATTTGATGTGATCCCTACCATTAGATATTTAAGAGGCTTGGTGATGATATGGAACCCAAAGTAAAAGTTATAACATCCTCATCAAGCTATATGTTCTCCTCGATCATTCCTTTCTCTACTCTCCCACCATGTTGGATAGTCAATTTTTATGGCCCTACCAATTTAATCCAAAAGAAAATACTTTGGAAAACCATAAGTACCATCTTCCAACCTCTTAGAGAGGAGCTAGTCATAATTGGAGGAGATTTTAATGTAATTGTGGATATTTCAGAGAAGACATGAGGCATTATTTAACACAAAAAATCTATGGAATATTTTAAGGGTCTTATTTCTCAAAATGACTTATTTGACTACCTAATGAATAGGGGAACTTTCACATTGACTAATAGAATAAAATACTTCTCACATATTATGGAAATATTTGTAGTGTCATAAAATTGCACCTTGTGGCAATTTCACACTTGCGCATTTAGGCCTGTTGCATTTATGAAAAAACCTATAGGTTGAAATTTCATGATTCTAACTTCATAGGCAACAATGATGAAGCATTATTAGCCTATATATAAATTATTTGTGCAATTTTTTTAGTAGTACACTTACACGACATGCATATATCTACACAACGCTCTAGAATCCCTAAACTTTTTGAGATTCAAACATGAATATTATGTGTCCCTTACCTATGAAACTAATCAAAATGGTAATGAGGTATGTGTAATGACTCCTCTTGTCCATGTAGCCTCAAAAATCCTTATTTTTCACTGTCATTCTCAATCTATCTCATTTTATTCATCTCCTCGCTCTCTATTTCTTTCTTCTTACTCTCTCTCACTCTCACAATGAAGCTCTATTAGATTTCTTTCTCAAGAAATAGTCAAAGCTTCTCTTGCATCTGTATTCATCATGTCTATCTATCCAAGAGGGGAGCCATGACTATTGGTAATGGTCTCTGGTTAATTTATCTTTTCTACTTTATTTGTGATAGGGGTTCTCTTCCTTGTGGGGTTTTTTCTATCACACATCTTTTATATTCATGATAGGGGTTATCCTCCTTTGCAAGGTTCGTTTCTATCACACATTTTACTTTATGTATTTTATCTATCTCAATCCTATCTGGCTATTCGTGGAGGTGGAAACACCAAAATAGGGGTTTGACTAAGGCAATCCCCAAAATGGCTCCCAATACTTTTCTCATATTATTTGTGTGAAGATGTATAGGTTTGACAAGCTAGACTTCATGGATTTTAGGTTCTTTTTTTTTGTCTCATCAGAGATGACAGCATGGGGTGCAGACATCCCCATGACATGTTATCACTCGTGGCTGAGAGATAATCCTCTTAATGGTAAAATATGTAGTTTATGCACTTTCTATTCCTATATATTAGAGATTTTAATTCTAGCATTTGTTCCTATAATTAAGTGATCTCGTTACTCTTGTCATTAGTAGTTTAGTTTTTATTTAATTAAGTATAAAAATTCTTCATTCTTTATCTCATAATTTGAGCTTCAATCCCTAAGGTAATTGAGGGCTATTTTCTCCTTAAGACCTCATCATCTTGAGGGTGGTGAATCTCCTCCTTTATATTTTGTGAACCTAACATTAATGAAATCATATTAGATCTTTTTCTTCAAAATTTCAATGCTTTCAATAATACGTTTTATAAATAGGATTTTGATATGTTGGATGATGCCCTAAATGATTTATTAGAGGAATCTCCTTCTACTCAATAATCTGATAAGATAAATTATTCATTAAAACATTCTTCTTCACAAGTCGAAGAGTCCATAAATGTAGTTGTATTCTTTGTCACCCATCAAATACCTAAGAGACAGGTCATTTATGTGACTCTAGCTAGTCCATATCCTAAAAGAATTCATTCTATTCTTGGGGTCCCTGTCAAAAGTGACACAATAGATCTTTACATAAGATTCATACAATCTAAAGCTCTCTCTTATAGAGTGGTAGCCCGTACCTATAATACTAGAAGAAATCAACAAAATTTTAATCAACCTAGTTCTTTACCACCTTTCTAATTGAGCCTCCCTCAAGAACCTAAAACTACAGCAAAGCCATTGAGTATGATCTTGTTGAGCAACTTAGTGTTACTCCTGCCAAGATCTCACTTTGGGATTTTCTCTAGACTACTCCAGCTTACCAAGGTATGCTTCAGGAAGCCTTATAAAATATTATCTTTCCTTCTTAATTGCAAGGCCCAAAAATGTTAATGTATTGATAAATCATATTCGTGTAGATTTTTTGAATATTATGTTTCATTTGCATGAGCTCCCACCTTTGAAAGTATAGAAGCAAGAGGGTCCTCTAATGATAATAGTTTAAAAATTAATATTTTCATTAGACATGCTCTCTTTGATACCCATTTAACACTCAACGTATGCAACATTGACTTGTTTCTTAAAATAAAATTTGATTCAACCTACCTTGCTACTTCTTTTTATATTCGTTGATTGAATAATGTTGGTCAACAATGCCTAGGCATGGTAATATTTCCTCTAAGGTTAGGACCCATTAGGGTACCCACACTAGTATATGTTATTCTAGGACCATTACCATATAATATTCTCTTAAGAAGACCATGGGTTCATGCTTTGGAAGTAGTTACTTCTACCTTAGATCATTCCATGAAGTTTTTTGCTAATGATAAGGTGATCATGATCAAGGTTGACCCTAATTCTATACACTTATGTGAAATGGTAGCTTCTAGTTAAACTTTGGTTGCACCTACTATCAAAAACCTTATCATTTTGTTATATTCCAATGGATTCATGTCTACTCCAGTAGTACCTATCACAAAGTATGCTCTTGAGATATATGTCCCTAAGGAAGATCCTCCTAAAGTAGAAAGTCCTAATTCTACCCCTTCTACTTCTTTTCCTAAACTGAATGCATGTCTAGGTGATGATTAGGGATCCTTGAACTTTACCAAATCCTATATCAAGGAGTACAAAGTAGTTCCTATCCACCTAGACATTCCATAAAATTTATTCTCTTCCACTAAAAAGGATGATTATGTGCCTGTAAAGAGAGGTGATACTTATAGTATGGAGTATTCTCTTTACACCAATCCTCCTCCCCCTCAAGAATTACAATTACACTACAAACTGAGATTTAATATCGTCTCTAAGTTTGGTTACAGGGGTAAAGGTTGTGGAGATTATGAAAAAGGTCATAAATTCCCCTTAGAGGTTGATCCATGTAACTCTAAAATTTGACTTGGATACCACCCCACAACCTTCAAGGTAAAACCATGGTTGAATGTCAACATGGTTTCCACTCAATCTCATCCTCTTGAATTGGTTCATCTTGAATATATTGAAAGTAGACTCTAAAGAACTTCCTCTAGATGTTTTATCTTTGGATGAAGCTCTTGAAGACTTCTTAATTGTCTATTATAACTTACCTTTTTATCACCATAAATGATGATTCCCTATATGGTTTGAATAGACAATCATATTTTAGAGAATTCATTATGAGTATTGATGAGAAGGTTCCTTTATTTAATACAGATGGTAGTATTTCTATACCACGTCTTAAACACTATAGTACCCTCCTCAAAGGAGATAATTTTGATGTTATCATGGATCCTAAATCTTCTAAGAAAGTGGTTAAGATCAAAAAATGTCTTTCTTTAGAATAATCTAAATAACATGCTAGCTTATTGCATTCTCATCCTCATAGTTTTTCTTCATCATATGAGGAAATGCTTGATATTGATGGATACATGGTAGTTCATATAATATCATTTTATGTCTTGATTCGAACCCCATTAAACAAAATATCCACAAAATGAATCCAAAGGTTTCTTTATTAGTCAAGAATAAGATAGAAAAGCTAAATAAAAATCTAGTTTTGTTTATCACATTGACTATTCACCTTGGATATTGAATATAGTCACCTTTAATAAACCTAATGGATCTATTCACATTTTTATTAACTTTTGTGATCTTAATAAGGCTTCTCTTTAGGATGATTTTTGTTGCCTAATATTGATATGATTATGGACTCGATTATAGGCCATGCCTTAATATCCTTCATGGATGGCCCCTCGAGCTATAATAAGATCCATATTAACTTGAAGATCAGTATAAGACAACCTTCACTACCCCTTAGGGTACCTTATGTTACATGTAGTCATGAAATTTGGATTAAATAATGTTGGAGAAACTTACTAATGGGTAATGACTCTTATCTTCCACAATTTCATTCAAAAAATATTGGAAGATTGCATCGATGAAATCTTGGCTAAGTCTACAACTCATCAAGATCATGTCAAGAATATTATTCTTATTTTTGAAAGGCTTTGACTCTATAATATGAGACTAAATCCTCTTAAGTGTGTCTTTGGAATGGATGCCAACAAGCTTCTAGGATTTATCGTCTCCCATTGTGGAATTGAGGTCCATACAAATAAGATTGATGCAATTGTTAATATGCCTCCACCTAAGAACATGTCTCAACTATATAGTTTGCAAGGAAAGATCCAATAAATTCATAGATTCGTATCTCAATTGGTTGATTCTACCATTCCATTCATGTGCCTGTTGAAGAAAGATGTTTATTTTTTATGGGATGATGAATGTGACAAGTCTTTTGAATCTATCAAGAGTTATTTAGCTAATCCTCCCATATTAATGTTGGTTACACGAGATAGACCCTTTTTAATTTATATTTTTACTTCACCTCATGCTTCAAAAGCTTTATTAGCTCAATATGATGATGATGCAGGAGCATCTGGGTGCATGGGCAATCCCACAAACCAAAAAAACTTACCTTTTTTTCCTTTAATTTTTTCTTTAGTTGTGTTTTGCAAGCATGATTTTCTTTTAATTTCATTTTCCTATCAACTCCTCGAAATTGGAGTTAATTGAAACTGTAGGTGTGGGTGTCAGAAATTTTTCATTTTATTGAAATTTGGGTTACATAAAGTCCCATACCCAAGAAGGAGGAGGTCATTATTGGGATGTTGTAACTCCTCTGTGCATTTAAAATTTATCCTTGAATAGGGAGTGCAGGAATTTGGGTGCATGGTGAAGGAGGTAGTGGAGTGAGATAGTGAAGGGAAAATTTAGAAAAATCAATTGATTTTTCTAGGAAAAATTAAATGAGGAGAGGTTTCCAATGCCCAAGAAGGAAAAGAGGTTCTAGTAATGTAGCCATGATTCCACGAAAAATTTGCACCTAGTTGTAGAAGAAAGGAATTTGCAAAAAAATGAAAATTGAAAAGGAGTTGTAGGAAGGGGTCAAAGCACCCCATGTTTAGAAAAGGAATTTTTTGAGATTTTGGCTTGAAAATTAGCATGGTATTGGTGGTAGGAAAATTTTGACTCACTTGTATTCCTATAGATGAAGGTGGGATCTTCTATGGTAAATTTTTTTAGAATAAATGGAATTTGTTTGCATGTTCAAAATATTTTTCAAAATGTGGTATGTCAAGAGATTTTTGTGCACATTTGCATAAGTTTAAATAAATTGAATTTCACCAAGTTTTGAGTTAATGTATTTTTTTTATTATATTCTTTTAATTGAATAGATTAAGGATTTGAACGGTGGCTACGAAGATCAACACTTCAATTTGGGATTGTGGTCTTCATTTACATAAAATGGTATCAAAGTAGGATAATCACTGGATTGAGGTGGAAAGTTACAAAGAATTGTGAAGAGAAAATATTTTTGTGAGAGATTAGATATGAGTTTGTGAAAGAGGTTAATGAGAGGGCAGTTGAAGGTGTCTCAAGAAAACCCTAGAGATATTTTTTTGCAAAAAAGGATTTTGTAATCATGAAGGAATTGAGTTCTAGAAGAGTTTTTTATAGGTGAGAGGAGGCCTATAACTGTAGAGGGCTTGATTCCTAGAGATATTTGTTGCAGGGAGGACCTATGACTATAGAATGTATATACGGAGGTACAAAATATTTGAATGAAGTGATTTTGTTGCAAGGAGTACTTGTAACTATAGATGGGTTTGCAAGTCTCTAAAGATGTCTTTGAAGAAGAGGACAAGATGGGTCATGAGAAGGCCTAAGGGGATTTTAGCTATAGAAGAGTAGAAAGAAAAGAGGTTTATAAAATGAAATATTGGAGAATTAAATAATATTGAGGCTAGATTGGATGTGATAGAGATGAAGCAAAGAAGAGAACTTGAAGAGGCTAAAAGAAAGCATGAACAAAGATTACATAAAAAGGGTATGATGGCTAATTTGAAAGGTTTGAAGTTGAAAAATTGAAGAGATTTGGTGGAAATCTACCGAGAAGAAGGAGAAGAGCTATAAATCTCTTATGAAATAGAGAGAATGGGTAAAGAGGGCAGTGAGAAGAAAAATGAAAATATGCATTGCTACAATCCTATGATGGGAAGGTTATGTAAAGAAGAACATGTGGGAGTAGCCTAAATATTTTTGGAAAAAAGAAAGCAAGAAAACAATAGAAGTATAGAGAAAGAATGTAGAAAGAACTTAGAGGAGAAAACAATCATAGTGGGTTGTGGTAATTTTGAAAACTTGGTTTTATCAAATGGTTTCTCGATTGCATGAACTAGAGATGACAAAGAAAATGTGGAAGATGAAGTCATGAAGGATGTGGAAGCAATAATTTGTGAGGGAAAAGTTAGGGCAGTAGTAAAGAATAAATAAAACATATAGGATAGTATTGTTGTAGAATAAGAGGGTGAAGTTGTAGAGATAGAGAATAGTCAAGTCGCAACAAAGTTTGGTCTTAATGAGGATGTGGAAACAATTCAAAATTTAGGACATAAATGTGAAGAAGAATGCATGGAAAATGTATCAAGTGAAAGGGGTGAAGGGGAAAGAGAGAATAATCGAGAAGATGACATAATAATGAAATATGTAGTAGTCGAAAATGGATGGTTAGTATTGATAGAAAGTGGGGTGAAAGCTACAACAGAAAATGAAGAGGTAAAAAATGACTTTTGTGAATTCTTTGATGTTAATTTGCATAAAAATGACTTAGTTAAAGTGGAAGGATATGAGGAGCTTGAAAATGATGTTATAGCAATAGATAAAGAGGATATTAGTGAGGTAATCGATAATTTTTCTAAATCTATTAATGATGACATTGAATTCAATTCTTATTTAAACAAAATCGAAGAAGAATGTGGAGAAGGAGTGGTTAGGTGCAACAAAAACTAGTTACAAGATAAGTTGTAGAAAGATCTCATTAATTGTGTTGGCCTACAGGAAGAAGAGGGAGAAGGATAAATAGGTGAGAATGATTTACAAACTCAATTCATTGATTTTCATGAATTTGTTAGAGCCAATTCACATGCAGGTGACGAAGATGAAAAGATAGAGTGGTAGAATGAATTATGGTATAGTTAGGTAAATTTCAAGAGAGAGAGAGAGGAAGGATGAAAGAAGAGAGATGTACATGAAGGTTTATGGTAAGGAAAATAAATTTCAAAAAAATAAAGAATGGTGGATCCAAAAAACATATGGTTTTCAAATTTTCATGAGATTGATTCATGAAACATTTCTTCTACCTAGGTTGTTTGATGCAAGAGCATCTGGGTGCATAGGCCATCCTACACAACAAAAATTTATCTTTGTTTTTCCTTTGATTTTTTCTTTGGTTGCGTTTTGTAGGCATGATTTTCATTTAATTTTATTCTCCTCTCAACTCCTCAAAATTGGAGTCAGTTAAATTGAATTTAAATCTAATTCAAATTGGATATGGAGGTGCTAGAAAATTTTCATTTTATTGAATTTTGGGAGTTACATAAAGTCCCATGCCCATGAAGGAGGAATACATTCTCGGCATTTTGTAACCCCTTTGTGCATTTAAAATATAGCCTTGAATAGGGAGTGGAGGAATCTGGGTGTCTGGTGAAGGAGGTAGTGGAGTGAGATAGTGAAGGGAAAATTTGGAAAAGTCAATTGATTTTTCTAGGAAAAATTGAATGAGGAGAGGTTGCCAATGCCCAACAAGAAAAAAGAGGTTAGTAATGCATCCATGATGCCAGGAAAAAGCTATGCCCAACTATAGAAGAAATGAATTTACAAAGAGATGAAAATTGAAAAGGAGATGCAGGAAGGGGTTGAAGCATCCCATTTTTAGAAATGTAATTTTTTGAGATTTTGGCTTGAAAATTAGCATGGTATTTCTGGTAGGAAATTTTTGACTCACTTGTATTCTTGTAGATGAAGTTGGGAGCTTCTGTGGTAATTTTTTTTAGAATAAATTGAAGTTGTTTGCATGTTCTAAATAATTATCAAAATGTGGTTTTTCAAGAGATTTTTGTGCACATTTACATAAGTTTAAATAATTGAATTTCACCACTTTTTGAGTCATATGTTTTTCTAAGTATATTTTTTTAGTTGAATAGATTAAGGATTTGAGTGGTGGCTGGGAAGATCAACACTTCGATTTGGGGTCTTGGTCTTTGTCTACATTGTAACAAACCTATGCATGGTGAACATAATTTCTATAAGAAATAGTTAGATGGAATGATAAATTATAAAGGAACATAACATTTATTTTCCTTCTAAATAAACAAGTTCACACTCTTCTTCTTCACAACCTTATCTTTTATGCATACAAGTACTGCAGGAATATCTAATGTGAATGATAAGATAAATGATCATAATATGAAAGGTCATGCTCTTGTTATAACACATTTTTATGAGTCTAAAAATTGGATTCTTGATTGTAAGGCTTCATATCAAATAGGATCAGTTGACAGATTCTCATCCTTGAAGCATACTTCAATCATAAAGATCTAGATGGCTAATGGTGTTTATTTGGAATTTTTTGGTAAAGGAGTTGCTAACGTGCCTAATTTTAGTTTTCATAATGTTCTTTGCATCATTAATATTCACCATAATCTTCTTTCTATATATCAAATAGAAAAAAAATATAAGTCCATTGAGTTTACTCCAGATTTAGACTTCATTCATGATTTGCAAAGTAGGCAACTTGTTGCAAGGGGTAGGGTTGATTGTGATGCTAACATCCACACCTTTTCCCATTTTATTCCTAATTGTTGTTCAAAGGTGGATTCTCCTATATCTAGTGTGGGTAGTTGTTAAGATGGTGGTTTTGGTGGTTTCCAAAATCTCGATGTTCATCATCCCTTTGATGAAGTTCCATCCCCTCCTACTTCTTCAGATTTGAGTGTTGATTTAGTTTCCAAGACTTCAGAATAGTAGGATATCTTTTATTTTCCATATTTATCTTTGCAATATGGTTTCTTGATAGGTATATTAGATTTGGTTTTTCATTCTTCTTCTACTGATTTAGAGAACATGTTTGATCAGATCTCTCTCCTCTTTTATCACACATATTTTTTGGAGATTAATTTTGAGTTTCCACATCCTTTATTTTGTTCCTTAATGAGGTTCACACCTAATTTTGTTGAGAAGGTTTTGGATACAATTGATCCAAATTAAAAGATATCATTCTCGAGGCTTCTTCCCTCTTTCTTCTTCATAGAGATTAATTTTCTTTATCATGGACCATTGGAATTTTTTCTTCCCAAAAGGATACATGTTTTTAGGCATTGGATTCTATTTTTTCTTCAAAAATTCTTCATTGGTTTTGGAGCTACTTTATTATGGGGGAACTTTGTAGTTTCTTTCTTCCCTCCTATGGGGGGGAATTTTTAATTGGCGTAGGAGCACCTATGTGTCCAGTGGGCCTAGTATGTTTTGGTTTTTGGCTTTGTGATAAAATAAGGTCCTAAGGACCATTTTAAATGTTCAAATGTTTACGTTTAATAGGTCTCCTAGGTTTTTTGTTGAGTTTTTGGCCTTGGTGACTAACTTCAATGTAAAAACAAGGTCTCAATCCTCACTTTGTAAGCTTGGTGCACCTTGGTAGCTTGAGTTTACTCTAGATTTAGACTTCATTCATGATTTGCAAAGTAGGAAACTTGTTGCAAGGGATAGGTTTGATTGTGATGCTAACATCCACACCTTTTCCCATTTTATTCCTAATGGTTTTTCTAAGTTGTATTCTCCTATATCTAGTGTGGGTAGTTGTTTAGATGGTGGTTTTGGTGGTTTCCAAAATCTTGATGTTCATCAGTCCTTTGATGAAGTTCTATCCCCTCCCACTTATTCAGATTTGAGTGTTGATTTGGTTTCCAAGAATTCAAATGAGTAGGATGTCTTTTATTTTCCAGATTTATCTTTGCAAGATGGTTTCTTGATAGGTGTATTAGATTTGGTTTTTCATTCTTATTCTACTGATTTACAGAACATGTTTGATCAGATCTCTCTCCTCTTTTATCGCACATATATTTTGGAGATTAATTTTGAGTTTCCACATCCTTTATCTTATTCCTTAATGAGGGTCGCACCTGATTTTGTTGAGACAATTTTGAATACAATTGATTCAAATTCAAAGATATGATTCTCGAGGCTTCTTCCCTTTTTCTTCTTCATAGAGATTAGGTTTCTTTATCATGGACCATTGGATTTTTTTCTTCCCAAGGGGATACATGTTGTTTTTAGGCACTGGATTCTCTTTTTTCTTCAAAAATTCTTCATTGGTTTTGGAGATACTTTATTATGGGGTCACTTTGTAGTTTCTTTCTTCCCTCATATGGGGGGCAATTTATAATTGGTGCAGGAGCACCTATGTGTCTAGTGGGCCTAGTATATTTTGGTTTTTGGATTTGAGATAAAATAAGTTCCTAAGGACCATTATAAATGTTCAATTTTTTATTTAATAGGTCTCCTAGGTTTTTTGTTGATTTTTTGGTCTTGGTGAGCAACTTCAATGTAAAAACAAGGTCTCCATCCTCACTTTGTGAGCTTGGTGCACCTTGGAAAATTAAGGAATAAGAATGCCATGATGTAACCAGGAATCTGAGGGGATTTACCTTGATAATTTAAAGGGTTTTATATTCCTTTGACATATCTTGAATGCTCATTGTGGTCGAGTTGGTTAAAGTTGCACAAATTGCCTTAACTAGGCAATTAAGTGTCAAAAATGAAGTTTTGTGATTCCAATGGGAAACTAATTCAAAAATTAGTTTTAGGAAATTGGAGGGAGGTTATGAGACCTTAAATATTCCTCTCTTGGTTGAGGCAAGGTTTATGAAAGAGGAATTAAGAAGTTTTTAATAAAAAATATTGTTGTTTTTCTAAGTTTTTGTGTAAAAGTTGTTGATCTCGTACTTGGTACGGTTTGTAGATTTAATTTCACACTTCAACACTATAATGGATTGAAATTGGATTAAATTAGATTATTTTTTGAATTGGAGTTGTGATTTTTCATCAAGGGACAAAGGAGATATCTGCATTCTTCTACCGAGTGGTCTGAAAACCCTCAAAACCAGGGTTTTGAGTGAAAAATGTTTTTTTCTTCCATTCCCAAGTTGTAAAATTTACAAATCTTGGTGGTATGGAATATATTCATGTTTAATCTCATTTTATTAGGGTCTTGGAGAATTTAATTTTGTTTGGAGGAATTTTGGCGATGTTCTTGGCCTGGCATCTCTATGTGACAAGCCTAGTTGTTAAGCAAAAAGTTAAGTTTTTGCTTGATTATCAAAAATATATCAAGATGGTACTTAGCAATGTAGAGAATAGGTGAAAGAAACTTTTAGGAGTCTGAATTGAGTCTTTGGGGTGAAGGGGAGAGCCTAGATCACCAAGACCCAAGTGTAGGTCTACTAGCTAGGCCTCTTGGAGCAACGATAGAATTGGCCATAGTGGTCTTTACACTTACAATCAAGGGGAAAGGTTTTGAGGATTTGTAGGAGTCCATGTTGGGTGCCTAAATCCAATGGTTAGGTTTTTTAACATTCCCACATGTGGATTCTAATTTGAATGTCCTATTGGGCAAGGGCTACAAGCCTTTAGTGCAAAAGAGGCCTAAGTCACTATAGCGGTGAGTAAGTGATGTATCCTAGGTACAAGATGGGATGTTGAACCTTGGTTTGGTCCATTTAGGAATGGTACAAGTATTTATAAGTCTGTTGGATGGTCTAATCATATGAGCCCTAGGTGTTTTGGGTTTCATCCTTCAACGAATAGTTGAGTTGATGACTCCTCATAAGAGTATTTTAGAGAAGCATTGTAAGAATTGTCTTTTCCATTTGTGGTTGATTGTTTTAATTCCCTACCACTTTGCATCATAGTTGTATCAGATCCTAATTTTAGGTATTTTTTGAGGGGAAGACATCATGCCTCCAAAACCTAGACCATTGGTTGCAAAGGATTTAAAGGCCTTGAGAGAAAAACTAGAGGCCTTGAAAGCAAGAGATATAAGGAGAGGAGTGGTAGCTATGGAAGAGAGTTCCTCTGAAGAAGAGCCAGAGGATGAATAAGATGAAGATAACCCTTAGGGGGAAGAGATAGCCCCTCATGAGATAAGAATCCTTAAATCTTTGGAAGCATCCAACCGAGAGTCCTCTGAGGTAAAGATTGATCTACCAATATACAGTGGAAAGATGGATGTGGAAAAAGTGTTGGAATGGGTGGAGGCATTGAATACATATTTTGAATACAAAGACATGGAAGAGAATAAGAAAGTAAAGTTTACCAAAACAAAGTTGAAGGGATTCGCCTTGACATGGTGGAATTTCACCCAAGGAGAAAAGGGCAAGTTGGGTAAGTCTATGATTAACTCAAGGGATAGGATTGTGCATAGGTTGAAGGAAAAATTCCTTCCTACTGATCATGAGGTGCAAGAATTTAGAAAGAGGCAGAATCTAAAACAAAAAGATATGGATGTTTCATCCTACATTGAGAAATTCTACAAGTTGAGCATGAGATGTGATCATGTAGAGAGCGAGAAGGAAAAATTGGTCAGGTATATCAATGGCCTAAGACCATGGAGGATTGCATAAAAATTTCATATAGGGATGAAGAGAAGATAAGAAGAAAATAAGAGCAGCAAAGTAGAGGAAGAGGCAACTTTGGGGGTAGAAATCAGTCCCAAAAACATCAAGAAGAATCTAGCCACAATGAAACAAGTGGAGACTCAAGTAATAGAGGGGGATTCAGGGGTATGAGACCCAATGGTAGAGGCAGATTTAATGGAGGAAGAGGTTCTAATCAGTTTTCAGGAAGATGTTACACTTGTAACCAACCTAGTCATCCAACCTTCAAATGCCTTGAAGAGAAAGGTTCAAGCTCTCATGGTGGGGAGAGGATGAATCAATTAGTGCATGAAGATGAAGAGAGTGCGACCCCTTTTGCAGTGAACCTTACATTAGAAGTTGGAGAGAACTTGATGATTAGGAGAACATTGCTCAAGGTACCAATCCCTAAAGAACCCCCACAAAGGAAAGCACTCTTCGGAATCAATTGCAAGGTACAAGGTAAACTATGTAAGATAGTAGTGGATTCAAGATCAACTGATAATCTTGCTTCAATTGAGATGGTAGAAAAAATGAATTTGAAAGGATTTCTCATCCTAACCCATGATACAAAGTTCCATGGCTTAGTAAAGGACAACAGGTCTTGGTGGATGAGCAAGTGTGGGTAGAATTCAACATTGGGTCATACAAGGATAAGATCCTATGTGACATCATCCCTATGGATGTGTGCCACTTGCTACTTGGTAGGCCTTGGTAGTTTGATAGGAAGGCCAAGAATGATGGGGAGAGGAACACATATTCCATTGTGAAGGATGGGGTGACTTACAACCTCTCACCTCTCCTAGAAGAAGACAAGACAAAGCATGAAGGGCCTAGTATCTTGATGGTGGGTGTGAAGGAGTTAATGAATACCTTGAAGGAAGGAGGAGGAAGAAGATTCTTCCTGATTATGAAGCCAAAGAGTGAAGCAGATCTGCCCACAAAGAAGAAGGAAGATGCACCTAAAGAGGTCCAAGAGTTGTTGGAAAGCTACACAGACATAATGGTGAATGAACTACCTAGTTCCCTACCTCCTATTAGGTTTATAAACCACCATATTGATCTGATTCTAGGGGATACATTTCCCAATAAGGCTATATATAAGATGACACCTACCCAAAATGAGGAGATTGCAAGACAAGTGCAAGAATTGTTGGATAAGGGGCTAGTGAGGAAAAATTTGAGTCCATGTGTTGTTCCTACTATCCTAGCACCAAGGAAGGATGGTAATTGAAGGCTTTGCACTAATTCAAGATCCATTAATAGGATCACAATCAGATATAGGTTCCCAATGCCAAGAATGGAGGACCTCATGGATTTCCTAGCAAGAGGATTTTACTTTTCCAAGATTGATTTGAAAAGTGGTTACCATTAGATAAGGATCAGAGAGGGTGATGAATGGAAGAAAAATTTTAAGACTAATGAGGGCCTCTATGAGTGGTTGGTGATGCCCTTTGGGTTGTCAAATTCCCCTAGCACCTTTATGCACCTTATGAATGACATATTGAAACCTTTCATAGGAAATTTTTGTGTGGTTTACTTAGATGATATTCTTGTGTTTATCAAGTATTAAAATAAGAAAATTTAAAGCATATTGGCATGGTATTGAAGAGGTTACAAGAGGAGAATTTTTTGATCAACATGGAAAAGTGTGAATTCATTAAGGAAGAACTAGTGTACCTTGGATTTGTCATCTCCAAGGGATGTTTGAAGATGGATCCTTCAAAGGTGGATGATATTATTACTTGGCCAACCCCAAAATCCATGGGAGATGTGAGAAGCTTTTATGGACTTGCAAGCTTTTATAGAAAGTTCATCAAGAACTTTACTCAAATTTGTGCACCAATCTTGGACACCATCAAAGGAGGTAATAATGGTAAGTTTTCTTGGACCAATGAGGCTGATAAAGGGTTTGAATATTTGAAAAAGATTGTAGCAAAGCAACCTATACTTGTTCGCCCTAAACTTCATAAGGTTTTTGCCATTGAGTGTGATGCTAGTAACCAAGAAATATGGGTTGTTTTGAGCCAAGAAGGTAGACCGGTTGCATTTTTCAGTGAAAGGCTTAATTAAGAAAAGAGGAAGTATTCTTCCTATGATTTGGAATTGTATGCTATGGTCCAAGCCCTCAAAAAGTGGAGGCACTACTTGTTACCTAAATAATTTTTTGTTTATACTGATAATCATGCTTTGAGTTTCTTGAATGCAAAGGATAAACTCAATCATAGAAACATGAAGTGGGTGGAGTCTTTGCAATCCTATACATTCACAAAAAAGCATAAGAAGGGCCAAGAAAATAAGGTGGAATATTCTCGTAGTAGAAGGGCACTTGTAGTGCAAGAGATCCAACTCCAAAGCATGGGGGTTGATGCATTGAAGGACCTGTATCATGAAGATTCAGATTTCAAGGAGGTATACAATATTTGTGAGTAGCATTTGAACACTTTTCATGGTGAATACTTTGACTTTTTATTGCAGAATTTTTTTCTCTTCAAAAGAAGTCAATTGTGTGTGCCTAAATGCTCAATGAGGGAGAATATTATAAAGCAAAAACACAGTGGGAGCCTTGGAGGTCATTTTGGCCTTGATAAGACCTTAGAACATGTAAGGGGGTTCTATTATTGGCCAAGGCTGCAAGTAGATGTGAGAAATTATGTGGAAGGATGCACAATATGCCAAAGAGAAAAGGGAACTTCAGCAAATGTAGGGCTCTATCAACCACTCTCCATTCCCAATAGGCCTTGGGAGAGTGTAAGTATGGATTTTGTATTGGGGTTGCCTAGAACCCAAAGAGGTTTTGATAGTGTTTTTGAGGTGCTTGATAGGTTTATCAAGATGGCTCATTTTCTTCCTTGTAAATGTACCAATGATGCATCTCATATAGCAGGTCTCTTCTTTGAGGAGGTTGTTAGGATACATGGTTTACCTCTAAACATTGTTTCTGATAGAGATTTTAAGTTCATTGGTCACTTTTGGAGGACATTGTGGAAGAAACTTGGCACAAATCTATCATTTATCTCTACATACCATCCATAAATGGATGGACAAACTGAAGTGGTGAATATATCATTGGGAAATATCTTAAGATGCCTTACCAAGGAGCATGGACAAGCTTGGGATCTGATCTTACCTTAGGCTGAATTTGCATACAATGACTCCATGAATAGGAGAATTGGTAGGAGCCCTTTTGAAGTAGTCTATGGTATGCACCCTAGAGGGGTCTATGAACGAAGAGATCTACAAGGAATTGAAAAAAGAAGTGCCCAAGGAGAGGATTTTTCTATTGCAATCAAGGACATTCATCAACAAGTGAAGGAAACCCTTCAAAAGAATGTGGAGAAGTACAAAGAAAAGGCAGAATTGAAGAAGAGGGATGTTCAATTCAAGGTTGGAGACTTAGTGATGGAACACTTGAAGAAGAAGAGACTTCCAAAATGAAAGTACACCAAACTCACGATGAAGAAGATAGGACCTTGCAAGGTGGTCCACAAGTTTGGCCAAAATTCTTATGAAATAGACCTACTTCCTGGGGTGGCAATCTCTCCTATCTTTAACATTTCTGATTTGTATCCTTTCAAATATTATGTGAATGCAAGGGATGTAGTAGGTATAACAATAATGGAGGATGAAGATTGGGTCAAGGAACTACCCCCAAGACAACCTACGACTCTTGAATGCATCCTAGACACCAAGGAGACAAAGCGAACAAGAAGGAAGTTTTAAAAGGAATACTTGGTTGAGTGGAAAGGTTTACCTAAAGAGGATGCCACCTAGATGTTTGATACTGAAATTAAATAACATGGGGCTATTGTAGAAGATCTGATCTCAAAGAGGACTTGAGATCTTTTTCTTGCTTGCGAGTATGGTGCAGGAGCACCTATGGGTCAAGTGGGCCTAGTATGTTTTGGTTTTTGGCTTTGTGATGAAATAAGGTCCTAAGAACCATTTAAAATGTTCAATTTTTTTTTTAATAGGTCTCCTAGGTTTGTTGTTGATTTTTTGGTCTTGGTGACCAACTTCAATGTAAAAACAAGGTCTCCATCCTCACTTTGTAAGCTTGGTGCACCTTGGAAAATTAACGAATAAGAATGCCACGATGGAACCAAGCATCTAATAGGAGTTACCTTGATAATTGAAAGGGTTTAATATTCCTTTGACACATCTTGAAGGCTCTTTGTGGTCAAGTTGGTGAAAGTTGCACAAATTGCCTTAACTAGGAAATTAAGTGTCAAAAATGAAGTTTTGTGTTCCCAACAGGCAACTAATTCAAAATTTAGCTTCAGGAAATTGGAGAGAGGTTATGAGACCTTAAATATGCCTCTTTTGGTCAAGGAAAGGTTTATGAAAGAGGAATTAAGAAGTTTTCAATAAAAAGATTGTTGTTTTTCTGATTTTTTGTGTAAAACTTTTTGATCCCATACTTGGTACGGCCTATAGATTTACTTTCACACTTCAAGGATATAATGGTTTGAAAGGGGATTGAATTATATTCCTTTTGGCATTGGAGTGGTGGTTTTTCATCAAGGTACAAGGGAGATATCTGCATTCTTCTATCGGGTGGTTTGAAAACCCTCAAAACTAGGGTTTTGAGTGAAAAATATTTTTTTCTTCCATTCCCACATTGTAAAATTGCCCAATCTTGGTGGGATGGAAGATATAGGTGTTTAATTTTATGCTATTGGGGTCTTGGAGAATTATAGTCTATGTGGAATAATTTTGGCAATGTTCTAGGCCTGGCATCTCTATGTGACAGGCCTAGTTGTTAAGCAAAAGGTTGAGTTTTTTCTTGATTCTAAGAAATCTATCAATATGGCACTTAGGAATGTTGAAAATAGGTGAAAAAAACCTATAGGATTCTGAATTGAGGCTTTGGGGTGAAGGGGAGAGCCTAGATAACCAAGACCCGGGTGTAGGTCTACCAATTAGGCCTCTTGGAGCACTGATAGAATTGGCCATAGTGGTCTTTACACTTACAGTCAAGGGGAAAGGTTTTGAGGATTTGTTGGATTCCATCTTGGGTGTCTAAATAAAATGGTTAGGTTCTGTAACATTCCCACATGTGGATTCTAATCTAACTATCCTATTGGGCAAGGGCTACAAGCCTTTAGTGCAAAAGAGGCCTAAGTCACTATAGCGGTGAGTAAGTGATGTATCCTAGGTGCAAGATGGGATTTTGAACCTTTTTTTGGTCCAATTAGGCATGGTACAAGAGTTTCTAAGTCTGTTGGATGGTCTGAGCATATGGACCCTAGGTGTGTTGGGTTTCATCCTTGAAGGAATAGTGGAGTTGATGACTCGTCATAAGAGTATTTGAGAGAAGCATTGTAAGAATTGTCTTTGCCATTTGTGGTTGATTGTTTTCCTTCCCTGCCACTCTACATTAGTAATGAATATTTTTGATGCATTTTGTACTTGAGGGGTATAATGAATTCCTCCATATCTCATCACTTGATAGTGAAATTTTGGGGAAAGGGGGAAAACCTTAGTTCCCTTAATATGGAGAAATTTATGATTTAAGGTTCCTTTTCCCAAGCATTTCATTAAGAAGCACAAACCACAAAGCCAATATATTGACTTTCAACCTCAAAGGTGAGTCAATCAAACCTAGATTGGTAATTCTTTAATGACATAAAATTATTAGGAATGATTTGAAATGATGCGACTAAATGAACTATATGACCTAGTATGTAAACTACAAATTCTCGAATATGTATAGACTGTAATAATACTTTGTAGGTAGATCTAGGAGATGTCTGAGGGTATGTACCTGTCACCAAAATTTTATTCAAATGTGTGTAGAGGGACTGATTCACCCCTAGGTGAATGGGTCTTTGATAGGGCTTTTGAAAACACTCTTTACATTCCTCTCATGTCAGATTTGAGATGCTGATTTCCATTTACAAACTTGTCAAAATGATGGAAATAAATTATGCAACTTAGTTTATATTTCTTGGCAAGAATGATTACAACAAATGTAATAATGAAAAACTTCTCTTCAAGATATCTTCAATCCTTCTTCAACCTGTAGTTTGCACATACACAAATAGGGAAAAAAAATTGTTTGTATGGGGGTTTGCCTTGGTCAAACCTTAGTTTGGTAATTAAACCTTGATAAAAAGATAATAAAAGGGAATTAAATGATGAACGAACACTTGTTTCAACTCACCAACCTCCAATGGCTTCCTTGAAGGACTGAAGTCATATACATCTCTTCAAAGGAATTAGATCTTGTTTTCTTTATTTTCTTGAATGCTTCAATGTATGAAGACCTTCAAAACTTGTTTGCCTTCACAAGACAACATGAAAAAACATAAACTTAGACATGATGTTAGGATCTTGATTGCTGCTACAATGACTGATAATGTTTCTCTTGAATGCTCTTGACAATTTTTTTTTTCTTGAATTTGATCTCATGCATGTTAGAATGTTGCTTAGATTTTAAATGATAAAAAGACTATGTATTTATAGGTGTTTATCTAATTTCCAGAAAATAGATTCTAAAAGACGACACTTACAATTTGAATTTGGATCATTAAAAGACTACCAAAACATATTTTAAATTAGGTCATAGCACATAAAATGGACCCATTCACCCATGGACGAATGGGTCCTAGCCTATATTTCTATGCCACACATAATCCATAGAAATTTAAATATTAAATTCATTTATTTAATGTTGGTTCTCCTTTCGAAAAATGGTAAAAATAAGGCTTTAGAATGCATTATTTGGAAAATTAGAAGCTTAATTAAGTAGATAATAAATTAAGGGACCCAAACATAGTGTGAAATTGTAAAGGTATACAATTTCCTACACTACATTTAACCCCTACTTTAGTGAGAGTATGAACTTACACTCAAACTCACACTAAAGTAGAGAAATATATGTCAAGGGAGGTCCAATTGTAAAAATATTAGAGAGATAGGATAACTAAGGATCAAGGAGGTGGCCAAGCCCATTGGATCTAAGTCATGGCAAACTAAAAAAGGCATAAAAGAACACACACTTGTATATAGCAACAAAATAAGGTACACCAACATCCAATGTCAAAATTAATACAAAAAGAAAAGGGATGGATCCGCATCTATAAAATATACTAACAAGGGCTAGTGCAGTCTGATATACACTAGGTGAGTCCCAAAGACAAAAAAATGGACTAGCATGCCTATGCTATTTTTCCATAAAATATGCCAATGCTACACTAGGTTCATCATTTTTGAACAAAGTGAAGAAAAAATTCCAAATTCACCTCAAGGGGTGTAAGAAAAACACACCTTGGGGGTACAAACAAGATTCACCTCATGGGGTGAAAACAAGATTCACCTCAAGGGGTGAAAAAAAAAGGCAACAATAGTCAAAGGGGTATTATTTAATTCATGAAAGATCATACTTTAGGGAACATCACCACCAAGAGAGGACTAATCGAGGAATAAAAGATTCACACCTTAGGGAATGCAAGTTGTAGCATTACCACCAAGGGGAATATCATATGCCAAGAAAAGATCACACTCTTATGGGACATCGATCCTAATATCACCAAGAAAGAAGACACATCACATGAATTAAGAAGACCACACTTTGATTGATAAGTTCACACTTCTTAGGAGATGTATAGTATCATCACTAGGAAGGGAACATGCAAAAAAATAATGGGGGAATATATGCCCCCCCTTAAAATGTGAGTGTACGCACTACATTAATGTTTTAAGGAGATAGATAGGGATCTCAATAACAAATAAACCTATGACAAGGCTACCTAACCCTTTCCACCCAAGTGTAGGAAAAAGATGAGGCAAGATAAATTATGATATGGAACTCCTTGCAACATAAAGGATAATAAAGTCCAATACATGTTGTAGTGATCATGTTATAATTCTACAACTATCACATGGGAAGGAGTAAAGTAAAAAAAAATTAGTCTATTATATGATCATACTGAATTGTAGGAGAATAAAATTCTTTCAATACCTTCTTTAAATCATGGCATTCATTGGTAAGATTCCCATGTGTTCTATGATATGCACATTAATACATGTTTGTATTTTCTCCTTTCTTATTTTCTCGGATAGGAGGCAATGTAATCATTCCTAGGCTAATAAATTTATCTAGGGTTCATTTAGTCTTAGTTATAACATGTAGAAATGATAGCTTCTTAAGTTTATATGGCTTGGGTTTCTTACTTGATCAAGAGAAACTGTTTGATGTGAAGGTAGGGGATCTTGATATCCTAATCCCCTAGTTTCTTCAAATGGTATTTGTTCTAAGAGAGAATGGACTCCATGCTCATTGTGAATGTCACATCCTTGCTTTATCAAAATTCTAAAGCCTTGGCCATAAGTTTTTTCCAAATCAATAGGTGTATTGGTAACTTTGTCCATATAGGATAAGAGAGTCTCAGATGGAAAATATTCCTTGTGTTTACTATCAATGTATGCTTCCATGATCTTTGATTGAGTTACACCTTGTGGTTCAATTTTGAAAGATTGAACATGTTAAGTGGTGTAATTATGGGAGGTGTTGGTTGTTGACTATTTTGTTAGGCCATTACATTGAGTGGTAAAAGGTTGCATTTTGGTAGATTTTATGCAAGGAGATTTGTATGAATTCATGCATACTATCTTGATCTTCACTCAAGATATCTATTTCATGAGGAAATTCATTAGGAGGTTTTGGATCATGAATGGTTTCAATTGCATTAGAATCATCACAAAACACACAACCTTCAGATCTGATGATAATTGACTGATTTAAAATGTAGAGACTTGAAAATGATGAATTTTTATTCTAAACAATGAAATTTACTTTTACCAAATGAAATAAATGAAAAATGCTTCAGAATATGAAAATTTTGAAATAGAAACAAAAATTTGCAAGTACAAGGAATATGAGTAAATAGAAACAAAAATGTGCAAAAAATTGCAGAAGCACCTATACAAGATAGGGTCACCCAAGGGCAGACGAGTCTTTGTACAAGGGTATGAAAAATTAAAATATGAGTGTCTCAGTTTCTACTTGCAAAGTGATTTTACAGTGACTATTTTTTTCAAAAAAAACTAATGAAATGCAAGTGCAAATGTATGACAATGGGTAAACAAAAGCAACAATTTTGAGTGCAATTTTAAATAAAATTTTGATCTAAATGAGTGAAACATAAAATAATGCAAAATGTATTCAATATTTTTGGATTTTTATGAGTTTTTAAATGATACTAACATGCAAGATGTAACGCTAAATGAAGAATGAAAAAAACAATGATGCAAAACCTAGATCTAGGGTTTGAAAGACTTCCAAATCATGAATCTATGATGTCAAATGTCAGGTTCAACAAAATGAAATGTTAGGAAAAGGGGGAAAACCCTAGTTCCCCTAATATGAAGAAATTTATGATATAAGGTCCCTTTTCCCAAGCATTTCATTAAGAAGAACTAACCAGAAAGCCAAGAGATTGACTTTCAACCTTAAAGGCGAGTCAATCAGACCTAGGTTGGTGAATATTTAATGATAGAAAATGATTAGGAATGATTTGAGATGATGCAAATAAATGAGCTATATGACCTAGTATGTAAATTATAGATTCCTAAAGATGTATAGAATGTAACAACACTTTGCAGGTAGACCTGAGATATGTCTAAGGGTACATACCTATCACAAAAATCTTATTCAAATGTGTATAGAGGGAATGGTTCGCCCCTAGGTGAATGGATCTTTTATAGAGATTTTAAAAACAATTTTTATAGTTGTCTGATATCAGATTTGAGATGTTGATTTCCAATTGCAAACTTTTTTGAATGATAGAAATAAATTTTGCAACTTATTTTTTGTGTCTTGGAAATAATGATGACAACAAATGCAATAATACAAAATTTCTCTTCAATATCTCTTCAATCCTTCTTCAACCTACAATATTTATAAACATAAAGAGGGAAAAATGTTTTTTTGTTTATATGGGGATTTGTATTGGTCAAACCCTAGTTTGGTAATTAAACCTTGATAAAAAGATAATAAAAGGGAAGGAAATGATGAATGAACACTTGCTACAACTCACCACCCTTCAATGGATTCATTGAAGGACTAAAGTCATACACATCTCTTTAAAGGAATTAGATCTTGCTTGCTTGAATGCTTAGATGTATGAAGACCTTCAACACTTGTTAGCATTCACAAGACAACATGAACACAATATTTTGGACATGATGTTAGGATCTTGATTGCTACTACAAATAACTGATAATGTTGCTCTTGAATGCTCTTGACAGTAATATTTTCTCTTGAATTTTCTCTCAAAATTTTAGAATTTTGTTTAGATTTCAAATTAGAGAAAGAGTATGTATTTATAAGTGTTTATCTAATTTCTTGAAAATTAGATTCTAAAAGCTAACTCTTACAATTTTAATTTAGATCATTAAAAAACTACCAAAAACATTTTTTAAATTAGGTCCTAGCACATAAAGAGGAGCCATTCGCCCATGTGTGAGTGGGTCCTGGCCTATATTTCTACAACACACATAATCCATAGAAATTTAAATATTAAATGCATTTATTTAATATTGGTTCTCCTTTCGAAAAATTATAAAAATAAGGCTTTCAAATGCATAATTTGAGAAATTAGAAGCTTAATTAAGTCCAATAAATTAAGGGACCCAAACATAGTGTGAAATTGTAAAGCCATATAATTTCCTACACTACATATTGTATCCCTTTTTTTTTGGAGAGTTTTTTTTCCCATGTGGTTTTTCTCATTTTCTCCGTTTATGAGAGATTGCATTTTTACATAGGTACCTAAAATGGCCTCATAGTTGGGACTCGTCTTTGAATTTTACATAATTTGTATAATAATATTCTTCCTAAGGTGCACTTAAGGGGGGGTGTTGGTGTAAATAGGTAATTTTCCTAAATAGTATTTAGTGGAGTCCTATTTACATGTTAAGTCACTTAGGTCCTAGGCATATTTCTAGAAGCTTTAAGTTGTTTAGATAAAAAAATTGTATTTTTAGCTTTTACTTCATACTAGTATCCTAGGTCACTTAATAATGACACAAGTCATTTAATGTTTTGTATTTGGTACTTCATCACACCTTGTATATAAGCAAGGTCATTGCAAATTTTTTTAATATACCTCATCATCATATTTGATATATCTTAATATTAAGAAAGCTCATTTCTTCCATACTCTCTAGTTGAAGGTTTTCATTATTTTTCTAGGTGTTATTGGGTATAGAGCTAATCTTTAGCTCCTATAGGCCTCCCATGCTTCTCATTCCATCCAATGGATGCATGAGGGACAAAAACTCTTACAAGTGTAGTTTAGGAAATTGTATACCCTTTACAGTTTCACACTTTGTTTGGGTACCTTACTTAATTAGACTTAATAAAGATTCTAATTTATCAAATTATGCATTCCAAAGCCTTATTTATCTTGTTTTCCGAAAGGAAAACTAATATTTAATTAATGTAATTAATATTTTAATCACATTGGGAATGAGTGTCCTATATTTTTAGACCAGGACCCATTTGCCCAAGGACAAATGGGTCCCCTTGGATTCCTAAGACCTATTTTTGAATATGTTTTTGGTGGCCTTTTAGTGATTCAAATTTCATATGCAATAATTTTTGGCTTTTGGAATCTAATTTTCAATAAATTAGATAAACACCTATAAATACATAATCATTTTATCATCTAGCAAGAGGTGAATATTCTCATGAGAAAATATTATTGACAAGAGCATTCAAGAGAAGATTTATCAGTAATTTTTTGTAGTATTCAAGGTCCTAACATCATGTTCAAGCTTATATTTTTTCATATCATCTTGTGAAGGCTAATATGCATTTTTGATCCTCAAAGCATCTAAGCATTGAAGTATCCAATAAATCAAACAAATAAATATCAAGCTCTTTGGAGTGATATGTTTGACATCAACCCTCTAAAGGAATCCATTTAAGGTTTGGTGAGTTGTATCAAGCAAGTGTTGCTTCATCATTTCCTTCTCCATTGTCATTATATTTCTATTAAGGTTTAATTACCAAACTAGGGTTTGACCAAGGAAAATCCCCATACAAACAAACAAAAAAAATTCCCCCTCTTTGTGTATGTGTAGGTTACAAGTTGAAGAAGGAGTGGAAATACCTTGAAGAATAATTTTTACGATGTTGTATTTGTTGTCATCATTGTTATCAAGTCACAAAAAACTAGATTTAGAATTTATTTTCGTCTTTTCGATAGTGATACATAGCGGAAACAAAAGCTCGGATCTTGTAACAAAGGACCCATAAAGTTGATCCAAACACTTGTACATAGACCCATTCACCTAGGGGTGAATTATTCCTTGTAGGAAAATTAAAAATAAATATTTTGAGCATATGTTTTGTTCTCTACACTTCCCAAATCCACTAGTAAACTATTGTTTCCAATTGTTAGTCTTCAAGATCTTGCATTTTTAATATTAGGACATATAAAATCATTAAGTTAATAATTTCAAAATATTTTTAATTAATTCCAATCCCCCTTAGGATATAGATCCAGATCTATTTGATTCACGATTAAGGTTGATAATCAAACAATTCACTTCAAGGTTGATCTATATCCCAATGAAATTTATAAAAATGTGGAAATTGCCCTAGGTTATGAACACTAATCTTAGAGTCACCACATTTTTATGTTTCAATTTGGTGAACCTAACATTCTTACACTAAAAAATTTCTACAATTGGAAGTCCTTTAAACCCTACATTTATATTTGCATTGCAATGTTTTGCATTTCTCATTTAGGGTTCCATTTTTCTATTCTAAAAGTATCAAAAGTCCAAAAAAATGCATTCCATATAGCATCATAGGTTGAATTAGGGATTTTTTCGATCATATTTAGATCAGATTTACATTCATATTGAATTCATGCACTGGTTAAAATATGATATTGTTCATTGCATGTTCATTGCATCTTTCATTTTAAGCCAAAATCAAGAGAAATTTTGGATAGTTTTGTTTCAAAATTTCATCAAATCATTATTTTCAGAATCTTGCATCTTAGAATTAGTCAAATATTGCATTTTACATCTAAAATTTTCATTCAAAATTTGTGAAAATATTCTTACCTCTATTTCACACTTGCATCTTGCATTACATTGTCCTAAATTGAGAAAAATAGCCACAGTTTATTTTGTTTGCAACTTGAGAAACAAATATCAAACAACAACAACATAAAACTTCAAATTTTCACTTTTCAAAACCATGTACAAGGACTCATTCACCCTAGGGTTAATTATTCCTTCTACAAGTGTCTCAGACAACTTATGCATAGTCTTTGGTCTCTATATTATCAATCAAATCCAGCTTGTAGAAGTTTGTTTTGAAATTATTAAAAATTGTTATTACATGTGAAAGAAAAGTATCATTTTGTTTGACTTTTTGGAAAATTGAAAAATAAAATTGTTGTATTTTAGTATTGAAAATCATCAGATCTCTAGGATGACTGTTCACATTTTCTGAAGCATTACATAATTTGGGTAGTTAGTTATAGTTTTTGCACAAATTCATACATTGCATATAAATATCGTCATGTTAGATATCTTTCCACAAGAACACTGAATACTTACCAAGAACTTTAGTTGTGATGACTTTGACATGTTAGATGAAGCCCTTGAGGACTTCATCTCACCGAGATTGTCCAGTAGAGCTTCGATGCAAGAGGATGCATTCATATATAATCATGAAAGTCCTAGTTATTCTTCTCCTGATACCTCTCCTACTTGTGACAAAGGTATCTGTTAGAATTGGCTATGGAGATAGTCTTCCAAGATCTCGAGGCCAAATGGAAAGCACAAAGAGAGAATATGAATATGACAAGAATAAACTATATTCCTATCAATTATGATTCAATATTGTGTGTGTGTGTATAATATAGTAGAAATCCCCTAGTTATATAGCAAAGGTGAGACAAGATGTTATAAGATTATGACAAGTGTCTTAATCATATGACATGAGGTGATCCCATAATGCTGGTTTACAATTTCTCGGAGATTCTATTTTTTGTTGAAATCACATATTCTTAGAAAACATAATGATTTAAGCCTTAAAATTTTCCATTTGAAGGATTCCAATTTAAGAGGGTTTGATCAAACCACCTTAGATCAAACCCCCTTGGATAGAACCCTGTTAGGTTTAAACCATACCTATAACAGAGTCTCCTTTACACCTATCAAAATTCTGATAAAAAATCACTTTTAATTTACCTTTTCAGGGATCAAATGAATTCATTTAAAATTTATTTTTTGTAAGTATGTAGTCCTTATTATAAGCTTCCAAAAAAGTATAATTTTCAATAAATTTAACTTATTTATTATATTTATTTTTTATTTCTTGTGAATGTAGGTTTTTCACCAGAAACCAAGCTCTTTGTTTTGCACATGTGGAAAAATAGTAGATTATCAAAAAAAAAAAATTGAAAAATATCAGTGTAGTAGATATTGAAATCCTTGATCCAACAATTTTTTTTTTGAATTTTGATACATACAAATAAAGTAATGTTGTATACAATCTGCCTATGTCTGAATTGTAATTGGTTTGACTTTGAAACTTGATTAAGGAAAAATTATCCATAAAACACTATGAAACCAAATGAAAGCGCTATATATCATAGTTAAAAATCTAAATTCGAAAAAATTAGAATTTTAGCCTTCATGGAAAAAAAGTTATGTTGTATATAGTGAGAATCACTCCTTAAAAATGGTGTTTACTAAATAAAACTAGTTTTTGAAGGAGATGGAAAAAGAAGTGCAATTTGATTCCAAAAATTTTGAAAAAAATATATTTAGAATCTAGAGAAAAAATTTCACAAATCACTAAATCATCTTCAAATTCCTCATGGTTTAGCCACTATAGGTACCCAAAAGTGAAGATTTAGTTAGAAAAAATAAGTTTAGTGTCTAGTTTGGCCAAAAATTGTAAACCAATATTGTGGGATCGCCCCATGAGACAACTTATCATAACTACCTAGGTTTACATGTGTTAAAATTCAAAATATTAGAGAAAAACTAATGACAACCAGCACCTTCTAGAAATATTCCTAGGACCTAAGTGAACTTAACATGTAAATAAGTCCCCTAGTAATGAATTAACTAGGTACAAGACTCTATTTACACCAACACCCCCACTTAAGTGCAACTTAGGGAGTATTAGATTATTATGAATATGACACAAAGATGCAAGAATGGGTTCCATCTACTAGGCCATGTTAGGTACCCATGTACATATGCAAATGAAATCTATCACAAACGGAGAAAAGGAGAAAACCTAGTGGGAAAAGAATCCTCCCCAAAGGAGAGATGAAATAAAAAAAATGAAACACTCTCAATGAAGAATGAGAAGGTTAAAACCCCATGTGAGGAAAAACACCCCCCATAAGAGAGAAGAAGAAGAGAGACAAGGCAGCCCCCCCCAATGTCGAGTCTCCTACAATGATGGTAGAAGCTCAACATTTAATGTTGAAGATGATCCAATCTCATCGAAAAACTTTCCTCCCATTAGGAAGAAACAAAACCAAGAATGTATGTAGGATTTTAGGAATATAGATGATGGATGATGTCTCTGACACATGCTCAAGTGTCGCCATGTCAATACCGAAAGCTATCACACTCCAAACAGGTGTTCTAGGCCACACTAGTGAAGAGGACAATTCAGAATCTAGTAGATATGAATGTAGAATGCAATCCAAAGAGAAAGATATCCCCTCTTAAGACAAAGAAGCCTCCTCCAAATGTTATCCAAAAGTATCCACAGTCACGTCAAACTGCAAAGAATGATCATGTAGAGAATGAACAAGAGGGTCAATATGTTCCCTCACAAAAACTGAAGAAGGATCTTCTCCATCAAAGAGAAAATGAATTTCATCAATGATGTCTCCTAGATATGCAATATGAGACTCCACAAACAAGTCTGAAATACATGTCAAGAAGTCATCCAAAGTAGCCAAGTATGAAAGACAATGAATATCTTGCTACACTGAATCACTAGAATCCATATCTTTATCATCAACTACAATAATAGATGGATGAGATAGAATACATGGATCAAGAACTAGATTTGATTTGAGAACTCCCAAATCCAAACAATCCAAATGGCTCCTTTGAATCATGGTTCACACTAGAAGTATGATCAACAATTGAAGGAATAATGTCATTATCAAAAGAAAAATATGCAAAGGTATACAATCGAGATGAATGATGAACCATCCTAGTAGCAATGATCTCTTGACTCTACAAGTCTCGAATGATGACCGAATCAAGTGTGAAATCCATAGTCCTCCCATCTCCACCATGTATAATCTGATATATGGAAAGAATATTTTTCATCAAATGAGGAACACACAAAACATCCTAGAAAGTGTCGTCCCCAAAACTAATATATCCATTCCCAATTACACTCATGTATTTATTGTTTCCCATCAAGATAGAATATTTAGTACAAGGATGAAAAGAAGAGAATATAGAATATGAAGATTCTATATGATAAGATGCTCATAAATCTAGAAGCCATCTCCCTGATTCATGACCTGAAAGAGAACAAAGAGCATTTCCTTTATATCTGTATGTAGAAGCTTGACCTTTGTCCTTTTTAGACTATTTTGAAGAAGAGGAGGTGATCCAGACATTCTAGGAGGAAAATCAATGTGATTCTTTTTGAGAATATTTTTCAACTCATCAATATCCTTCTTATAGCAATAGTGTTCTTCATTTCCATCCTTCTTGAAATATGCACAAGTAGAACTTTCCTTCTTAGATGATTCCCATTTAGAGTGAGAGAATTTTGATTCTTTATGTGGCTTGTTCTTTTTCTTCTTTTGCTTCTTATCAAGATTCCCTAATTCTTTAAGTACCTTTGACTCACTAGCCAACAATGCTTGCGACTTGGAAGACTTGATTAGACCCATGTTCATTAACTTAGCTTCCTCTTGGATTAGGAGATTTGCAAATTCATCCAACTTAGGATCAACATATGATGCTCCCATAGAAATTCGATGGGTATGAAAGTCAGAAACAAATATTGAATACTCAAGACCAAGCTTGGATAACACATTTATAATCAATTGTAAATCCTCCTTATCAATGTTGCATTCTTTCAATTGTGTTCTTAGTTTCTTTACTTGGATATGTATTCTTGGATGTGGTCAAAATATTTAGGATCAAGATTCATCAAATCATTATCAATTTGATATCCCCTAATCTTATCTGTTTTACCATACAATTTTTCAAAAGTCTCCCAAGCCTCTATAGGTGTTTTACATGATTCAATATGAAATTGTAAATAAAATGAGACTAATGAACACATGAATCCAAGTGTTTTCTCATGATTAATCTCCCATATTTCCAATTTTGTAGCATCATTAGGTTGAGAAATGGTTTCCTTTAGATAGCCTATTAAACCTTTTCCCATGAGATAGTTCCATACTAATTTTATTCATGTAGCATAATTATGTGTAGTTAGGAGTTCAATTTGAGATTTTCCCATTGCAAGAACATAAACCAAGAAAAATAATGCAATCAACCACTACAAGATTACCCCCCCAAATCACTCAATCATGAAATCCCCCAAGCAATATCTGATTTGGCACTTTATACTTAGTGTGATTATAGTTACCACTTGCCAAAATAGTGAAGTGGTCTTTAATCTTGGTACATGCAAATGCCAAAAATAGGCCACAGGCTCAAAGTAAAACTTTTATAGTAGATGAGATCAAACTGATTACACCACTAGAAAGTACACAAAAAAAATGCACTTTCAAAATAAATTCAGCAAAAATGTTACCGTAGGAGCAAGATATGAGCTCCTAAAGTTCCCAAAATGAGGATGAAGTAGCAACACTTGTGAGAATATGAAATTTCTAGAAAAACCAGATACCAAAAACAAAATATTATTGCACCATTGTGAAGAGCAGGAAATTCTACCCCAACTCAAAATAAAATGCTTGAAAAGGAGTCAAAATGAGCAAGATATGTGCGTTTGAAAATTAGCTCCCAAACTAAAAATGCAAATAGAGAGGGGTACAATTTTTTTAGAAAATTGTTGATGTCGTGTTCATCTCGTGTTGATGTCACTTGACCACTGCATTAAAATTGATAGTCTTTGACCCATCAAAAGATAATATGCTCCTCCAGGTAGAATATTCCTTAGACCAAATTTGCACTTGTCAGAATATTTTATGCGGTGGAATCTTGGGAAGACTCACCAAAATTTGAGAATCCAAGAATCTTCAAAAAATGTGGATGGATTTTTTTTTGTTCACCAGAATTTTATAGACTCCATCAAAATATTTGTATTTTTCGGTTGTAAGGTGGGCTCGGCCAGAACCTGCGAAGGTGAATTTGATCTCACCAAGTGGTTGCTTGTTGTACCCGATACTCTTCAAAGGTACCATCTGCAATACCTTTCCGCAAAAAATAAATTTTTCCTTTTGATTTTTTTTAATTTTTATAAATAATTTCTTAAAAAAGCTTTTGCAAAAACCTTTAAATCAATAATATTTCTAAAAAAAATCAAAAATATAAAATGACTTAAATAATATTTTTCCTACAAAACGTACCAGTTGGTAATTATGATGACTTGGGGGTCGTACGGCTCCTTGGGAATTTTTTTTTGCCTCAATGGACAACAGCTCCAAATTCAATGAATTGATAGTAGATCTTAGGGTTTTGGCCCTTTTGGATGCGTTGGCAAGGTCAGATTTGACCCAAAATGCTCCAAAAATGCAACTACCTTATGGATTTGGCAATCACTCTTCAGCTTTAAACCCTCATAGATTTGGTCTCATAAGTCCGATTTGGATGAAACAAAAGGAAAAATTGACTATCTTGAACACTCTAAACTTAATGGTGACCTTAGATTTGCACCAACAAGCTCCAATTTGAACCTTCAATAAAGAGCCAAAAATGGAATCCCACAGAATCTAGTATTTCTATCAAGTTTTTCTAATTCTCCAGATCATCATACAATGCAAGAGAAGAGCATACTCAACTTTTCAAGATTTACCATCTCTCTTCAAAAAAATACTATCCAATGGAACCCAACCCGCTTTGATACCATGTTAGAATTGGCTATGGAGATAGTCTGTCAAGATCTTGAGGCCAAATGGAAAGCACAAAGAGAGAATAAGAATATGACAAGAATAAACTGTATTCCTATCAATTATGATTCAATGTTGTGTGTGTGTATAATGTTGTAGAAATACCTTGGTTATATAGCCAAGGTGAGATAAAAGATTTCATAAGATTATGACAAGTATATTAATCATATGACATGAGACAACTTATCACAACTACCTAGGATCACATGTGTTACAAGTCAAAATATAAGATAAACACTAATGACAAATAACACCTTCTAGAAAGATTCCTAGGACCTGTTGGAACTGTGAAATTTTGGCAATTTCATTCACCCTTCATGACTATTAGTCTCCCAAAAGGTTCATAATACGAACACAAAAATCCTCACATAGCATCTTTTACCTAAATCCAATTTAAAATTTTATCATAAAACCCCATAAAATATATATGGCATCAAATCCTTAACATATGAAAATATCAGCATAAGTTGATGTAGGTCTCATCGTTGAAAATATACACATCCTCAGTATATCGGTAGGACATCAGAAGGGTCACATCGATAAAATTATATACTGAAAGAATATGGGTTTGTATTTCTTATCGAGAAGACAAAAGGTATCGGCATGACGATAAAAGGTCATATCGAGCTAAGTCACCTTTTGCCGATTGGAGAAAATGAAGTCTATCAGAGAGATTTTAAAACACTGGCCAAGGTGCTATTTGTCTTTCCAATAAAGCAAAGGGAGGGCTCACTTGATAAGACAAATGGTGTCGGGGAGAGTCTAGAAAGTCTTACCAAGCCCTCGAGTTACACCAAAAAAACTAAGCATACAAAGATAAAGGGTGTCAAGAGGATGATGCACGTTGTCTTGCCAAAGAGGCGTATCGATGAGACATTTCACCGTGGGGAGATCTAAGAGACATCATGACGAATATTTTCAGTTGGCAGAACAATATTTTTGTCTTGGCAACATAAGTTAACAAAGAAAACATTTCGGTAAGACAAAAGGCTTTCGAAGTAAGGTGAAGAACCGTTGGCCGAATTCATTAAGTCTGGGTGATAGTTGCTTTAGCAAAGGTCATGGTGATATAAAAGGCAAAAGGAAAGAAACTATCGGGGAGACTTGTGATGTCGGAGAAACTACAAGATGTCTTAGCAGATGGGTGAACGTTGAACAGGCAGATCGGCCAGAGATTTTAAATGTCTTGTTGATATGAGCCCTAATGTGATAGTGAGAATTTCAAAAAAGCTTGCAGCATTCAAGTCTCAGTAAAGACATTAATGGTGCCATAAAGCTTAGAAGATTTTGCATATTAGGGTATGATCAATTGAAATCATTGTTTCACAGAATTCAAAGTGAAGGAGAGCAAGGGAGCCAGTAGAGCAATTAAGGCATTCACCTAGCTTGAATTTACAAGAAAGTTACAGTAAGTTTCTCATCCTCTCAGAATTCATAAAAATTTGAATTATGGAAGGCACTGGTTCAGGAAAACTAAAGGGAAGAAAACTTGGAGAGGGTAGCCAATCAAAAGAAAAAAAGAAAAAGACTGAGTTGCAACCATAAGGTACTGAAAGGAAGCTAAATCAAGACCTCATAGACTAGTTTCCTGGTTCTGGACCTAGAGCTAGGCATTCTGCATAGCTCAAAGTGGAAGTTGACAAATTGGACGATAAATGCAAATTTATAGGGGATGTTGGGAAGGGTGATCCTGTAGCAACTGCTGATATTGGGATAAATATAGCCAAGTTGAATAAAGCCCAAATCCAAACATTGATAAGGGAAAGGGAGATGTATAAAACCAATAATGAGAGGATGTTGAGAGAGAATGAATGCTTGGAAGACTTGGTAGGTGTTGTAACAGAACCAACAAGGGTACTCACCCAAGGTGAGAGTTCACAGAAAAGGGACCATTGGGAAGGATCAACTACATACTTTCAAGGGAAAATAGATGCACTTGCTGCAATAATCAAAAGAAGGCAGTACATCCTAACCACTTGGTTAAATAAGCTCTAGGGAAAACATTCACAATTTGTGGATGCAATAAAGGAACACAGGAGAGTGAATAGAAAAATCCAAGAAAAAATTGAGGAATTAGAGAAAAAGGATGATCCTAGTAGTACAGAGATTGAAAATGCTAACTATATCATGGATAGGCATAGGGATTTCTTTGAGGATTTACAAGGACATGTGTAGGGATTGATAGAGGTTGTCGAAGATAGATTGACCAAGTTATGTGATGATGAAGGGAAAATGAAGGAAGTGACTACGTGGAGAAGTGTGTGTGAAACAATAATCCAACAGATGTTGAAAACAACCACTATGGAGGATGTGACATTGAATGAAGCATGTGAGAAAAATGAGCGAATGATAATGATGGAGATTGTGATTCATGATGCATTGGGAGATGTTGATACTCATGAGCACCAAGATTAAATGAAACATATGTTTGCAGTCCATTTGTGGCTTAACCAAAAATAGTTAAATAGTGAATTTGTTAAACTTTTTATGCTTTAGACTTTTTGAAAAGGCAGTCCTTTTGTGAACTGATGTATAAATATCTGTTATTTGATGGATAGTAGAAAATAGATTTAGAATAGGATATATTGTTGTAAACATTATATTTCTAGAAACGATGATATTCGAGGAGGCTATGTTGCATGTATGAATTTCAAGGAAGATAATGAGAAATTGTTAGTTTGGTGATTTCATCCTGGCATCAATTGTTTGTTGGATTCTTGTGATTATCTGATTGTCTCCAATCTGATATTTCTTGATTGTTTAAATTGAAGTATCAAGTATATATTTGATTTTTCAGTACACATTTTCTATTTTTGTGTGATTTGGTTCATTGGATTATTTAAAGAAGAATTAAAATCCCCTTAAATCAATTACAGTAATGTGGGAATGTCATTTGGATCAGTAAGAAGAATCAGATAGTTAGATTTGATATTTTTCCTCAAGTAGGGTTTATCAATTACATTCTTTCATGTTTATACCAGTTATAAACTTATAGTTATATGCCAAAAAAATAGAAAGGCTTTCATTTGACTCTATTTTACCCGACAAGGCACTGGTCTCCCTTATTTACATTACATTAGTTTTGTTCATTTCATTTGACATCTCTTAATTGAAGATATTAATTCATACCTTGATATTGCATATTCAATTCATACCAAATTAGGATCATATCTTTCCACTGTTAAATTGCCATTTGTGGATAGTTAGATCAAGTAGGAAACATAAATTCAAAATTTGTGTTACTCATATAGGTGCACCCGCCTAGGTTTAGCAAAGCCTTAAGAGTAGAGGGTTCAACCATATTGGTTGGCCTTGTCAGTTGACCAATAACGTAGTGAGAGTGTGGGAACCTCTCATGGTTCCTTTAACTAGTATTTTTGAGACCCAACAAATTGGTGACTCTGCTGGGGAAAAAACTAGAGAATTGTCTGGTAGTAGACAACCTTTCCATATAAAGTCACTAAAGAAAACAATAATTGAAATTTGAAAGAAATTGACTCTGCTGGGTAAGATAACCACAAAATATTTTCTCACTTTTAGAAAAAAAGTGGGTGGAAACTCTAAATGAATCAAAAAATTGATACTAATACAATAAGATACAAATTAGAAAGGAATCAGCCTAGAGTTCAGACCATCACTGTTTCTCACAACATGCAAGGAAGGAGATCTTTGTACAAAGAGGGGGATGGTCCTGATAATAAAGGAAAGTCAAATTACAAAAAAAATCAGGGCAAGAAAGTGTTTAACGACTTGGACATAGCAACAAAAAACAAAGCATCAAAGTTGTTGCTGGAAACACAATTCATATGATACGCTTGCAAATGAAGAGAGCCCATCTAAAGAGATACACACTCTTGAGGGGAGGAGAAATCCTTCCCACCTAGTGGACCTTGGGAAAGTTGATGAGAACATGGCTGATTTCAAAGCTAGAAAAAGGAGAGAATATGAAGATGAACAAGGAGCAACACTCTATGAGGGAGGTCTTGAGTATGATGAGACATTCGAAAAAAATCATGAATTTACAACACGAGATGAAGAAGATACAATGTGGGAACAAATGAGGCAAAATGCAGAAGATTAAGGGTAGAGTATGAGCAACAACTTCAAGCAATGGAAGAATTGAGAAAGATGAAGTTACACAAAGCTCAAATCAAAACATCAATGATTAAATCACCCAAATATACACCCCCCTAGAAAAGAAACAATATGAAGCCATCAAGTCCCCCTCAAGCCCACCGAAATCAGCCTAGAAATCAACATAGAAACACTAATGCTCCACCACAACACCAAAATATTCAACCACCTCCTCATCAACAGTGTGTACCCCCACAAGGCCCACAATATATGGCAAACAACAACTCACTCTACCAACACCAGCATTTTCAAAATCCCCCCCCCCCCACAATGCACAACTATGATTAGACAATTCGATCTTGCTAGGTTTCAAATCTATCCTTACCCCATAGACAAAAATTGGAGGAAATTACTCCCTAAATTCATAGGAAGTAATGCAGCTATAGCTGAGGAACATCTAAGAAATTTTAAGGCAGTAATTTAGGACTTAGACATGCAGTCTGAGGATGTATAAATGAGAGTATTGATGATTTCACTGATTGAGGATGCTAGAGACTAGTTTAAAAATTTACCAACTACATCCATTTACTCCATTCAGGTGTTCCACGAATAATTTCTTCAACAATATGGAAATTAGTGTGCATTAGATTTTTCCTTACATGAGTTATTGACAATTCAAAAACATCAGAATGAGTCAGCCATTGATTTTAATAAAAAGGCTTGTTAAATTACACAATAAAATACCTCAGGCATCCAAGTTGGCTGACCCTGTTGCCTTGATTATCTATTTGAAGGCCTTTGACCCCAAGATAGGATATGAATTAAGAAACATAGGTCCTAGGAATCTGGCGGAGGCCCAAAAAATAGCCTTAACCATTGAAAATAATAAGAAAACTATAGGGATGTTTTCTAAAAGGGAAAACCCTAGGGTTCCTCAATATGTTCCCCCAAATAGACAAGAGAACACATATAGGAATGAAAGACCAAGGCCGCATGACATGCCTTATAATACCAATTGGAAAGATGGGAAACCGATGAATGATAGACCTAGAAATAAAGAGACACCAGATCCATTAAAAAGAAAAGGGGCATACATGGTAGATAAAAGTCCCTGGTGCTCAGTCTATTATGCACCACATTCCCCTAAACATTGTGTAATAGCTCAGTCAATACTAGAGGAAGATACACAGGAGGATGATGGTGGTGAAGACCAAAATGTCTACCTAACTTCCCACACTCTTAACTCTTTGGATCAGGAATATGCATCTTCAAAGGAGGAAGGATATGAATACAATGTGGATCACCAAAAATACAATGTTCACATGGTAGAGAAACATGTTTTCTCCGATCATGAGGAAAATGAAAATGAGCAAGACCCCCTTGTTGCATCAAGTCAGACTAATAGATGCAATATAAGAAGACCAAGTGAAGAGGAGATTAAAAGATTGACAATAGCAGTAGTAGAGGATGCCAGAAAAAAATATCATTTGAGAAACAAAACGTAAATAGAGATGAGGGTGTCCAAAGGGGGATATTTATAAAAAATAAAAAGGCGTCAGATGAGACATCAAAAGGAACTGATGATAAACAATCAGACAAAAGAGAACAGAAAGGATCCCCTAAGGAGGAAAGTAAGAAACCTCTCATTGAAAAGAAAAATTCAGATCAAACAACAAAAAAGGAAAAAGAAGAAAAAAAAGGAAAATGCACTAAACCTAAAAGGGCAATCAAAACTATAGGTACATCCTTTGATTTTATACAAGATTTATCTCAATTGAAAATACCTGTACCATTAATTGAAATGATGAAAATCAACAATTATAGGGAAAGTACCATAGAATTAATTTCTAATGGAAATCAAAGTGTAAGCCCTGTTAACAAAGAGATCTCTAAGATAAATAACAAAAGGAAGGAGGTAAAAATCCCAGAAGCCTGCTTAATGAACACACCACAAATTGACCCATTTTTCACCACTTTACTCATAAGAGGAAAACAAGTAATAAATTGCATGATAGACTCGGGTGCTTCTATGAATATCATGCCAATAGGGGTAATGAAGCAACTTGGTTTATGGATAGATGTGGAGGGAGGTAAATGCTATGTCATGGATAGCAGGCCTATCTCGGTTGTGGGAATCATGAAAAATGTGGAAGTAAGGTTAGCAACTTACCCACAAGCCTCTTACACTATTGATATAACTATAATTGACACACCACCCCATTTTGGGATGCTTCTATCGAGACAGTGGACTAGTGCAGTAGGAAGCAATGTACAGTTTGACTTATCATATGCCACCATACCAGTGAATGGAGAAGAGGTAAAATTATATAGAGAACCTAGAGTGAATCAAATTGTTGAATATGCTCCTCAAGAGCCACTGAATTTTTTCTGTGATGTTGATTTGGGAAGTTTTAGAGTGGAACTATCTCAACCTAAGTTGGAAAGCAAAGATCCAATTGATTAGAATATTTCTGAAAATGAACAAGGAATATGGAAAATGTACTATGATGGAGCTTGCAACCAAGAGGGTAATGGAGCTGGTATAGTTTTTATATCTCCTGATGGTTCAACTTATAAATATTCATTTTTGTTAGAATTTGAATGTACAAAAAATATAGCTTAATATGAAGCGTTGTTGAATGGATTGAATTTAGCAGTTAAACACAAGATCAAAGTCTTAACAATTTTTGGAGATTCGGAATTGGTTGTATCTCAGATCAGATCAAAATATATAGCAAAAAATAAAAGACTGAAACAATACAAAAATGCAATATGGGATAAATTGAACTATTTGATGTTTTTTCCATTGATTGGGTGGATAGGTCAAAAAACATAATGGTAGATTTCTTGGAAAATGTAGCATTAAAACAAGATGATATCACATTAGCAGGAGTGTCCCAAGTGGAATTCAAAACAAGACCTGCAGTACCTGACAATGTATATAGTTGGCAGGTTTTCAATGATGACACTGACCTTTTGAAATTCCTTCAATGTATAGACCAATATGAGGCTTAAGAAATTGATTTCAATGCCTTTGTGGAAGAAATAAATGGAGAAGAGACAGTGTTTGGAAAGAAGGTCTTGCAGCTTAAGACTAACAAACTTCCCAAGGGGTTGGTAGCTTTGGAAAGAGTATATGATGGAAGTGATCGATCCCTTATGAAACATACACCGGTCAAAAGGGAAGATATTGAAGAAGTAAACTTAGGGACCGAACTATCACCAAGGAATGTATATATTGGAAAGAAGATAAGCCCTACTATCCAAAGAATGCTGATTTCATTATTAAGAAAGTATAAACATGTGTTTGCATGGTCTTATGAAGACCTCAAGGCATATAGGGAGGATTTATTTCAGCATGAAATTCCATTGAAAGTAGATACAAATCCATTTAGACAGAAACAAAGGCCCATTAACCCCACTCTGGAACCAAAAATGCAGGAAGAATTGACCAAGCTTAGAGATGGAGGTATTATCAAACTCGTGAGGCACTCAACATGGGTGTCAAACCTTGTTCCTATTAGAAATAAAAAATGGAGATATAAGACTATGTGTAAATTTCAGAAATTTGAATGTAGAATCTATTAAAGATAACTACCCACTGCCTAACATGGAGGTCATACTACATAAGGTAACTAGGTGTGAGTTGCTATCCATGATGGATGGTTTTTATGGTTACAACCAGGTTAAAATCAAAGAATGTGAGCAATACAAAAAAGCTTTCACAACCCCATGGGGAACATATGTATATGTGAGAATGCCTTTTGGTCTCACTAATGCGAGAGCAACCTTTCAAAGGGATATGGACTTAGCTTTTGCTGACCTGGTCAATGTTATGATGGTGGTGTATCAAGATGACCTCACGGCTTACTCAAAAAGGGCTGAAGATCATATAGGGCACCTTGAAAAAATATTCATTAAAGCTTTAGAATATGGCACCAGTTTGAACCCTAAGAGATGTCATTTTGTTTTTACATAGGGAAAGCTCTTAGGACACATTGTATCAAAAGAGGGAGTTAGGATAGATCCTAAAATATTTGAGGCTATAGATAAGGTTCCTATCCCTAAAAATGTGAAATCCATCTAGTCATTCTTTGGGCAGATTAATTTTGTTACGAGGTTTGTATCCAACTTTGCTGAGATTGTCAAACCCATATCAAAAATGTTAAAGAAAGGAAAAAAGATTGAATGGACCCTAGAAGCATTAGAATCCTTTGTATCCATTAAAAGAGCCATTAAGGAAGCCCATGTCCTCAATTCTCCTGATTTCACAAAGCCTTTTCAGATATTTTCATTTGCTTTCCTGCATAGAATAGTTTTTGTCATGAGAAACCTATATCCTTCTTTAGTAAATCATTACAAGGATCATAATTGAAGTATGACATAATGCAAAAACAAGCCTTTGCACTGGTAAAGGCCACATAAGCTTTCAGGCCATATCTTGTTGGAGCCAAAGTAATTGCATATGTTCCTCACGTAGAAGTCAAAGACATCTTGACACAATCAGAAGTGACGGGGAAAAGATGCAAGTGGATTAACAAAATTCAGGAATTTGATATGGAAATACAGATTAAAAAATTGGTAAGAGGCCAAGGATTGGCCAAATTGATGGCAAAAACAAACATTGAGCCAAATCAAATTTGTAATGTACAAGGATAAGGAAATGCAATCACAAGCATTGATCATACACCCTGGTATGCAGACATCATGCATTACCTTAGGAACAAAAAATGCCTAGAAGGACTCGATGATAACCATAAAAGAACTTTAAAACTACAGGCTTCTAAATATGTATTTATAGAAGGAGATCTATTCTGGAAAAACAAAGATGGAATTCTGCTATTATGTTTGGATGGAATCATAGGCTGATCATGTTCTAAAAGAAATGCACAAAGGATTTTGTGGAGGACATTATTTAGCAAAGACAACTGCACATAAAATCCTCAGGGAAGGTTATTACTGGCCAAAAAATTTCAATGATTCATTTTCATATGTAAGGAAGTGTGAAGTATGCCAAAAGTTCTCATGGAAAATGAAGTATGAGGGAGCTCTACCACTTAGACCTATGCAGGTTGAAGCCCCTTTTCACCAATGGGGGATTGATTTCATTGGATAAATACAAGAGAATTCAAGTGGAGGACATAGATGGATACTAGTGGTCACTGATTACTTCACCAAATGGGTGGAGGCAATCCCAACCAAGCAAGCAACAAGTAAAGTTGTAATCAACTTTCTAATGGATAACATTATTACTAGATTTGGTACACCATTGAGAGTGATTACAGATAATGGCATGTGTTTTAGGTCTGATGAGTTCAAAGAGTTTTGTAAGATATATGGTATCAATGTTTCTTATTCTGCCCCATATCATCCACAAGCTAATGGTCAGGTAGAATCTAGCAACAAGAGTCTTTTAAAAATCATAAAAAGGATGCTCGGTAAGAACAAAAAGTCTTGGGATTCAAAGTTAAGATTGGTTGTATGGGTAGATAGAATTACTATTAAAAAGGAAATTGGAAATCCCCATATGAATTAATCTATGGAAGACAAGAAAGGATGCCTTTGCAAAATTTATTGCCAGTTTACAAATTTATCCTTCAAGAAGACATAGATGTTCTTGAACCAATGGAGGAGAGAATGGAGTAGCTCGCAGAACTTGATGAAATAAGGAGAATAGCTCAAAAATAGAACATGACATTGCAAGAACAAATGAAATATTTGTTTGACAAAAAAGAAAAAATTTGAAAATTTGAAAAGGATGATATAGTATTGATGTGGAACATTAGATGCCAAGAGAAAGGAAAAAATGAAAAATTTGAGGCACTATGGTTAGGACCTTTTGTTATTATTGGCAAGAAAGGAGAGGATTCATACTATTTACAAAATATGAGTGGTGAAGAATAGGAGTTGCCTGTACATGGGAAATTTCTAAGAAAAATTTCTCTTAAAAGTCACAGAGGATCAAGGGTTGCCAGTGCATGGACAACTTTTGAAGAAAAATTTCTCATAAAAATTTCCATGCACAGTTGTATAGGAATTAAAGGATACATGAAATTTCTAGTACATGGAGAATCCTAGAAATCCTTATTTGATCTTTTTCCATGTACAGTAGTTTAGGATCATTTTTCCATCTCCACTTGCTCTCATCCATAATGTTTGGTCTACTCTCCTAGAGATTTGGATCCTTGCAATGATCTCACAATCATTCATCCCTAGATGGAGCCACTATTGGAACTGTGAAATTTTGGCAATTTCATTCACCGTTCATGACTATTAGTCTCCCAAAAGGTTCATAATACAAACACAAAAATCCTCATATAGCATCTTTTACCTAAATCCAATTTAAAATTTTGTCATAAAACCCCATAAAATGCATATGGAATTAAATCTTTAACATATGAAAATATCAGCATAAGTTGATGCAGGTCTCATTGATGAAAATATACACATCCTCACTATATCGGCAGGACATTAGAAGGGTCACACCGATAAAATCATATACTGAAAGAATACGGGTTTGTATTTCTTATCGGCAAGACAAAAGGTATCAACATGACAATAAAAGGTCATATCGAGCTAAGTCACCTTTTTCCGATTGAAGAAAATGAAGTCTATTGGAGAGACTTTGGTTGTCGAAGAGAGATTTCAAAACACTGGCTGAGGTGCTATTTTTCTTGCCAATAAAGCAAAGGGAGGGCTCACTCGATAAGACAAATGGTGCCGGGGAAAGTCCAGAAAGTCTTACCGACCCCTTAGGTTACACTGACAAAACTAGGCATAGGAAGCTAAAGGGTGTTGAGAAGACGATGCCCATTGTTTTTCCAAAGAAGAGGCATATCAATGAGACATGTCATCATGGGGAGATCTAAGAGACATCACGGTGAATATTTTCTATTGACGGAACAATATTTTGGTCACAGTGACATAAGTTAACAAAGCAAACATATCGGTAAGACAAAAGGCTTTCAGAGTAAGGTGAAGAACCATTGGCCCAATTCATTAAGTCTAGGTGATAGTTGCTTCGGCGAAGGTCATGGAGATATAAAAGGAAAAAGGAAAGAAACTATCTGGGAGACTTGTGATGTCAGATAAACTACAAGATGTCTTAGCGGATGGGTGAACATTGAACAGGCGGATCAGGCAGAGATTTTAAATGTCTTGCTGATATGAGCCCTGATGTGACAACGAGAATTTCAAAAACACTTGTAGCATTCATGTCTCAGTAAAGACATTAATGGCACCATGAAGCGTAGAAGATTTTGCATATAAAGGTATGATCAATTGAAATCATTGTCTCACTAAATTCAAACTGAAGGAGAGCAAGGGAGCTAGCAAAGAAATTAAGGCACTCACTTGGCTTGAAATTGCAAGAAATTTACAGTAAGTTTCTCATCCTCTCAGAATTCATAAAAAATTGATTATGGAAGGCACCAGTTTAGGAAAACTAAAGGGAAGAAAACCTGAGGAGGGTAGCTAATCAAAAGAAAACAATAAAAACACTGAGTTGAAACCAGAAGGTACTGAAAGGAAGCTAAATCAAGACCTCATAGACCAGTTTCTTGGTTCTAGACCTAGAGCTAGGCGTTCTGCATAGCTCAAAGCGAAAGTTGACAAATTGGATGACAAATGCAAATTTATAGGGGATGTTTGGACTCTGATTAGAGGCTATGAGTTATTCAATTTCTTTTACCACAGGAGAAATCAATTTGAGCCAGTATGCAATCCATGGAGGCTCAATTTAGGGAAATTAGTGTGCCCTAATATTTTTGTTGACGTCGAATTGGTAAAATTGTTGGTCGGACACTATGACTCAAAAAACAAAGCTATATGTGATTTGTCAGGGAATCTGTTAATACATGTATCTGAGAATGAAATTTTTGAGGTTTTCAGGATGGAGGGAATATGTAGAGAGAAAGTAGTAAGTGAGGAGCTCGATAGTGAGTTCAAAAAGATGGACACCATTTATAAAGGGTGGAGGTTACCTTTGCATAGAATTAGGTGTCATGGCAAACCTTCTCCAATGGAAGACAGTGAGGGGCCATCCTTTCATGTAGATCTCTTTGAACTGTACCTAAAATATACTTACTACTCAGTGGGACAGGTATTAGGGATGGAGGTACCTGAGCATATGGCACTTGTGCCCATGGTGATTGTTGCAGACATTCAGTATCACAATTCTAGATCCTTTGACTATGTTGCACATGTTTTTAAGGAGTTGGATGCAGGTTTGATGGCGATAAAGAGTGGTTCTTTTGTTCTCCATCTCAGAAATTACTCACTGCTGATGCACTTAGTGTTGTATTTTGGACAAGAGTTAGGTTTATGGCCCTAGAAGCTGAGGATTTCACAATCTGACAAGGAAGGTAGGCCATTGCCTGTTCAATTATGGACTGCTATTTGGGACAACAGGTTTGCCAATTCAAATTTCTTGCATTTTGAAGAATTCTTTTTGAAACACTTGTATAGATTTTTCAACCATCCTTATGATTATTCTTTATCTGAAGAAGTAAAAATGTTTCTTAGGCCTAGAGATTACAATGGACTAATTAACCACAACTGGGCGGATTGGTATTGGTCAGAGAATACCACAATGATTATGGTTTATGGCTTTGAGGACACACCTTTCATTCCACCCAGAATTGTTCCAGATAGAATTGCATACCTATAAATTGTTAGGCAAATGGATTACTCTAGTGTTATGAACTTAAGTTCATATGGGAAACAAGCCTTTATGCCTAGTACATTGTGTTTAAGTGATTTCACTGTATTAGCCAAGGAAGGTTATGATATGATTATGGATAAATTATTGCACTACAACATGAGAAGAGCACCAGTGAGAAATAATTTTGATCCAGAAGGGTATGTCCACTCTGCCAAATTAAAAAAAAAATTCGGAGGGTACCATCATGTGCCTTATAAATCTGATGACATAATCAGAAACCTAGAAGTAGAGGAAGCTGAAATTGTGATTGAAAAACATGATCAAGAGTTGGTGGATGCTGAGTTGTTATCCTCCATTAAGTGGATATCAGAAGTAGACAGGCCACAAAGCTCATCTGGGAAAGTTTCAAGAATGAAGACTCAGGACTATGCCTATGTTTCTAGAGAGACAGATGTTGAGGAGACCATGGATGTAGATACAAGACATGAAGACTATAAGTCTTTCATATTAGAAGATGAATTTATAAAGACCTTGGAATTTAAGACATTTTTATATAAGCAAAGAGGGAAAGAGATAAGGGGACAAGTTGACAATGTCACTCCAGGAGATGAGGATCAATTGTTAAAAAGTTTAAAGGATGAGGTAGACAAGGAGATGATTAACATGACCCTTGAAAATAGAAGGGAGATGCTAGAAAAGGTAGGTTTTATGATTTTTCCATGTTTGGATCTGAATTATGCATTAGTTTTTGATATTTTCTTAAAAGATAACAATGCTACTCACAAGCTCAGCATAGAGAAGGTGATGGAGATATACACAAGATCAAGATACAATCCTGATGATGAAACATTGATGATTTGGGCCTTGTATCCTCCTCACAAGAAATCAATTGTTATTGATATTGAAAATGCATTCGGACATGTCATGACTTTGAAGGCTGGGGAGGTTGGTCCTGTAGCAACTATTGATATTGGGATAAATATAGTCAAGTTGAATAAATCCCAAATCCAAGCATTGATAAGGGAAAGGGAGATGTATAAAACCAATAATGAGAGGATTTTGAGAGAGAATGAATGCTTGAAAGACTTGGTAGGTGCTGTAACAGAACCAACAAGGATGCTCACCCAAGGTGAGAGTTCATAGAAAAGGGACCATTGGGAAGGATCAACTGCATACTCTCAAGGGAAAATAAATGCACTTTGTGCAATAATCAAAAGAAGGTAGGGAATCCTAACCACCTGGTTAAATAAGTTATGGAGAAAAAATTCACAATTTTGTGGATGCAATAAAGGAACATAGGAGAGTGGATAGCAGAATCTAGGAAAAAAATGAGGAATTAGAGCAAAAGGACGATCCTAGTAGTACAGAGATTTAAAATGCTAACTGTATCATGGATAGGCACAAGGATTTCTTTGAGTTAGAAGGATATGTGCAGGGATTGACAGAGGCTACTAAAGATAGATTGACCAAGTTATGTGATGATGAAGGGAAAATGAAGGAAGTGACTACGTGGAAAAGTGAGTGTGAAACAATACTCCAAGAGATGTTGAAAACAACCACTATGGAGGATGTGACATTGGATGAAGCATGTGAGAAAAATGAGCAAATGATAATGATGGACATTGTGATTCATGATGCGTTGGGAGATGCTGATACTCATGAACGCCAGGATTATATGGAGAATATGTTTGCAGTCCATTTGTGGCTTAGCAAAAAATAGTTAAATAGTGAATTTGTTGAACTTTTTATGCTTTAGACTTTTTGAAAAGGCACATCCTTTTGCGAACTGATGTATAAATATATGTTATTTGATGGATAGTACAAAATAGATTTAGAATAGGATATATTGTTGTAACCATTATATTTCCAGAAATGATGATATTCGAGGAGGCTATGTTGCATGTATGAATTTCAAGGAAGATAATGAGAAACTGTTAGTTTGGTGATTTCAACCTGGCATCAATTGTTTGTTGGATTCTTGTGATTATCTGATTGTCTCCAATCTGATATTTCTTGATTGTTTAAATTGAAGTATCAAGTATATATTTGATTTTTTAGTACACATTTTCTATTTCTGTGTGATTTGGTTCATTGGATCATTTAAAGAAGAATTAAAATTCCCTTAAATCAATTATAGTAATCTGGGAATGTCATTTGGATCAGTAAGAAGAATCAGATAGTTAGATTTGATATTTTGCCTCAAGTAGGGTTTATCAATTACATTCTTTCATGTTTATACCAGTTATAAACTTATAGTTATATACCAAACAATTAGAGGACCTATTAGAAATAAACCATTCATTAAAGGCTTTCATTTGACTCCGTTTTACCCAACAAGGCATTGGTCTCCCTTATTTACATTACATTAGTTTTTTTTCATTTCATTTGACATCTCTTAATTGAACATATTAATTGATAACTTGATATTGCATATACAATTCATACTAAATTAGGATCGTATCTTTAGACTATTAAACTGGCATTTGTGGATAGTTAGATCAAATAGGAAACATAAATTCAAAATCTGTGTTAGTCATATAGGTGCACCCGCCTAGGTTTAGTAGAGCCTTAAGAGTAGAGGGTTCAACCATATTAGCTGGTCTTGTTAGTTGACCAATAATGTAGTGAGAGTGTTGCAACCTCTTGTGGTTCCTTCAACCAGCATTTTTGAGACCCAACAGGACCTAAGTAAACTTAACATGTAAATAAGTCCCCTAGTAATGAATTAACTAGGTATAAGACTTTATTTACACCAACAGTATCTTGGTGTTATAAGACCTAATTATTGAGCATAATGAGAATATTTTTTGTCCCTCTTCCAATACTTTACCCATTTAGGAAGATATGGTAGTAAAAGAAGATAAAATTATTGATATATTTATCACAAGAAACATTAAGATGGATGGCATAGATAAAGATTCTAAGTTCACATTAGATCACCCCTCGATAGGAGGTCATCTAGGTAACTCAGTTGAGGTTAAGAACACACAAATTGGATCTCTTTTAATTAGTGATCCTCCTAAGTCACCTCCCATTATAGGACCTCCTTAACCTCCAAGTGCCATCTTAAACTTTGTAAGGAAACTTTGTTGTAAACATGTGTTGCAACAACCAAGTTATCATATTGTAGCTCACACATATAACACTCCTTAGCGTAGTGATAAACAATATGATCTTGTTGAGAAACTTCATCATACTCTGGTAAACATCTCCCTTTGGGATTTGATTTAAACATCACCTACATACAATAGGATGCTCCAAGAAGTTTTTCAGAAGAAAGATATCAAATCTTCTATTAAATTGAATGATGTAGAAACCTCATTCGATTGTATGCAACTGAAAAATTCAGATATTATATTCCCTCAACATGAATTACCCTCACTTGAGATCCAAAATAAACATGAATCCTTAATTATAAATTTTATCATTAATGAAAATGTAGTTAGGCGTACTCTCATAGATAACATAGCGGGTCTTAATATTTGTAGCATTGATATCCTAGATAAAATTGGTGTGGAAAAGAATCTTGTTCAACCGAATGATGTTAATATTCATCGCTTTCACAATGTTAATAGGAAACCATTAGGAATTATCACATTACCCATTGAGGTAGAACCTATAGTTTTTCCCACTCTTGTCTATATCATGACAAGACCCATTTCATACAACCTTCTCCTAGGGAGACCATGGATTCATGCCATGAAACGAGTCTTGTCTACTCTTCACCATGAGATGAAGTTTGAATATAACAACAAGATATACACAATTGAAGAAAATGAACAAAGCTATAATTCACAAGTTCAACATGATCATGACACTTCCAACTCCCTTAATACTTTGATTCCAACTTCAGAGGTAGAACCTATACTAGTTGATGGTAATCATAATTTTCTTTTAGATCAGTTCTTGTTCTCCCCTAATTGGCCTGCTCTCCTTAGCTCCAATTTGTAGGCTCTCCGCTGTTCTATTTCTGACCACAACCCTCTCTTGCTCATCTTGAATGAACATTCTGCTATTAGACCCTTACCCTTCTGTTATAAGATAATGTGGAGCTCTTATCCAAACTTTAAAAATAGAATTGCTAATTTTTGGAATGTCCCTATTCATGGCTCTCCCATGTTTAGATTTTTTCAAAAACTTGAGTACATCAAAAATATGATGAAAGGCTAGAGAAAGTGGGTTTTTTGGGATGTCTTACACCCAAAAATTGATCTCACTATTAAACATAAAGTCCCAAACTAGAATGAAAAATGGGGATGCTATTGAATAGACTTGCCATGAGGAGAAGGGTTACCACACTAAATGGGACAAAATTCTTAAAAAAGAAGAAGAAATATTATGGAAACAAAAGTCTAGAATTAAGTGGTTGAAAGGTGACCACAAATCTTCCTTCTCCCACATCTCTACTCTCAAACACAAGAAAAGGAACGAAATAAATAATTTGAAGGATGATTTGGGGGTGGGAGCCACTACTCCTTAGATTGGTCATTTGGCCTATGGATATTTTTAATAGTCCTTATCTAAGCTTGCTATTGGTCTAGACTCTAATTTTGATGACAAATTACTAGAATTCATTCCCCCTACTTTAACCAACTCAAATAATATTGTTATTCGCAAGGCTATCACTCCTAAGGAAGTTAGGCTAATAGTTTTTAGCATGGGAACCTTCAAGGCCCCTGGACCAAATGGGTTTCCTTCATCCTTTTTTCAGGAGTATTGGGAGATTGTGGGAGCATATATATTACTTACTGCCAAATAATTTTTCAATTTGGATAAACTTCTAAAACAACTGAACCATACCTTTTTGGTCCTTATTCCCAAAAATGAAGACCCCCAAACCATGGCTAAGTTTAGGCCCATCAACTTGTGTAACACCATTTATAAGATCTCTAAAATCCTTGTTAACCACAGAAAACCTTTTCTTGAAAAAATGATTAGTCCCTACCAAAAATGATTTGTCCCAGGTCACCACATTATGGATGTTTCCATTTCCACACATGAAATCCTTCACTTCATGGATAGATGCAATATTTTTGGTATAGATTTCAATTTAGACATTTCCAAAGCATATGAAAAAGTTTTGTGAAGTTTTCTTCTCAAAGTGTTAGCTAGGTTTGGCTTTAATCAAACTATTGTTAATCTCATTTTTTAATGTATATCTATGGTCAAGTATTATATTCTGGTTAATGGAGTTCCACGTGGCTTCTTCAATGCTAGAAAAGGGATAAGATAGGGAGATCCCCTTTCTACCTATATTTTTATTATGGTTGTTTATTTCTTAAGCCATAATATTTCAAGAATTTTAATGAATGATACTATTAAAGGAGACAAACCTTCAACTTCCCTTGAAGCTTCAACTATTCAACAATATTTGGATGACACCATCCTCTTAAGGAAATCTTTGGTGGTGGAATCTAAGAAATGGAAGAATTTTCCAAATAATTATGCTTCCAACTATGGTCAATGGATAAACTACAATAAGATCATGATCTACTTATTCAATAGCCCTCAAGTCCTTCTAGACAAAGTGACTATTTTTTTGGGCTATAAGAGTGCCTCCCTTCCTTCTGTGTACCTTGGCCTCCCTCTCACGGTTAAGGAAGTCACCCCTAGCTTTTGGAACTAAATCTTGGAAAGAATGCAGAGGAAATTGGCTAGATGGAAAGACTCCATCCTGAGCCATGCTAGTAAGTTACAACTCCTAGCTACTACTCTTCAAGGGATCCCTATGTACTTTTTATCCATTTTTAAAATTCTTGGATATAATGCAAAGAAACTTGAAAGGATACTATCTATCTTCCTAAATCTAGTGGTGGTCTTGGTATAAGAAAAATCCAACCTACTAACAAAGCCCTCCTTGCGAAGGTTGACTGGGATTTGTTGAGGAATAGGAAGGACTAGTGCACATTTCTGAATGTGAAGTATCTCAATAACAATCCTCTGATCAGATGTCTCTCAGATGACCATCCCCATGGTTCTTTAATTTGGAACAATATATATAGGTTCAAAAGGTTGTTGTACTCTGGGTTGAGATGGAAACTTAGTAATGACAACAAAATTAAGTTCTAGGAGGACCCCTGGCTATTTGAAATACCCCTCAATCAATCTAACTTTAGGAATTTGATGGCCCCTAGCTCTATATTTTTTGGAAAAAATGTGATAGAATAATTGAGTGGACAACATGGATCCATGAAGTGGAAGATGTTAAATAGTTGTTTCCCTCACTCCCTAAAGTTAAGAAATCATGCTAAGACTCTTCAAGGAAATCTCCCTCTAATCATAATACCCATTTCCACTAAGGAGGATGAATTCTACTAGACTAGGGAAAGCAAGGGTAATCTCTCGATAAAGTCTTCCTATAATCTATTGTCTCTGCAAAGAACTCATAATAGTGTTTGGAAACATGTTTGGAACAAGAAACTTACACCAAAAATCAATTTATTTTGATGGATGTTGAGTCATAATAGGATCCTCACATAGTATAACTTAAGAAAAAGGGGATTTCACGTCCCTATTAGATGTATGCTATGAAAATTGATGAGTATGTCCCTGACCTATTACTCCACTATCTATTTGTTACTAAAGTTTGGGATTCTATCTTTCAAAATTTGGGTATCTATTGGACCATGAATGGAGATCTTAAGATATATATGGATAACTAACTCTATCCCTATTACCACCATCTACCCAAATAAATATTGTGACAGGTCCCTCCCATTTTATTTTTTTTGTGTTTATGGAAGGAAAGGAATAATAGGATATTTTGAAATGTTGAAAGAAGCCCAAAGGAGTTATTTATTATTTTATTTAGACTAATTACTAATAATATATCCTTGTATGTTTAGAAACCTTTGAAAAAACATCCCTCTACCTTGGAAATCACTATGGCTAACTCTTGGAACAAGACTTTATATCTAAACTCCTTTGACAACTCAAAAGCCTTAGCTAGCCTAAACACCATTTGGAAACCCCCTCCTGATGGTTGGGATAAACTTAATTTTATGGTGTCGTGAAAGGAAATCTTGGCTTGGCTATCATTAAGGGCATCATCAAAGATAAAAATGGTAGAATTGTTGCAGGGTCTACTAGTGGTATTGGGATTCAAACCTCAATGATAGTAGAGGCAAGAGAACTTCTTAGTGGAGTCAAAATTATTGTTACTCTATGTATAAAGAATCTACACATTGAGGGAGACTCCAAATATATGGTTAACTCCATAAATAAAATTATTATTAGGGTTAGAATATCAGGGATATTTTGATTGATATACAATTCTTGCTCAAAAAATTTGAAAGAATGAAACTAACTCACACCTTCTGAGAAGTCAATAATAATGTCGACTCTTTGGCGAATTTGGGATCTTCCTAGGAATCTTCAAAATGTTGGGGGAATATGGTGGGCCTCCCCTTGAATGTTCAAGTATTTATCCTTGAGGATAAAAAGAAACTTAACCATTAATGATGAATACTAATACCTCCTTCATGGGTTGGACAACCTGTCTTTTCACCCTTGTTTTTGGTATGATGTGGAGAATGTATGATGACATGGATGAGTACATTTTGGGTGACTGGGATATGGTCTAAGTTGTATGTTCTACCTAGCTAGATTCCCCATGGTATTAATGTGATTTCTTGTCATTTCTACAAGGCTTCTCCCAATATTAAGAGTTTATTATTTATTTGGAACATATGGGTGGCTAAATTTTTTGTTAACTCTCTCAAACATTTTTTTAATTATGCTTTAATAATTATTCCTTTTGATGTCATGATGGCTTTTCAATATTCCTCAAAGTACTTCATCATACGTGGGAAGATCACATCACCTTAATTGGGTAGGATATGCATATTTTTAATGATGATTATTCCTTTGATAAGATTTCAATTTACACAGACCTTTCGTAATTTGAAAAAAATCCTATCTTTCTTACCTTTGTTACCATTCACTCCTCTCTATACTTGAACATGGGTGGTAACCATGTGAGAACCAAAATAGGCTCTTGCGAGAAATTTTTTCATGATTCTCTTGTTTGGCACATTTACATGGAAGGTGGTATAGCCCCTCTAATGGTGTTTTTAAAAGGCCATTATGAGAAACTTTCAGTTTGGTTTTCTAACAGTTGGTGTGACAAAAGGGTTACAATGAGATGTATTTATTTTGAGGTTAATAAAGATGTTATCACAAAATCCATAGGGCTTTCCTATTCTGGGCAGAAGCTTATGAAACAAACTAAGGTGTAAGACAAGGATAGTTTGCAAACCTTCTTTAGGGAGAATGAATGACCCACTAAAAACCATGCGGGTTTCAACAGGAGCAAAATCCTTGCACCGTGGGACCAAGTTTTCCTTGTTCTAATGAAATATATCACCTTAGAAGGTCACTTTAAAGTTTTTTATTTCTATCATTTTTCCTTGCTGAATCATCTTCGCCATAGGATGCTTATTAGTTTCCCATTTTTTTCTCTTGTCCCTTGAAATATCTTTCAAGGAAACCATGGAACTAGAGGCTAAGAATCTTGATAACCCCCCCTTTCCCCCTCCACCAAGGGCTTATCTTTTTCCTTTACCATTTTCACCTAGCCTTTTTTCTGTTAAAACCCATATCTACTATTAGAATTGAGGAACTCGAGGCTTTTGATCCTTCCCCTTCAAAACCCTCCCTGGCTATTTTTATGGTCTCTAAGAGGAAGCTCCCTCCCACTGCCAAAAAAACACCTAATGATACTAGACCAAGGTCTCCTACTAAAAATAAGAATGGTAGTGTTGGGCTGGTTGAAACCAAGGCCACCACTATTCTCTGTGAATTATAGAACACCCCTACTAAGAAAGGGGGTAAAATGCCTACCAGAACCAAAGTTGAACAAAAGAAGGGGAAAAGGGGCATAACCTTCTATGACAAGGAACCTCCCATGTAAAATCATGAGGATGACACTAGGTCCAAATCTTCTAGGGAGGAAAATATGGTGGTCATGAGCATTGACATGGGGGTGGAATATGCTTGTGTTCAAAAGTCCAATAGGCTAGAAAAACATAATTCGGAGGTCCTAGTAGATGACATTTCTAGTAGCTCAGATCAAGGCAAAGGTCGGGATGATTGTAAGCATGACATGGTCAAGGAAATGGAGTACATGGAAGGACCCAATCACCTCTTAGAGCTGAACCAGATGATTCTAGAGGAGTCTACACCAAACTCTTCAAATCATTAGGCTCGGGCTAAAGAGACTAATAGTTAAAATGCTACAAAGGAAGAAGACTCCAATGGCTTTCTTTCTCATGTTTGCACCCTAGAAAGAAAGCCTAACAAACTGACTCGATTCACCAAGGTCATTCATCACTCATCAGTCACTCTATCGGTGGTGTTGAAGGATGAGGTTAACAAGAATTTTTTTTATTCTAACTCCAATAATATTTTGGCTAGTGAAGATGTGTTGAAATTCCTCATGGAGGAATGGGAGGGTAATTCTAGGTGATGGGGGTTTCTATTTATTTTTTGGTGGGTTTTCATTTTTCTATCATTGTGTTGCCTTTATGTCCAGTCTATATGTTGTAACTTGATATTTTTGTTGTCTTGATTTGATGAACTCAAACCCTTTGGGATCTTTGTGTTAAGGGTATTGCACCCTATAAATCCAGCTTATTTTATCAAAAACAAAACTCTTAGATGATTATTTGGGGCCATTAGATTTTACACCGTGTTTCAAAGGGGATTCTCAAATCTCATCCTCTAAGTCCAAAGATTTAAATACAAATGATTCATCTTCAAACACATGTTTTAGGGATGATATGGGTTCATTAGATTTTACAAACTCCTTTATGGGAGAGTATAAATATTACAATATAAACCAAAATATCCTTGTGTTCCATGTTCTCAACTTGGTTCTACATCAACAACATCACCCCATGGTGGTGATGGTGGCTCTTCAACTCCCATCCCTCATGAGAGGAGGACACGTAACTTTAGAAAACTTAAAAAGTATTTATGTGCTTGTGAAGAATCCAATCCTTCTCAAAAGAATAAAATATCTTCATCTAAGTTGGAAACATGTTATGTTCTTGGATACAAAATTATTTCTAAACATAGATATAATGAAAACATGGAAAAAAATGATAGAAGTCAAGTGAAGTCTATACTGCACTTTTCCAACCAAGGTCTAGGTTTCCAACCTTTATCTTCATATTCATCTAATGCCTTATCATCTACTATGTGTATGAAATCTTGTGTTGAGAAAGAAATTTCCCTACTATATATCAAGATATTGTCTTGTTGAGTCTTCTCAAATCCCACTTGATTACTCTTCCTCCAAGAGCACGAAAGAAATTTAATATCAAAATCTCATTTTGTGCATATCATTGAGTGCATGGTCATTATACCAATGAATGTAAGGCTTTGAGTAGTAAAATTCAACCTCCTAAGGATTGTGATGCTCTTTCTTGTTTTTATGCACCTACTTCCTCTAATTGATAATGATTTTCATCCTATCATGTTGTCGATATAGAAGCATCCATGGCATAGTTGTTATCCTATGTCAACAGATGATGTTTGATTTTATTTCAAAAATTTTTGTGAGTTGAATTTCATTTTTTGTCTTGTGAAATTCAGATTTTGGAGTTCCTTTGGGATGTTATGGCATGTTGAAATTTTAGTTTAAAATTTGGAGTTAATTTGGAGAAATTGAGATAGGTGGAGATAATGGAGAATATGTTTTAAAAGAAAAAATCCTGAAAAAAGCAAGTGGGGATGTGGGTTTCTTGGAGACCTCAAATCATATTCGTAACTCCAATTTTAAATTCCAAGACTCCTAAAAAAAGAGAATCAGGAGGTGGGCGCCCAAGTATGAAAAAGCTGATTTTTGCTTTCATTGAAAACACAAGAAAACAATTACAACACTATCATCCATTCAAGCAGGTCTTGGGGTTTGAAAAAAATATTTTATTAAATTTTATTAATGAAATTTCATTTTATTTGGGGGTTCCAAGAATTGGGGTTATTTTTTGAAGGTGGAATTGAAATGAAATGAAATTCAGCTGAAATGAATACACATTCTCATTGCATGTGGATTGGAGTTGTTTAATGAAAATCAATTTCATTTTGAATGGAGTTTTGTTCCAGAATACAAGAGAAGAGAAGAGGGGGAATAGCATACCTCCAAGAAGAGTTTTTTATGGTGTTTTTTCAGATTGGAGTTGGTTTATAGAGGTATAACATCCAACAGTGCAAATTGAAGGGTTGTGTTGTTGAGAGGATTTGTTTGTTGCAAGTGCTGGAGAGAAGCTTTGATACAAAGCTTTTATTTTGTAATGGAAAATAATTTTTGTCTTGTTTACTAGTAGTTTTGTAAGGGATTTTTGCATCCCATAATCCTTTGTGGATTGATTGTAATTCATTGCAAGTTTAATCAAATTTGAGATAGCTAGTTGCAAGTTGCAAACTAGAGCTTCATTATTGTTGCAAGAAATCTATTTTCTCTGTGAAGGGTGGTTATTTTTTTCATTATTGTGTGAGCTTTTAAAATTAATTTCCATTGAATAATTTATTTTAATTATCTTTGTACATTAGTTTCTCATCACCATGTGGCATTGGTAGCTTTATGTGTTTTTCTCATTTCCATTCATGGTGGTACAATCTTAAGTGCAACCATATTTATCTTCACACCAACATGATAGTCCTTTGTGGTTGTCTTTGTTTCTATGCTTGGGGGGTAAGGATAACTAGTTTTTAGAGGTGTGCATTATTTTCAAGGATCCTCTCTTCCCCTCTTTCTACTTAAAATACCAACATAGCAAGTATGTTGACATTTTAAGTGGGAAGCATATACTGGCATTCTCATTTTGGCATGAACATATTGACATTTTTGCTTCACTTTTGTTCATAGAGGTTGGAATTAGTGTAGTTTTGGCATAGAATTCATAATTTTGTGGCACTTTATCAAAGTTATCAAGAAGTATAAATTTTGGTATAAATGACGATGGGAGACCTATAGACCTGGTGTGACTTTCCCATCTACCACCCATTTTTTATGATTTCACAACTTGTAGACCTAGAATGTGTTTCTTATTTTTCCTTCAAGGTTTAACTAGTGTATACCAGATTTCACTAGCCCTTGTGAGCATATTTCATGGCCATATAGAATAACACAACTTTCTCGCTAGTTTAACAATATGTTTCATAAGTTATTTTACATCCTTGTGAGTGTATTTGATGGACGTGTCATAACGTAACTTGATAGTCCATCCTATTTGCATTAGTTTTAACATTATATGCTTGTGTATCTTATCTTGTTGCATGTATCTTATACATCTTGCATGCCCCTTTGTCGTTATGCTAGTTTTTTATGGGATCTTCAATCCTAGAGCTTGATTATCCTCCTTGATCCTTGTCATCCTATCTTTCTAACATTTGTACACTTGGACCCCTCTTGATGTATATTTGTCCACTTTAGTGTGAGTCTGAGAGTAAGTTCATACTCTCACTAAAGTGGGTGATAAATGTAGTGTAGGAAATTGTAAACCCTTTACAATTTCACACTTTGGCTCAGTCCTTAAATTAATTGGACTTAATTAAGATTCTAATTTATCAAATTATGAATTCCAAAGCCTTATTTATCCCATTTTTTGAAAGGGAAACCAATATTTAATTAATTTAATTAATATTTTAATCACATTGGAGGATGAGTGTCTTGGATTTTTAGGCTAGGACCCATTCTCCCAAGGGAAAATGGTCCCCTTTAAGTCCTAGGACACATTTTTGAATATGTTTTTGGAGGTCTTTTAATGATTCACATTTCATATGTAATTGTCAGCTTTTGGAACCTAATTTCTAGGAAATTAGATATACACCTATAAATAAATAGCCATTTTATCATCTAGCAAGAGGTGAATATTCTCATGAGAAAATATTATTGTTAGGAGCATTCAAGAGCAGATTTATAGGTCATTTTTTTCATCATTCAAAGTCCTAAAATCATGTTCAAGATTATGCTTGTTCATATCATCTTATGAAGGCTAATATGCATTGTTGATCCTCAAATCATCCAAGCATTCAAGTATCTAATAAATCAAGAAAAGCAAGATGAAGTTCCTTGGAGTGATGTGTTTGACTTTAGTCCTCTTAGGAAAGCCATTGAAGGTTTGGTGAGTTGTAGAAAGCAAGTTTTCATTCATCATTTCCTTCTCCATTGTCATTATCTTTCTATCAAGGTTTAATTACCAAACTTGGGTTTGACCATGGAAAACCCCGTTATAAAAGAACAAAAAAAAATTTATCTCTTTGTGTATGTGCAAGTTACAGGTTGAAGAAGGAGTGAAAAGACCTTTAAGAATCAATTTTAAATTGTTCCATTTGTTTTCATCATTTTTATTAACTTACAAAAACTCAAATTTAGAATTTATTTCCATATTTTTGACAATGAGACCTGGGGCAAACAGAATCTCAAATCTTGTACCAAAGAACCCAAAATTTTTATCAAGAAACCTATACAAAGACCCATTCTCTCAAGAGAATGAGTCCTTGTAGGAACCTTGTAACCAATTTTTTTGAGCTATTTTTTTTTACTATCAGTCTTCGAGATCTTGCATTTTTAATATTAGGGCATATAGGATCATTAATTTAATTATTTAAAAATATTTATAGTCAATTCCAATCCCCCTTGGTATATATATCTAGGTATGGTTGAATCACCATTAAGGTTGATAGTCAAAAAATTCACCTTGTTGATCTATATCCCAATGAAATTTATAAAAATGTGGAAATGGACCTAGGTTAAGAACACTAATCTTAGAGTTGCCACATTTTTATGTTCCAACAAGAATTACCAAAAAAAAGTCCTTTGTTTGACACCATGAACAATTCTTCTTGGCTAAGGAATCCTTTGTAATTGGGAATATACCTTTCAATAATGTCTTGTTAGTATCCCTTAATAGGTTTTTGATGCACAATGTAGTCTGTGAAATCAACTTCTCTCTCAAGATGATCTCAAGGAAGGTATTTTCTCTATGGACAATTATAAATCCCATAGCTTTGATGGCTTTCCATATGATTCTTATAAAATATATTAGATACAATTGCTTTTGAATTTATTCATTTTTATATTGAGGTCATGCAAACTAGATCATTGGGCGACATATTTAATAAAGGAAATATCAAATTTATACCTATGATTAAGGATCCTAAGTAAAATTAAAAATGGAGTTCTATCACTCTACTTTATGTATCTTACAAGATCATTGTCAAATCCTTGGCCATCAAACTTTACTCCATGCTCCCCCTGATTGTTTGTCCTACGCAACTAAGATTCATAAAATCCAAGTTTATCTTAGATAATATTTATTTGTTTTAGATGGGATGGAATGGTTTTATCACTCTTTTTAGCCTACCCTTTTCATTAAATTCATGTTTCCAAATATTATGATTGTATTGAATTCCCCTTCATTTTTTTCATGTTGTAGGCCCTTGGGTTGGCCCCATGCTTCATTTAAATTGTTTGGATGTTATTTTTTATACTTTTTCCTACATCACCATTGTCAACCAACAATATAAATCATTTGGGCTTCATAGGTCCATTTATCAAGGATGTTCTCTCACCCTAGATCTTTATGTTTTGGTTGTTGAAGGTTTTGGCTACTCACTTTCTCAAGTGGCCTCTCAATACTATGTTGAAGAGATTTGTATTCCCAATTCTTCCCAATAGCTATTTAATGATCACTTCTTCAATTACACTTTCCTCACTCTCTTTAAGGAGGATTAAAAAATCAATCAATCCCTACATTTCTTGGATATCTTTTTCAAGCTTCATGCTCTAGCATTCAATGAAAAAAAATATTATTGACATTTCTTCCTTCCTAGGCCATTATATCTATTGATTACTTTTGGTGGAAATGGATTTTGGCCATAAGGAAAAAATTTAATTATTGGGGATTCCCTTGGTGTTCCAAGCCTCACATACCAATCTTTCACAAGCTCTTATTTCTAGAATTGAAAAATAATAATCTAGTATTGGATTACCACTTGTGATCGCACAATACTGGTTTACAATTTTTGGCCAAACTAGACACTGAACTAATTTTTTCTAACTAAATCTTCACTTTCAGACACTTATAGTGGCTGAACCGTGAGGAATTTGAAGATGATGCAAACTAATGATTTGTAGAGTTTTGTATGTAGATTTTAAATATATTTTTTTCAAAATTTTTGGAATCAGATTGCACTAATTATTTTTCCATCTCCTTCAAAAACTAGTTTTTTTAGTAAACAACATTTTTAAGGAGTGACGCTCACCATATAACACATAAATTTTTCTCCATAAATGATAAAATTCTATTTTTTTATAATTTAGATTTGTAACTATGATATCTAGTGCTTACTATTGGTTTCATAGTTTTTTATTGAATATTTTTTCCTTTATCAAGTTTTGAAGTCAAACCAATTACAATTTAGACATAGGCGCACCATATAACATATAAATTTTTTTGTATGTATCAAAATTAAATTTTATTTTTTTTGTTGGATCAAGGACTTCAATATCTAGTGCACTCATATTTTTCAATTTTTATTTTTGATAATCTTCTATTTTTCCATATGTGCATAATAGAGAGCTTGATTTTCAGTGAAAAACCTACATTCACAAGAAATAAAATAAAAAATATAATAATTAAATTAAATTTAGTTAAAATTATACTTTTTGGGAAGCTTATAATAAGGAATAAATACTTACAAAAAATAAATTTTAAATGAATTCATTTGATCCCCCAAAATGTAAATCAAAAGTGGTCTTTTATCAACATTTTGATAGGTGTAAAGGAGACTCTGTTATAGGTATGGTTTTAAACTAATGCGGTTCTATCCAAGGGGGTTTGATCTAAGGTAGTTTGATAAAACACTTTTCAGTTGGAATCCTTAAATGGAACTTTCTAAGGCTTAAATCATTATATTTTCTAAAAATATGTGATTTAAGCAAAAATCAGAATCTCCCAGAAATTGTAAACCAACATTGTGGGATCACCCTGAAGATCATTGATCATAAAGTTTCAAATTTGTACTAAAATTCTTGTAGACACTCATTTCTACTCTTCCTCATGTTGGTTTCCTTCATAGGCTTCTTACTTAAATATTGAAAATCTCCTTCATAATTTCCTTTGTGCATCTAGTGATGGGTATCAAGACTTCCATCATTTTTCTTGGGACATTTGTTGCCTTCCCCATGATGTTGGTGATCTCGGTGTAATTTCCATCCATTGATATGGAATTTAAATTTATTCTAAATGGATTATAAAAGTTCTTGATGGTAATTAAACATATAAAATTATTGTTTATCATTGCATTAGCACTTACATCCCTTTTGAATGCCTTGGATTTGGGTACCCTTCCTACTATGTAAGGGCTTTCTACTATCCAAGGTACCTTTGTTATCAACAGTATTTGGAAAACTTAGGATTTGTCAAACCCTAGCTCAAATGGGCATCAAATTAATTTTTTTAATGGGTTATCTACTAACTAGTAGGCCATTTGGTGGTCTCACATCCTTTGATCTCAAGACAAGGCCCTAGCCAAGATGCCTTAGATTCATAATCTTCACTTTTTAAAATGTAGAGTGTGGACTCTTCCAAACCTTATTCATAAATCCACAAATAATTTTCTAACATGGTCTAAGTTCAAGATTAGATTAAATCATACTATTTTGTAAGAAAAAGTGATCCTAGTTCTAATGGCTAGATCACTAAAATCAAACCTTTTCCAAAAGCATTGGGAATCCAGATCGACAAGGATACGAGATTGACTTATAACCTAAAAGGTGAATCAAACAACCCTAGATCTAAATTATTTGGATGGGTAGTTTGGATTTTTTTGATGTGATACAATGATGTAAATATGTAGACTATGAAAATTCAATTTTCTAAGATGAATTACAACAAAGTGAAAACACATAGAAAATTTTGAGTTTTCAAAACGAAGGTAAACACCGATGCACATAAGGTTTAAATTTAAGAAAGATCTTGGTGGTATGGTGAAAAATGATTATTTAGGCTGAGGAATTGGATCTAGAAACTTATTTCACTAACCTGAGGTTCTTGGTTTGTAGCTTATATTCCTTTCGAGTTTGGTTTTCATATCTTCATCTATTGCTGAGATTATACAAATTTTGTTACTTGTCAACTTATATGGTTTTGATTCATGAATGAGAAAATTTTATTCAATCTTCCTCCAATCCACTTCAAATATTTAACTTGTGCACATGAAAATATAGGAAGGGTTGTGTCATATAGGGGTTTTCCTTATTGAAACCCTATTTTGGTATTTCTACCTCCATAATGGGAAATTTGAGGATAAAAAGGAGTGTATCCTTTTGAGGGATATAGGCTAAATAATAAAAAGTAATGAATTGAAAATTTTCTACAAATCACCACTCATATCTAATCTCCTTGATGGACTAAATTCATGCTTATCACCTTCAAGGATTAATCGATGCTTGACTTGATTTGATTTGAATACCTACAAATGTTAGTGTTACACTAAACAAAAAGTACATACAAAACATGAATGATACTCACATAGAACTTGACACAATGCTTGAATGAACTTTTTTTGCAATAATCTTGATAATTCTACTCTTGGACACCCTTGATTGATTTTAGGATCTTCAATTTTATCAATAGATTTCCCCTTCTTTTTTATTTTTTAAAATGGCAAAAATATTATGTATCAATATGCAATTTTTCTAATTTCCTAAAAAATAAATCCCGATAGCCGATAATTAGAATTTAAATTTCAAATAATGAATTATTGACTTGACATATTTAAATTTGGGCCTAGCTTAAGAGGTCTAGCGCACAAACCAAATCCCTCCTTTTTTGGGATCCAAAGTGTTGAGGCAAAATATTAAATGCATATTTTGATCTTTCACATTTTATTTTTTTGATAAATGTTTAAAATGGGCCATGGAATGCATAATTTAGAAAATTAGATGTATAATTAGGTCCAAGCACATAGGGGGAGAAAAATCTAGGGTGAAATTTTTAAGGGTGACAATTTATGATGCTACCCTTTCTAATCAAGACCAAAAGATTTTTCAATTTTTTATTTTTCTATCCCTCAAAATGTTACATAAAATTAGGGTTTGATCTCTGAAACCCTAGTGAAAAGATTGGAAATGTTACCTAGATACCCCTTTTTGGAAGTATAGTCCTTGTAAAGTCTATTTGCAGATTTCTTCAGATTTTCCAATGGTTGAACACATTAACCATCATTGGTAGCTTTAGACTTCTTCTAGAACTTGGTTGTAGGAATAAGATCATGGAGCAATAAAATAATCAAAATGAATTAAAAAACATAATATAATAAAAAAATATACGAGAGACACAAATATTTGTGGTTCACTCGATATGGGTTATGTCAATGGAAAAATAATTGGTCCTTCCTGTATTCAATCTAAAAAAAGGAAGGGATAAAATCTAAAACACATCCACTATGACCTCTTCTTCACTCTCTCACAATCTCCTCTTTTAGTGACAAAACTCTCTCACAATACACAACTATAATATAATTTTTTCATAAAACTTGGTTTCCTTCTATCATTAGATTTGTGACCTAATGTTGAGTGGTAAAAATTGACTTATGCCACCCCCTAGTAATAGAAGTTGGGGAAACCCCCACAACACACCCTGTCAGGAACTAGGGTCCAAAGATGATTGAGATAAAACCTTTGATTCAAAAAGATAATCAAGCTCCAACACTGACGCTTGGCATCATCAACTTCAATGCATTTGGTGTACTATGTTGGAACCTAAATTGACTCATTTTTCCTATGAATTCTTTATTAAGATCTTTTGATGGGACATTATCTTATCTACATGAGAATACCCTACCCTCGTTATCCTTTTTGTGGACATATGGAGAGTTTCAAGCATATTTTTTGGTTTTCCTCCCAAGAACAAGAACCCTCAAGTTGGATCCATTATCTTTTCAAAACTTTTTGTCCTTCCACATTCCCCTAAAATATGGTTTTTTTGAGGGATTAGTATCATAAAAATACACCCAAATCTATCATTCTTTCAAGGTGGAAATTCGCTTTTATATAATGAAAGATTGAACCTTTTTTTTTTCCAATTACAATGTAGATATTAATTTCTCTCTTTACACAAAGGCTATAGTTTTCTCTAATATTTTCATGAAAATTCAAGTAAAAGCTAGCAAAGTTTCACTTGATAATTCCCATATCCAAGAATTTATAAACCACTATGGTTTTTCACCATGTATTGTTTCCAAGGTATCTCTAAAATCTTCCTCTCCTTCAAGAGATCATAGGTGTGGTCACAATCATTCTACCAAGAGATATTATAAATCTCAATGCCAAGGGGACCAACCTCATAATTATCAAGGCTCTACTACTCATGGCTAGTCCCAAACTCCTAGGTAGCCTTCTATCTCTTCTCAAGGGCATGGGGAGGCTAGTTGTCCTAGTACAACAAGTTTCCTTATATGTAACTTGCCATTTCTATAGTCAACACCCAAAAACCTATTAAAGACACTCATGAGGAGTAAGGTGCACTCAATAGTTGGTATCTCATTGATGAAAATACTGCCCATTGAAACTTGGGGCCAAAATTCTAGTTATAAATATTTTCCTAATGTTAAAATTGCATTAGTCATTTATTGTGTTATTTATTTTTGTTTGTGCTTTGGACTTGATCATGTTAGAATTTGTGGGTGTGTCTTACTACCACCCTAATTTTTCTTATGAATATTATAGTATTTTTATTTTAATATAAAGTGAAGTAGGAATATTCATAAAAAAAATTGTCACACTTAAAAAGGAAACATACAATATTGATCTAACTTTATAACATGAATCACTAGAAATTGACATATATGTTTTAAGTTTTAGAATAACATAAAAATTAAATGTATATTTTTAGAGTATTTAATGTTTATATTTTTTTGCAAAAAATAAAAATATTATTTGAATGTAGTTTTTATAAAATTGAAACTATAATTAAGTTGATGATAAATAGTTAAAAAATGAGGTTAAGTGGGATGTTTCTCTGAACATATAGTAAAAATTTTAACAAGACAATCAACCCTATATTTTGGTCTTAATGACCTACTTTTAGTAAAAATAAAAATATTCTTTAAAATTATATATTTGAAAACTAAACTTAGATATCTACAAAAGGATATTTTAATATTTTAAAATATATTATTTATATTAGTAGGATATAATTTTTCTACTCAAAAAAAAAAAGAAAATCAAATTCTTAACCACACACACATACTTATTATTTTAATAGCAACATTATCAACCCTAGAATTCACTTAGATCTTAGACTACTCAGATTAAGTGGCTATATATGGTTCAACAATATTATTACATTACAAATAGTAATTCAAAATTAAATCCTAATTTTTTTATTATAATGAATATAAAATAATAAGTGTAACTCCAAATCCTTTCCTTATTACAATAGAATCTAAAAATATACTATAACTTCAACAGATGTAAAAGAATGAACATAGGCATATGCATGATAAAAATAGCACCAATGCAATCTAGCTAAATCCAAAAATAATAAAGCTTTGATGTGACCTTTTATTGAGATCATCCTCTATCCAAATGGGTGTAATCCTCTAAGCTTTGAAATGAAAGGGGTTTCATCTTTTTATCTTATATAGATATATGAGTTTTCATCCTTAAATCCACATGCTCAAATGTGCAAGTGTTCAAAAAATTTCCAATTGAGTTTGTATGTAGAAATGTATAGATAATTCTCCCTACATGGATACATCCATTTTTATATCCTCCATAGTAATGGTAGATGTGATATCCTATAAATTTCAATGTCATATTGTAACTACTTCATTAAATGAAAGAAATGTCATTTTAATCCTTTAATTCCATTTGTACAGGTTAATCCACACCTTTAACTTTTAAAAAATGTTCCTAGGTAGGAAAACCTAGTTGAAATAAATTATGGTACAAAAGTAGACCATCAATGACATTATGGCATCTGTTAAGGTGAAAAAAAATGGAGAGAATATCAAATTTTGGGAGTCAAGGATACCACAAGACTAAAAGTCTGACAAGTATAAAGGAATATTTGTGGAAGTATGGAACACATGACAATGAATATGTTTAAAATTTTGATAAGGACTAAGGAAATGTTGGACTTAGAGGGAAAATAATTCTTGAATGAGGAACTCTAAAAAATTTGATGACTAACAAACACTTAGAAGACTGATCATGCCTTCAAACTCCGAGACTTTGGGGACCTTATATAAACATTATGGGAAAGAGGAAGAAGAATAAGTGCACAAAATGGGACCAAGGGATATGTAAAATGGTCAAATTGGTCCATAACATAGAAAATCACAAAAAAGGGACATAACACAGGAGTTATAAAAAGAATCATGTTTTTCAAATTATTTTATTTTTTTAGTAAATTAGAACCAACATGATGTTACATATGTATTTAGTGAGCACTTTTAGTTAGAAAAATTGTGCCTCATATCTAATTTAGCTAGAATAAATCAAACCAAACCATATGTTTGGACAAAATTAACTTTTGTTTAGAAATTCTTAAATTTATTTATGTTGATAAGTTAGCCTAAAGTGTGACACAAATTTGAAATTTTGTCGAACTAATATGATACAAATATTTATTAATCTTTAACAATAATTATAAAGATACATAAACAAGTTAATAATCTATTCCAAATATTGAAAATAAAGGTTGTTAAATATAGCTATAGTAGAATGGGATGACTCTTTGAGGATCATTTGAATATGCTAATTCTTTAGATAGATCAATTATATTTATGAAATCTAGGATAGTGAAATCAATATCCCTTATAAATGTAAATACTATAACACCACTACATATAACCAAAATTTATGGCTTTTGTTCACAATCTAATGACACAAAGACAAGAATAAAAATAGAATTCAAGATACAACCTATATGCACATATATATAGAAATTCCATTTAAAATACATAAAATTTATTAATAAATTTATCAATGAGGAGAGTACATATTTAAACCCAAGCCTTAACCCTATCTCTTTGATATACCTAGTTGGTCTCATGAGAAATACAAAATTAGTATAAAAACTATACCAATTGTGATAATGAAGCCATTAAGGTGATGAAGAAATAATTAACATACAAATTTAATGAAAATGAAAGAATTGTGATCATCTTCACACTGACCTCAAGATGAAGAGTAAATTTTTTTACACCATCATGGTTAGGAGGTTCAAACAAAGATAACATTTAACCAAGTGATTGCAACATAATCGCTCTAGTTTTTATTATGTACAATTATTAAATACTTAATCATTTGAATTAATGTAATCTCCACAAAGTGTTTCCTTTTCTAACCTTGAGCCTTTCTAGATCCATGTATCCCACCTTATCTATAACTACATGGAATTTGAAATCCAAATTTAAGATTTAAGAAAATATTTTGATCATATCTTACTTATTATAATGTCATAAAACTACACCCCGCAACAATATCATATTTGCGCATTTGCCCCCTGTATTTATGACACCTAGCTGCATTTATGGCACCTAGCTGTATTTATGACAAGAACCTTCTGAGACAAAATTTTGTGACTCCAACTCCATAAGGACCAAAGACAAAGTGACAACAATTCGCCATCACATTTCTCACAAAATTATGAGTTGGACACATGCATGACACACAAACATCCATGTGCAGTGTGCTAGCATCCCCATACTTCCCATAGTTAAATAGGGAATCTTAGAAGTCTTTGCTTGTGGCATGTGTTGTTGTGGTAGGATTCTAAGATTAACAACTCTTCCCACCCATGCAAGTACACTAAACTCACCTTTTCACTCTCATTTACAATACTTCTCACTTGAACTCACTCCAACTTGCTCTCTTCTTTCTCTTCTCTTCTACATCGTGTCTCTATGGTGAACTTCTATTGGATTGAAGTCTCACCAACAACCAAAAATCTATTGTAAGTTCTCAAAATCATGTCTATCAAGCCAAGAGGTAGCCATGGACTATAGGTAACACTCTCTTTTTTTCTATTTTCTAGTATAATATTTATTGTGTCCATACTTTTGGATATAGGTTCTCCTCTATTGTGTGGTTTTCTTTTATCATTTTGGTGTTTAATTCATGATATGAGTTCTCCTTTGTATCAAGGTTTTAATTTATCACTCTTGTGTCTACTTTAGTGTGTCTATTATTCTCTCTATCTATCTAGCTATCTTTGGAGGTGGGAACACCAAAATGGGGGTTTGACTAAGGAAAGCCCCGAAAAAACCCCAACATTTTTCTTCATCTACCTTATGTGCAGATGGCTTGTTTGGATCTTTATGAGAGGATTCAAAGTGTAGGATCTCTTGTAAGTTGGTCTATTTATCTCGTTGTCATTTATCTGTATTCTTTATTTTTGTCATGTTAGTAGATTAAATAGACCTTAGATTCTGAATAGTTAAGTAGACTCTTTGAGTTATATCTAAGGGTTTAAGTTATTTGTATATACAAGACACTATTGTGTCCCTAGGAATACAACATGTTAGGATGATTTCCCACTCCCACACTATCATCATTCGGCTAAGAGTTTCTCCTTTTGTCTCAAAAATCTTTATAATCTACTCTTTCGATCCTTAAAGTTGTTTGTTTGTTATCGCTCTAGAAAATCTACTTCTAATAATTTTTGTGATCTCTTCCATCTTGGTCCTTTAGGTTAATCTTATTAGGTAGTCTAAGGTGACTGAGGGAAATTCACTCGCTTTAGACCTTGTTCATCTTGGGACTTAGGAGTAGTGAATCCCCTCCACATTTTTTGTGAACCCGATGTGAATGAAGTAATGTCGGATCTTTTTCTACAATGTTTTAATGTTTATGATAATTTATTTTCTAAAGAAGATTCTAATATGTTAGATGATTCCATAGATTATTTCTTAGAGGAATTTTACCCTATTCATAGATCTCTTGAACAAACTTCTTCATCACAATCGTTTGCTTCCTATTTACAAGTCGAGAAGTTCATGAATGTAGTGAATGTCTCTATGGCCCCTCAAAGTCCTAAGAGATCCATAATTCACTTGAATTTGGCTAGATCCTCTCTTAATATGATTCATTCTATCTATGGGGTTCCTATCTCTAGGGACTCATCAGATCGTTACACAATATTCTTAAAAGCTATGTATTCTTATAATATCATAGAACATGCGTATAATACTAGAAGAAATCAACAAAACTTGAATAAACCTACTTTTGTTTTGACTTCTTTACCATATTCTCAACCAATTCTTCTTGCAGCACCTAAACCTACAATTAAAGAACCCGATTATTATGATCTTGTCGAGCAACTGCATGTTACTCTGATCAAGATCTTACCATGGGATTTGCTTCAGTATACTCCGGTTTGTTGGAAGTTTGAAGAGATTGTCATCGCTATGGCTATTAGAAACATGAGAATGATCTTATAGAGTGTTATCATTGATGTCAATATTGTGGTTTGATGTCTACATTAAAGTATAGTTGGTTGGTGAAGCATGAGTGAGCATGGAGATGGTAATATAGTATAAAGATGTAGATATTATGGTCTGGTGCAAAACAACTAAGTTGAATATTTGGTCTGGTCCAAAATACAATTTTCTATTTATAATGCATAATATTTTTGGTCCACATTGGTTCACCTTGAGGTATTTTTTTCTATGGTTCTAAGGAAATATTGTTACATATTTAAGGGCCTTAAATCCAAAGTTTTACATTTTTATGTACTTTGATGCAAAATTTATTATTGACAGCATATCAGGTTTGCTAGTGGTAATATAATTAGAATAGAGAGAATGTTTGGATTGGTCCATATAACATCATGGAAGAATATTTGGTTATGAATTTTTTTGGAAGTGTTTACAAGTGTCACAATGGTGTAGCTGAAGTGGTATATGTATTGGAGGTCTATGTGTCAGTTTGTGGATACTCAGTTGGTATATTTTGGTGTTGTCTTACGAGCGTTGCCGACCTAATAAGTTTGGAGTCATGCGGAGTTAAAGGAAGTGTTGATCAGTTATGTGGGAGATTTATGGGTCCCCTTTGACCTATTTGATGTGTTAAAAGTTTTGAATTAAGCCACAAAGTGTGTATAGTTTGATCTTAAGTTGACAAGTTATGTTATGCATAGTACATCTAACTAGGCCAACCTAACTGATGATGTAGGTGTTTGTAGATGTAATTCATATATATGTAAGATCATTTTTTGTGTTGTAGATATGTGATATGTACTCTAGAAAATGTGTGATGTGAATTCCTAAGTAAAGCATCTGAATGTGAAGAAGAGTAGAGTGTGGAAGTAGTGTAATATGAAGTGTTTTGATTCAATATTTTCAGCTCTAGTGGAACCGTATCTCCTACATATTGTAATGCATTATTAGCTGTTCAAATCTTGGTAGTGAGGCACCCCTCTTCTTTATTTCTTGTATTCTCTAGACAGTGATTCCATCGAACAACGAGTTCGCCTAGAAATGAGCTTTTCTATATTATGTTATGACTAGTTATAATATATTGTGAGATAATACTCATTGTAGTTTTTCTATTTTTGGGTTTTCCACATAAAAATTTGGTATTCATATGTTATTTTCTTTGATTATTGTTTTATGGTTTTTTTCCATATTGCAAATTGAATGTGATGTGTGGAAGGAAAGTTTAAATGTTTAAGTGGTGTCAGAGAATACTAACTCACCCCCCCTCAGTATTTTGGGTGTTCAAAAATTGGTATCAACGCCTGGTTCATTCAATTGGATTGATTGCTAAGGTAGATCTTGGATTTGATCACATGGCTACTAGGAGATATCCCACCCCTCCAAAAGAAATTACTATGGTAGGATTTATTGAGGAAGATTACATTATTGATATGGAAGATCTCAAATATGCATGTTGGCAAGAGACACTATGAATATCATTTGGTGGTGTCATTGATGGAAACCCTCATCAATGAATAGGTTTGTGCATTATCATTTGATCATATTGGTAGTCTGATGGTAAACAATTAAGGAAGAACAGTGCATCCAATAGTTTTGTGTTCATTGATTCACATGAATATTTTCTATTAATATCTTGTGATGCGTACCTCAGTGAAGGTTGTTTGATGTATTATTAGTGTTATCCATGAATCTCAGTACCTCATATTGATTCGTGTGCAAGTTAGAAGATCCAGTTGGAAAATTCTTTGTTTTATCAATACAAAAGGTGACTTCGAGAATGTAGTGTATCGTAGATGTTTTGGAAACAATTGTTCAAGTATTTTTGTGTTTCTAGCATTTTTTTTTTGGTCCTAACTAAGTTGTGGTCGACTATTGTGGAAGCGCATTAAGGTTTACTCATGATTTGAGTTGATAATTGTAGATATTCTTTTGTTCTATTGAAGCCAACATATTGTGATTAAAATATTAGTCGTGGATATATATAGGAGGTTGTTCATATCAATTTGATGTATGTAGAAGGTGTGTTGATGCAAATTATGAATAAGATCATAGCAGAAGAGCGATAATGTACAGTTTCACTTGTGCATAAAGAGTTTATGTTGCAAGTATGAGTAGAAAAAAGCAGAAGTGAAGAATCAGTTTGTAGGATAGAAGATCAAGTATTGCACCTAACCAAAACTATAATCAAGCATATGTAGGTTCTATTTTCTTAGTTCAATATTTCAAATGGTTTTAATATGAATCTTTTATTTGTGAAGACAGTGAGTCTTCTTTGAGCAGTGAGCTCTAGGCAGTGTGCTTGAATGCAAGTGCATTCCCCTTATTGTAATCTTCATTTGAATATACTCAGATCATATTGTGGATTGGCCATCCATAGTGGTTTTTCCCCTAATAGGGTTTCCATGCAAAAATTCCTATGTTATGGTGTTATGGTTGTTTTTTTTTTCTATTCTTGCATATTTCTTAGATGAATGTTTTAAATGCTTGAAGTATCAGATGAATAAAAGTTCAAAAATTTCCGAACACTGATTCACCCCCCCTCTCAGGTGTTGCTTGATTCCAACAATGCCTTGGATGATTTGGATAAAGTAGATTTTGAGAATAGAGATCTGAAAAAGGATCTTAGTGATGCAGATGAATGCATTAAGATATTGAGAGAGAAACTCAAGAAAGATACAAATAGGACCAAAGAGCTCAAACAATCAAATGAGATCATTAATAGCCTGAGTTATCCGGACATGATAACCCGACAAAAATAACCTTGGACACAATAACCCCGTCATAATAACCCAAGGAAAAAATAACTTAGGGTCATAATAACCCATGGACAGAATAACCCGTGGTCATTTTAGATTAAGCTAGCTAGAAATTATATAAAATCAATCAAAACATTATAATTTTTTTTTGCTTTCTCTATATTCTTACGGGGATATTTTTTCCATGGGTTAGTCTGACCATGGGATATTTTGGCTTGCGTTATTATGACCTTGGGTTATTTTGTCCTTGGGTTATTTTGTCCTTGGGTTATTGTGACTGGTTTATTATATCCAAGGTTATTTTGTTTGGGTTATTATGTCCTACAACCCTAGCCTGAAACTACAAATTGAAGAAATTAAAAGAGTTGAAGACTAGCTAAATAATAAATTGAAAGATAAATCTGAAGAATGATCAACGCTTAAACAATAATTTATAACCTTGAGATCAAATCTAGAGAAAACAAAGATTTAAGAGGAAAAATTCATGAAGAGTACTACAATTCTTGATGAGATGATTGCAAATCAAAAGGGGTCTAAAGACAAAGAAGTAGGATTTGAGAAAGGTGAAATATCAAAGATACATCTATAGTGTGGGAAAAAGTATACCTTTTTGACACTTAATTTGGGATTAATTAATAAATAAATGAGCTTAATCATGTTTTGTAATAATTTTTTCATAGTCACATTAAGTTTAGGACCCTTTTAAACTAAATAGACTAAATTTTGCCTTTTTTTATGTTGTAAGGTGTACCTTTACTCTTTCATATTAATCTAGGGCTTTATTAATTGATTGAGGTTAATTTTCCTTAATTGGCACCTTTAATTCAAATCCAAGCCTAATTAAATACAAATTTCAAGGGATAAACTTGAAATTCATAATTTCCATTACATGACACTTAACTTTGGAAGATGTGTGTCCTAGGTAAGTGACCTAGGACCCATTTTCCATAGGGCGAATGGATCCTCACTTAGTTATAGGAACCTGATTTTAGATAATGTTTAACATTGTCTGATGTGTGTCTTAGGTAAGTGACCTAGGACTCATTCACCCTATGGAAAATGGGTCGTCACTTAGACCTAGGACCCCCATTTGAAATGTGTTTTTGGTGGTATTTTAATGATATTAAATCTATAATTTAATGTCGACTTGTGATATTTGAATATTAGGAAATAATCTTAAAATACATATAAATACAACTTTATTTCATTAAGTTCATCCTAGAATTTCAAGAGAAGATCCTAGCAACTTTATGAGAAAGTACTAATATCAAGTTATGAGATCAAGAGTATTCAAGAGAATTTTCAAGGAATTCAAGGGAAAATTTATAGAATATTATTGCAGCAATCAAGATTCCATTATCATGTCAAATATTTCTTGTATCATGCATGTTATTTGAGCTAATATGTTGATGTAGTGTTCAAGATCAACTCAAGAATATTCAAAGGAATTGTCTCTAATCAAGTTTCATGATCAAAGTCTGCATTCATTGAAACCACTTCATGCTAGTTTGTAGATTTGTTATCCAAGGTTAAACTAAGGTTTGGTGAGTTGTTACATAGTGTTGTTCATTCATCATTCCTTCCTTCATGTTTCATTTCATTTCAAGGTTTAATTACCAAAATAGGTTTTGACCAAAACAAACCCTCATTCCCTAACAAAAAACCATTTTTTCTCTCTTTGATGTGTGATTGCATATTTTAGGTTGAAGATCCTTTGAAGAGAAAAATTGAAGAAAGTTGTGAAGTTGTCAAATTTGCAAGAAAAATTGTCAAATCATGGAAACTCTTCTACAGGATTTGTTTTCAGTTATTCGACAGTGAACACCTAGAATATAGGAGTGCAGACCTGGCAGAAGAGAACCCAAAAAGCAATTTTCAGAAACCTTAGCCAGGACCCATTCACCATAGGGCAAATGATTCCTTAGTGAGCTTCAAAAGGTTGATTTTTTTGAAAGGTATACAGCATTTTCACCTTTCCAATTTTTCCTTTTGATTACTTTTTCAGTCAGATTCGATTAATGTTCTTCATTTGTACTTTGTATCCTACATTTTGAATGAAATAAGAAAAATAGGTCTTTTGTAACACACCACAATTCTATTTTTTGTTGTTTCATTTTGGTGAACTCCAGTTTGATCATTGAATTTTTTGATTTTAGAGTCCATTTTCATCCTAGATTTAGATATTACATTCATTTGCATCTATTTGCATTGAATTAGGTCTCATTTAGGGTGTCTAGTTTGTATTTAACTTTGTATTTCATTTAAGGGTTTTATGATTGCATATTTTGCATTCTTTAAATCTGAAAAATACAAAAAAATCACTCATCTTGCATATAATTTACATAGCATTACATCATATTCATTTGCATTTGAAAATCGAAACAAAAATTGCATATCAAACTAGCTTTTTTAGGTTCTCATTTTGTCACATTTTGCACTTGTATTCCAAATTTAAATTTACATAAAATTGAAACTGAAACTTGTTGTAACAAGCCAAAATATTGAAATCACTGAAACTCACTCAAAATCTGTTAAAAAATTCTTCAAAACCCTCACCTAGGACCCATTCGCCCTAGGAAAAATGAATCCCTGATTAGGGTCACATTCTAATTTTTTGGGCATAAAAACATTCATTTCTGCATTCCTCATTGATGTTTTCAGATTTCTGTTACTATTTGCAGAATTTGTGTCTCATCAATTTGATCATATCTAGCTTAATTTGATAAATTTAGTGCATTGTGTTTTTTCAAAATTGCATTTACAAGACTTCATTTTTCAGATGTTTGCATAGTGTAACTAGAAAATTACCTTGTTTAGAATCTGAAAATTGCATTTACATATTGTATTCTAGGTCATTACATTGGATTTTACCCTTTCCATTTTGGGTTGGCATTGACTTTGTAAAAATTGTATGAGCTTTACAACCTAGTGTCCTATTAGCAATATTGTTGTGACACATAGTTTGAGACTCATGCCATCCTGCGATACACCATCCGTCATGGATCTTGGGTTTTCTAACTCTTTAATAGTGTTGATAATCAACCCCCTATGGATCATAGCATGCATACCTCATTTCAAATGACTTCCCTACCTACAACCAATATGTATGATGTTGTTGATTTCCCACAAGAGAACATAAGGTTGGTAGATGAATAATTAAAAAACTTATAGAACTTTGTCAGAGATGAATCTATTGTTGTCCATGTTATTCCCCTTATAGGAAACTTACAAAAGCTACTTAAATATGAACAAGGAATAAAATTTATGTGTAGCTTGGATTATCTCGTCAACTAAAAATTTCCTCCTCCTCAACCCGCTTCCAATACATTTCCTATAAAATAAATGAAAAGAAGCCACACCTTCTAAACACTTTACTACCCCTAACATATCCTTTTTTGAAAAAGGAAGGGACTTGCAAATAGAAGATGAAGTTGATGAAAACGCAGTCATCATACGAAAGAAGAAGAAACCAAGAGTGCATGATCATCAAAAGACTTAGTTACAAAATTTGTATGAATCTCTTGAATCTCTTTAACCTCTTACAACTATCCAAAAACCAAGATGATCTTCTATGCTCTTTTATGTTAGCAACTAATCGAATTACCACCTAAAAGTACAAACTTGACCAAAATAAAAACTAATAAAAATGAACCATACTATGGTTATCATAGATTCTTTGGCCATCATACCAACAATTGTTTTCCTTTAAAGAAAATATTGAAAAAATTTACACCCTCTAAGAATCAAACTTGACTAAAAAAACCATGCCCTTTGCTCCTTGCCATGTAATAGTTGTAGGATCCTAGTATCCTCACTATTACATGTTTTAAATTCATTGCAAATCATTCTCTTTATCACAAGGAGCTTATTTTCATCACTTATCTTGGATCATCATTTTCCTACACATAGTTGGGGCAAGGGGTTAGATAGCCTTTTCCTAGTTTTAGAATTTTATGCTGTCCCTTTGGCTAGTTTCCCGCCTTCCATATATATTGAAAAAGATTGGGATGTGGATGACCTACTATAGGTTGACTCACATGTTCCTTACTAGTCTTTTTCCTTGTTTTTGTTTTCATGTTTCTTTATGTGATTGCATGTGCGTAATGTGATCCCCCATATTGTTTTGTTTGATGTATCTCTCTCTTTGTGCATTCCTCTATATGTACCTACATTATTCTATATGTCGCAAAAATTTATCTTTTTTGATCATCTTGTGTTTTCCTTTTGGGGATGACATAAGGTATCGAGACATTTAGGTCTCTTCCATGTTGACCTGAAAGTATTTTTCTTTATTTTTTCTCTATGTGTCATTCTTCCAATTCTATGAGTATTTTTGGAATGATGACCTTTTTGAGCTCTATAACAACATTGTAGCCAAGACATATTGACCCCAAATCCATAGATCCCTTATGTTTTTTTGAGGGAAACCCCTCCCTCCTTTCTCATTGTATAGCTTTATTTCAGATATATATGACTTGGCATAGGGCTTTTAGAGTAAACTCTCATGTCTTAGGATTAAACATTATCTAGTTTAAATTATTTTCTCACAACAATGGTGTTAGAAACCACTTTAAAGTGGGGGCATACATTGATAATATATTTCAAAAAAATCATGTTTCATGGTGTGATTTTATTTTTTCTTGTGATGCATCCTTTTATTGGTGGTGTCATTGGGTTTGATGTCCCCCAAGAGTGCGGTATTTCTCAGCATACAACTTTCCTCTTAGTGGTGATGTGACACACTGCATTCCCTAAGTTGTGAATCTTTTACTCTTGATTTGTCCTCTCTTGGAGACATTAGGCATGATGTTCCTATTGCAAGGTGTGACCCTCAGTATCCTCTTCCTATGATAGGCATAGTCTAGCATGGAACTTGGGCTTCATTAAATGGTTTAACCACCTCTTGTGGATCTTCATCTTGTATAAATCCAGTGGTTGTATCGGGCATTAACAGGTCAATCTTTTGGTGCAATGACATCCATTTGTGCAACAATTGGTATCAAAGCCGAGGTCACAGGTTCAAACCCTGTGCTTGTGTTGGGGGGGATTGTTGCAAGGTGTGACCCTTGGTATCCTCTTCCTATGGTAGGCATAGTCCAATGTGGCTCTTGGGCTTCGTGACATGGTTTAATTGCCTCCTTTGGATCTTGATCTTGTATAAATCTAGCGGATGTATCAGGCATTAATAGGTCAATATTTTGGTGCAACGATGGGTGCCTATGCAAAAATTCCCTAATAAGAATACCTTACATAAACTAAGAAAAATCCATGTGAACAAAAACATATATATATAATGTTCATAAGTGTTTGGAATAATGCAGCTTGCTAACCTTGTGAAGCTTGAACCTTAAATTCAAGGCCACCTAGCATAACACACCTTGCTTGCCTATGGAGCCTTGCCTTGTGGCACCTTATTGAATTTATCAAAGGGATAGCTTTGGTATGGTTAGTATGATGATATTCGACAAAAAGGAGTGACTTTCTCACTAAGCCACTTTATTGGAAGAACCACCTAGTGGACTGCCTAAAGTTTTGCTACCTTAGAGTGAGCATAAACCAAAAGATTAGATGTGTTCCACATCGCATTGGATAGTCTAGGCTTGATCTTCCTGGTATTTGATGTTGTATGATTGTGTATCTTTGTCATTGTTGCATACATATGTGTCTTGAATGTCTACTTTAATGTGAGTTTACAATGGGGTCATGCTCTCACTAAAATGGGGGAAAATGTAGTGTAGGAAAAAGTATCCCTTTACACACTTAATTTGGGATTAATTAATAAATAAATGAGCTTAATTATGACTTAATTTAGTATTGTAATATGTTCTTCATATTCACATTAAGTTTAGGGCCCTTTTAAACTAAATGGACTAAATTGTGCCTTGTTTTTGATGATGTAAGGTGTACCTTTACACTTTCACATTAATCTAGGGCTTTACTAATTGATTGAGGTTAATTTTCCTTAATTGGCCCCTTTAATTCAAATCCAAGCCTAATTAAATGCAGATTTTGAGGGATAAAAACCAACATTCATAAGTGCCATTACACAACACTTAACTTTGGAAGATGTGTGTCCTAGGTAAGTGACCTAGGATCCATTTTCCATAGGGTGAATGGGTCCTCACTTAGTTCTAGGACCCTGATTTTACATAATGTTTAACATTGACCGATGTGTGTCCTAGGTAAGTGACCTAGGACCCATTCGCCCTATGGTGAATGGGTCCTCACTTAGACCTAGAACCCCCTTTGAAATATGTTTTTGGTGATATTTTAATGATTTAAAATCTGCAATTCAATGTTATCTTGTGATATTTGAATTTCGGGAATTAATCTTAAGATATATATAAATACAAGGTTATTTCATTAAGTTCATCCTAAAATTTCAAGAGAAGATCCTAGCAACTTTATGAGCAAGTCCTAATAGAAATTTTATGATACAAGAGAGTTCAAGAGAATTTTCAAGGCATTCAAAGGTAGATTTACAGAAGATTATTGCAGAAATCACTAGTACAAAAACAACAATAAACTACTAAAAAAACTATTAAAAACTACTTATAAATGACTACAATTGGTCATATGACCACTAGTAGTTTATTTCCAGTCATATATAATGTGACTAGATTGATGACTAAACCATTTTTAATCATTTATTGGTTGTTTTGATTGATCAATTTGGTAGTATATTTAGTCATTGATTTAGTAATTCATTGTTGTGATCTGGTTACTTATTTAGTCACTTTTTTTCCACTGATATATTTAGTCATTGATTGTTGTAATCTGGTCACTTATTTAGTCATTTTTTATTCACTATTATATTTAACTGGTCACTTATTTAGTTGTTGATTTAGTCATTGATTGTTGTAATCTGGTCACTTATTAGTTGTTGATTTAGTCATTGATTGTTGTAATTTGGTAGTATATTTAGTCATTTTTATTCACTAATTTCACTGGTCATATATCTAGTCATATTTATTCATTGTTCACTAATTTTTGTCAATTGGTAGTATATTTAGTCAATTTAATTATTAATTGATGTCAATTAGTAGTATATTTAGTCATTTTAATTGACTAATATTTGAGGATTTAAGCATAAAACACATAAATACACATCAAGAACACAATAAGACAACCATTGAGAAGTCAAACTTGGTAAAATTTATTAAAAAAATAAAGGTGTTCTAGTTACAACTTACAAATAGAGTATTACAATTGTTATTTTAAGTCACAAGACTGAAAATATGAGTTACAATATTGCAGAGAAATGACTGCAAGAAGAAAACTTCTCCAAAAGACTTTGGAGTGATGGAAACACATTCCCCTTTCATCTCTTAAAACTTCTAAAACATGGGAAATCTTCCTGGAGAAAGTTGTAACATGTAGAATCCAAGGATATTTTTGATCGTGTCCCATATATGAAGCTCTCTCCTTCAACACAATAAAAAATAACCCAACTAGAATATTCACTCCTTTATATGCAACGTGTCATCTGATATGAGCAATAGGGTGCTGCCTTTTCTACCATGAATGAAGGTGTGCCTCAATACAAAAAACAAAATTAATATTAGTCTCAATTCAGAAAGAATAAAAGTGCATTGTATATTGCAAGTTTATAAAATAAATTCCAAACACAACAAAAAGATAAATCAATTAAAATATTGTAGCCTTGTCAACAAATGCCTTAAACAAAGTGTTCAAAATAGGCCTGAAATATGTATATTGAGCCCTTGGTTTTTTAACCTTGTTCATAGTTTAAGAAAAGTGATATGCTCAGATTATAGAATGAAGGCTATCAACACTAACCAGACTCAAACAACATTATCAGCAAAAAATTCCTAGAAACCAGGGCCAAGAATGCCACTAGACTTAATTAGACAACAAAAATATCAACCCTAGTTCATGTGTTGTCTGAGTAAAGACCTGGACCATGGAAGAATCCATTTATACATAGATTTCAAATTATGTTCATGAGAAAATATATTTGATATCCAACTGGGAAGCCTTAACATCCAAAAATTACTAACCTTATGTTTCACAACAAGTTTCCTAATTGTGACATCATCTTTACTTAAGAAACAAGATATTGATCCACTTCCATATTGAATCTCACAAGATTCTCCTTCACAAACAAACATGGATATATATTAATTTTTTTACCAACTTTCTTAATATCCCCATGTAAGCAAACTAAACTAAGTGAGGTTGAGGGTTTGAAGTAGAGTACCATCTTCTTGGTATGTGTTTGAATTTGATGACTTGTATCTTGAATGAAAATAGCAAGCTAGTTTCACTGTAAAATCATTGTTAATCATTTTTACAAAAATAACCACAAAATCCTCTTTAATTAAAATAATCCTTCTAGATATTTCAGTTAATTTATAAGAGAGCTAATTTCACTATCCAAACAACCATCAATCTATTTACTATATATAATTTCCTAGGATTCAAAATTTGAATGTAATGAAACTAACCATAGTTACTAAAGATTTGACATCAAAATGTAGTACAAAATGAATTATTTGAAATAATGCCTCAAAGAGATGTCATCTCATGGAATGAAATGATATGATTGCAGAATGCGCAAAAAATAGATTTTGCAAGGAAGCTCTCAAAATATTTGAATTAATGAAGCACTCTAGAACACTGACATTGTAAGATTTTCTTGTATTCTAGATGCATGTAGTCATGTAGGTTTAGTTGATGAGTGTTGCACATACTTCACACATCAGTAACCCTTATTGTATTACATATATAGTTGATCATTAGGTGTGCATGGTTGACCTTTGTGACCGTGCTGGCTATCTTGAGGACACCCTAAACATTATTACTAAGATGCTAGTTAAACCTTTGGTTCCTATGGATCATATATGAATATAGGCTAAGTATTCCAACAAAATTTCTTTTTTAGTTGGATCCTAAAAATGTTGCAGCTTATGTTCTTCTCTAAAACATTTGTGCAGAAGCAGGAAGGTGTGGTGAGGTTCAAATAGTAAGGAGATTGATGAAAGATAAAGCAATTAAAAATATACATGCATGTAGTTTGATTGAAGAGCATAAATGGGTACATGCTTTTTGTGTAGGAGATATATCACATCCACAAACATGGTATATCTATGCCAAATTGGAGAAATTGGCTTGGCAAATGAAGGTAGCAGGGTATTTCCAAATTCAAGACTTTTACTCAATGTTGTGGAATAGAAGAAAAAAGAATCATTTATCTACCACCATAGTGAAGAGTTGGAAATTGAATTTGTTTTGTTAAACATGGCCCTTGGTACAACTATTAGAGTTCTTAAGAACCTTTGAGTATGTTCTAATTTTCACACTGCATCTAAATTCATCTCCAAGATTGTTGCAAGAGAAATTGTTCTAAGAGATGTGAACCATTTCCATCATTTTAAATAGGGACAATGTTCTTGTGGAGAATATTGTTGATGCTAAATGAAACAATCTAAAAAATAGGATTACATTATAATAATATGCACTACATCAAATATCCAGCATTAACAAAGGGAAATCCATCAAAGCATAACAATGGGGATTTTTTTTGTCATATGTTATAGTTACAAGTGCCTTGCTAGACATACATGAAAATGTGGAAGCAATATACACAAGGCAAGCAAACTATTTCAAAAGAATTCCTCAAAGAACTGTGATATTTTTTTTATAGTTTAACTAGGATATTGCACCATTTTGACATGATCCTTGCGGTGATGCGGATGTTACCGCTACACCGCACCATTATTGCTCGACCTTCATAGTAATGTGGGATGTTACTGCTACACTACACCATTGTTTATCAACCTTCATGGTAATGCAAGATGTTACTGCTACATCGCACCATCATTTCTCGACCTTCATTGTAATGTAGTATGTTACCGCTACACTGCACCATGTATTCTTGGATCTTGCAGGGGTGCAGGAGAAGTATTTGAGTTACCGTCATACCACAAAATTATTGCTCAACCTTCGTGGTAATGTAGGATGTTACCACTACACAACATCGTGTCTTCTTGGCTCTTGCAGTATGGTGGTATTATGAAACTTGTCACAAAATCCTTATGGAGCTTGTCATGACCATCTACTAACTTAAAAAAATAGTCTTATGAAACTATCCTATAGGGATGACAGTCCCAAGAAACATGGCAATGGTTACACCAATAAATAGTTAACTAGAAACCATGAATTTTCTCGATGCATAAGGAGAATATACAGAGAGTTAAGTGAGTGAGAAAAAATCCTTGGAGAATTTTCATCAAAAGTATGAAAATCTAAGAGTTCGTAGTAGAAAATTATATACCCTCAAAGACCTAACATGCATAATAGACCTAGTGATAGCTTTCAAAGTGATAAGAATATATTCATAAGAGAATATATGCAAGAGCATGAAAATACACTGATATGGAAGGGAAGTTGGTAGAGTTGAGGAATCAAACCTGTAGTGAGAAGGTAGGGAGAACAAAGTAATTTACAGTCAAGAGCATCATGGAAGTTTCTCTGGTGACTATATTTGGGCAAGGAGAGAGCTTAGTGACAACATTACCATCAAAACAATAAGGATACTCAAAACCCTACCAAACCCTAGGCCCTTTTTCATCACCTTGTAGAGATATCAAACATGCATGAAAATATTTCACAAAGACTAAAATCTTTTCTATTTTTGATGATCACAAAAAGTAACAAAAATTTAGATTTAAAAGTGATGAAAAGAAGTACATGGAAAGTATATTATGCTGAATTTTAAAAATAAAATAAAAAATTAACCATTAACTATCCAATACAATCTAACAAAATATAAATATACAATGAAATATTATGATTAACAAAATGATAATTTTAACGATTATCTTAAGGTAGACAAAAATAATTTGTGCAAGTGAAAAATAACACCCTTAGATTATTCTGAACAAATAACATTTTCATTTACATAATTTTCAAGAAACATTTTTTTAGATCTGTCTAGCTATACAAAAATCAAATCAAATTTGCAATGATCTCAAAATATCTGAAGGTCTAAAAATTGATTTTTTGGATCTATTCTTGGGTGTATCCTGTAAAATTCGTCATAGAAGGATTGATCATCACCTCATTTAGACTTGGATGTGGAACTTCCTTTGCTATTTCCATAGAATCCAAAATAGGCCTAACAAATGTTGGAAGAAATAACCTTGTAAACACACAAAAGGAAAAGCTAAATCAGTAATAATTTGCTAGTTTTCATTCAACTTCTCTGTAATCACTTTAAGTACCATTGTTAGAGAGTTGCAAATTGTGAATTGTCCTATGTCCTATAGGATTGAGAAAGGAAGAAAACTATCAAACAGTGATTTTATCATATCAAATAGTCCAAAAAAATGAAAGTTACTATCAAATGCTGACAAAGATCTATCCTCTAAGTCATTTGCACATGGTGATTGAGAACATAGTGAGTAAGAAGTAAAAGAGCACTAGATCATAGCACTACAAAATGATCATGATTTATGCAATGAACTTCACTATTCTTTTGATCACAAAGGAAATCAATATAATAACCAAAATATTGATGTGCACAGAGAATGTTCATGGAGTGCAAACTCCCTTACAAAGAAATTACAACAACAGAGTTTGAAAGGAATTGCACCTACTATTTTGTGCTAATATGGATATGTTCTTCCCTATAGTTAATTATTGTAGCATAAAAGATAGGCTAAATAGTTGTTCATATAACATTGTTTCAAATTCTAAATTGTTATACCTTATTCAAGGATCAAATCATAGGGGGAGTCTATACATAAGACACCATTGTTTCAAATTCAAAATTGTTGGCTCCTTCACAATTGTTTGCTTCATTTATTTGATCTAAGACAACTTGTTGTATAGAAGATGCTCTCAAAATCATAGTAAAATCATTTATTCTAGGATGAATGTTCAAAATATTTCTCATCATAACAATGAACAAAAGCATCAGTCATTAACCTGAACTTTCTAAGAGTTTCATCAAATTCTACTTTTCCACTCTCTTTTTCATTCTGAATTTTATTCCCAATTTCATCCATGAAGAACTTCTTCAGCCTATAGATCCTTTTGTTAGTCATAACTTTACCAGGTGTCAAGGATAGCTTTGAGTTTTTTACCCAAGCAGTAATTGAAAAAATTCAACCTTACCAGATTAGAATCTGGTAAGGTTGAATTTTGTCAATTACTGCTTGGGTAAAAACTCGAAGCTCTCCTGGACATATAGTAAAGTTATGGCTAATAGGAAGTTCTTCATGGATGAAATTGGGAATAAAATTCAAAATGGAAAAGTATAATTTGATGAAACTATTACAAATTTCAGGTTAATCACTGATGCTTTTGTTAATTGTTATGATGGGAAAGATTTTAATAGTCATCCTAGAATAAAGGATTTTACTGTGATTTTGAGAGAATCTTCTATATAGCGAGTTGTCTTGGATAAAATAAATGAAGCAAACAATTGTGAAAGAGCCAACAATTTTGAATTTTAAATAATGGTGTCTTATGTATAAATTCCTCCTATGATTTTGTCCTAGAATAAGGTATAGCAATTTAAAATTTCAAACAATGGTACATGAAAAAATATTTAGCTATTTGTTATGCTACAAAAATTAGCTACATGCTAGAACATATCCATATTAGCATAAAATACTAAGTGCAATTCACCTCAAACTCTATTGTACCTAAGTATGATAGTACCCAAGCTTCTGGTGTTTCTAGACAAAACCTATAGTGGAAAAGTGTAGTCTCCATCTGAAGGAACCATCTTCAGAGCTCTTCCTTGAAATGAGGGTTGAAAAAATTAGAAGAAAAGAAATACCATAATTCTAAAGTAACAATTTGTATCAAGCCAAATGTCAGAAAGTATAATTAAAAAGAAAAATCCTTACAATTGGACCTCAAATTGGACCAAGAAGATTTATGATTTTATCTTTAGAATGTAGGAACTTTCTCTGTCAGAGCTTCATGACCTCAAATTGGACCAATAAAATTTATGATTTTATCTTTAGAATGTAGAAACATCCTTTTTCGCAGCTTCACGACCTCAAATTGGATCTGATATTGGGCCACCAGATTTATGATTTTATCTTTAGAATGTACAAAATTTCTTTATCGGATATTAAAGATCTCAGGTTGGATGTGAAATTGGACCAACAGATTTATGATTTTATATTTAGAATGTTGGAACTTACTCTATCGTATATTCATAAATTCCTATACTCAGGTTTTTCTTCTGAGCAAACACACTCGAAAGTGTTTTAGGCCAACTGAGAGCACTCTCCAACCTAGTTATGTTACTGATAGAAATCCAAGTTTTCCTAAACCATCCATACCCAAATGTTGCATCACAATCTATTCTTCTTGCACATAAAAATTCCACATATTAACCCCTTCTAAATAAAATATTTAATCATCATAAAACCATAATTAATAAATCATTTCAGTTTCAGAAAGAATCTGATGGCATTTACTATAAGAAAAAATGTTGTATAAATCACAAAAAATCCATGAAACCTCCTAAATGTAGCTTAAAGCAAGTTTACAGGATGGGTTTAAGCATAAGAAGATTTCTACTATAGCTCTCAATGAATGTAGTATAAGAAGAAAATAAAATTCTTCACACTTGAAGTAATGCAGTCAAACATTTTTTCCAAAAGTATGTTAGTGGGAGTTAACTAAAAGCGATTACCTCTTTCTACATAAAGAGCCTATAACTTTGGTTGATATGGAAAGTGGTTGTGTTATATCAATTATGTAGTGCATTCAAGCACAATCCATGTTTGATGGGATATTCTAGAGAGCGATCAATATTTTCTAAACCTTATGAATGTTACTTAAAAGTGTACAACTTAAACTACAAACCAAGTTTGTTACATACTTGAATGCAATCTTCGGTTACCACAAACTATAATAATGTGATATGCTAATAACCATTATGGGAAGTATTAAAGCAAGACTTGTGCTATATAGGATACATTTCCTTGATCAGGTTTACATACATTAATGATCAAACACAAGCTTCCCACACACTCTAGGATACAATCCAAGATCATACCACAACCCTATTAAGACAACTAATTTTTTGACCCAATATTTAAGGTTATTTTTTAATACCAACAAAAGCATTTTTAAGAGCATGAATAGGGTACAAACCCTAGGCCTTTGTAGAAACATAAACCATAACTCTAGCGGAATAGTGAGGTTGCAATACCAAAAAGATTGAGACATTGTAGCCAATAACAAAATCTTGCAATCTAAAGATTGTAGCCAATAACAAGCACACTATGTAGCTCAATGACATTTGTAAATGTAATCTATGGTAAGAAGAATGGCAGTCACTTGAGGTGTGATAGTCAAAAAGTGGTTGAACAATGATAAGATAATAAAGCTCAAACCTTGCATAGTAAAGTGGAGATTTTAACAATGAGTTTCCTTACCCCCTTGCTCACCTTAAGGGTTTTTCAAATGCTATTGGTAGTGTTAGACAAGGAAAATGAAATCAAGGAATGACTATCCAAATGAAGTAATAGTGGTAATCATAGGTTCAATATTTCTTCTTAGCCATTGTATAATGGAGGTAGTGGATTGCATGTTTGAGTAGTTTTTTGAGACTCATCAAAGATGGGAGAATATTGAATAATACCTTGTGGAATGTGAAGTAGTGACAATAAGGTTGAAGGATCTTAAGACCCACAATACCATGAAATAATGAGTCCCCTATAGTAAGTAAGTAGGCAGTCTATAGGGAATAGTTTGATTTTATATAAGGATGCTCATGAAAGGAATTTTCAAGTGAAAGTGAGTGAGCTGTTTGAGATTGCAACTAAGGGTGCAATATCCAGTCTTAAAGGTAGTTAGCAAAGTATTAAATGTGCAATCAAATCAAATCGTACAAAACAAATAATTCACAATGTTATCTTGCATAATGCCTTCAGTTTGAAGACAAAAATCTCATTGTATCTTGATGAAATTAGTGACCTTAATGGTCAATCACTGGAAACCATGATTTTAAAACATGTTATTATGCTTATGGAGGCAACATTTTAAGCAAGGCAGTGAGTGGTGGTTTGGAACAATGGCAGGTATGTAGGACTTGCTTTATATGCATACTATGTAGTCTAGCTTAAGACAACGTTCTTAGAATAGATTGAAGGTGGATTATGTAACTCAAGGGTTACCATGATAAGGATTAAAGCAAAGACTAAGATCTATTTAAAATCCATTATCATGAAGATACTAAAGATGTCACATGCAAAACCCTAGCAACTAGATTAATAAATATAGTGCCAAAGAGGATAGTGGGTTGGGGTAGATTTATGAAATCTCCCCGTTATCTAATCACAAGAAAATACATCATTTAAAAGAAAATAAAAATTATAAGAAATCATTCTAAACCCTATATAGCATACATTGATACTTCAAAAGCATCTGATTATTTTTTAAAATTAAAAGAAATCATTCTAAAACCTATATAAGATACATTGATACTTCAAAAGCATCTAATGGAATTTGAGTATTCTAAACCCTATATAGGATACTTTGATACTTCAAAAGAATCTGATTTATTATTTTTTAAATTAAAAGAAATCATTCTAAACCCTATATAGGATACATTGATACTTCAAAAGCATCTGAAGGAATTTGAGATTATGCAAATATATGCCAATTAAATACCTAGATTACAAACAATAGCATGAAAAATGTAACCCTTCTTGAGTAGAGAAGGAATGAGATAAAAAAGAATGAATCATATGCCTCCTATCCTGCACATCTCCTTACCATTCTTTGTCATTCTTTACTGAAACACTTCTCCATTTTGGTGAGCTATGCCTGAAAATAAGGTTTTGACAAAGTTTATAGAGTATGTTTATTAAAATGAAAACTCCATTTTGGTGGGCTACACCTGAAAATAAGATTTTGACGAAAGTTTTAGAGTAATACTATTAAAAAAAATTAGAGTATTTTGGAGGGGTATATTCTTGATTCCTTAAATGATTTATTCAAATGGATTGTGACTAAATAAATGACTAAATATTTAGTCATTTTTATTTGTGTGACTAAATAGTTTTTAGTCAATGACCAAATTAGTCATTTATTTACTGATTTATAGCCGAGTTGCAAACAATTAGTAGAATACAACCATTTTTAGTTGTTGTGACTAAAAGTTTTAGTCACCTAGTGATTTATTTGTCAGATTCTATTAGTGAATCAAGATTCCATTATCATGTCAAAGATTTCTTGCATCATGCATGTTGTTTGAGCTAATATGTTGATGTAGTGTTCAAGATAGACTTAAGCATATTCAAAGGCATTATCTCTAATCAAGTTTCATGATCAAGATCTGCATTCATTAAAGTCATTCCATGCTAATTTACAAATTTGTTATCCAAGGTTCAAATAAGGTTTGGTGAGTTGTTACATAGTGTTGCTCATTCATCATTCCTTCATGTTTCATTTGATTTCAAGGTTTAGTTACCAAAATGGGGTTTGACCAAGGAAAACCCCCATTCCCTAACAAAACAAAAAATTTCCTCTCTTTGATGTGTGATTTCAGATTTTAGGTTGAAGATCCTTTGAACAACAAAATTGAAGAAATTTGCAAAGTTGTCAAAGTTGCAAGAAAAGTTGTCAAAATCACGAAAACTCTTCTATAGGATTTGTTTTCAGTTGTCTAGCAATGAACACTTGGAATTTGGGAGTGCAGACATGGTAGAAGAGAATATAGAATTTTTTTTACATAAACCCTAGCCAGGATCCATTTTCCATAGGGCGAATGAGTCCTCAGTGAGCTTCAAAAGGTGAATTTTAGTGAAAGGTACACAACATTTTCCCCTTTCCAGATATGTCTTTTGATTAATGTTTTAGTTAGATTTGATTATTCTTCTTCATTTGTACTTTGTAGCCTACATTTTGAATGAAATAAGAAAAATAGGTCCTTTGCAACCCACACACCAAACATATATATATTTTTTTATGTTTCAAGATCAAACTCCAAACAAGACTAAAAATAAGATTGAGGACAATAAGAGAAATGGAAAGTAGATCTAGAATTAGAGGAAACACTTCAAAAGACAACCAAATGCACAAAGGTACCCATACTTTAATGGTTTTTGTTATTCCTACAATAAATTTGGACATAAGGCTATGGAATGTAGAAGAAAAATGAATCATAATGTTCAATAATTTCCCAATCAATGGTTTACATGCAAAATATTTGGTCATACATCTAGTGAATTCAAAAATCAAATGATGAATGGATATAAAAATGGTATGATGTTTCAATATTTCAATGGCTACTGTTATAAATGCAATAGATTTTTGCATAATTATAATCAATGTAGATCTAGATTAAATGGAAGTAAGCTTGTTCAAAATGTCAAATTCTACAAATACATTAATTTAGGACACATTGCCAAATTTTATAGAAGGAAGAATGTAAAGGTTGGTCTAGTAAGGAAGAATGATCCAGTGAAAAAGGTTGATTTTGTAGAGATGAAGAAAGAGATGAGAAATATATGGAAAAATAAAGAGGATAATGAAATTAAAAGTGAGTCTATGCTAACATCTGGAGTAGATATTTCCTCCATAAACTAAGTTAAGAGTTTTGGCTCAGGGGGGATTTTAATAGAAAATCATTAAGCTCCTGCCAAAGATATGGTGTTGATGCCTTTAGAATGTGGATATAAGGTGTAGGTTGATATGCTTGATCTATTGGTGAAAAAACCAATGGAAAATATCAAGATGTGAAATTTTGTGAAGAAATCAAAGGTGATTGTGTATTACAATTAGGGTTTATCAATTTTTTTCCTATCTTTAAATTAGTGCATTCAATATGAGTTAGGTTAATCTAGAAGGATTTATAAACGATTTCACATTTCATCTAAGTCATTTGAAAATGAGCATTCAAGGAGAGAAGAGCAATGAAGGAGTGAAGTGAAGTGTTTCATAATTCTTGTGCACAAAACCCTAACTGACAGTGATTAAAAGGTATTTATAGTTTCTATTTTTCCTAGTTTCAAAAGTAAATTCATTGTGTTGGAATATGTATACCCCACAAGTTGTAATGGTTGTGGAATGACCCTATCCAAATTTAAAACAACACCTTGATAAGTCAATGATTACTGATGTGGATGGTGCATTTTCAAGTATTTTGTATGTTGTATGGAATATAGAAGATGTAATAATTAAAATACATGCTAATTTTGAAGAGTAGAATCACTCAAATTTGGTTGATGTGTGGTTTAATGAACTCATTGGAGAATAATTTGCATTGAAACCTGAGTTCAAGAGTTTGATGGAGAAGAAGCTTTAAGTGTGGAACAATTTCCCTATCTTTTTCTACAGGGATGAGTGGATTAGATACACATTGAGAAGGATTCATGAAAGGTTTATGTGGTTGTATATTCCACATATAACTAATAGGGATTATATTAGGGTTGTTACATAATTATTGTTAGAGTAAAGGTTTTAACTTAATTATGTTGATTAAGTTACCTTTATTCCCTTCTTAAGATTTCACGTTAGTTTGCATAAAGTGACAATTAATAATTAAATATAATTATTAAATGTTTTCCTATTAGAGCTTCTATTAGGGTTTTTCCTATTAGGGTTTTATTAGGGTTTGCTTGATCTCCTTTTTATAAGGATTGATCCCATTATATTTCATATCAATTCATTTTCTCATTCTCTTTGATATATACATTTTCAGTTTTCAGAGAACCCTTGCTTGTTTGTCTCCATATCTTCTTTTGTAATAGGTTATTTGCATGCAGGTGATCTTCGGGGATTGTGAAGTTGTATTTTCTCAACTTCTACATGGTATCAGAGCTCCACACCTGCTGCTTCATGTTCTTGTTTTGAAGATTTTTGGAGCTTCAAAGGTTTGGGGTTTGTTTTCTTGATCCAGGGCATACCTGCAATTTTGAAGCATTTTCAGCTCAAATGGACCTCGCCATTGCATTCGCAGCAGTCCAAAACCCCTAAATCGACTGTTCATTTATCCATTTTGGACAAAGTTGAAATTTGAGGCAAATTTTTTTTGCAGTATGGCTGTACGGCCGTCGCTTGCCTAGTAATTTTTTTTTCATCAAAAGAATATTTATTCTCCTGTGAAAATTTTTCATTGTAATTTTTTTATTTTTATTAAAAAAATCAAAAAAAAAAAAAAGGAATTTTTTTTAAAAAAAAAATTTGGAGTTTAAGAGCATGTCGACCCTAGTACAGGGTACCCGCAGGTACCTGCGACCGTAGGCCTACGGGCCCTGTCCTGCTGGTCGGCATACTGCCGACTGCCAGCAACTTTAATGTCGACTGGTGGTTGATAGTACCACTGACTGGCGATACATACAGACTGCCAGGGGTGCGATGGGGGGTGGGCCCACGTGCCTCCCCTTATCAAATTTTTTTTATAAAAAAAAAATTCTTTATTGTAATTTTATTTTTAATTGTTTTTTTTATATAAAAAACAAATTTTTATTTCATAAGCCTAATTATGCATTTACGGTGACGGTCGTTTGGCCGTCAAATTTAAGATATTTATTTTGATGCGATGGTCGTATGACCGTCAAATTTAACCCAACGCTGGCTTTTTTCCCTTTTGGACCTAATTTCTTCTAGAGGCCGTAACTTGGGCATACGATATTTTTTTTGGCAAATGAGATATCATCGCAAATCTGGTTTTCTCATCTTTCCATTGGTGTGGGTTTCATTACTTCATTCTTCTATTGGTGCATTCTATAGCCAATTGAAGACAAAGGGGCTATTTTCAGTCCCAATCTCATAACTTTTGATCAGTTTCTCTATTTTTCGCAATCTCAGCGACGTTGGAACCGTATTTCAGAGCTCTTCAGTTTCATCCATGCAAATTTTCTAGATTTCACTCCAGGTTTATTTTATTCAGTTATTTGTGTTTTCACACTCTGGTGAATTACCTGGACATATTTGCTCTTGGAAATGTTTTGTTTGCATGGGATGCTTTGTTTTTGGTTGTTCTTCATGTATTTCCAACTTTGTCCTTTTTGGACATTTTGAGCATCATTTGTAAGCAATATTTTATGTAAACGCATTGAGATAAAGTGCCACACTATTGTACTTTCTTTTTTGGGGATTTTGCACATAAGGTTGTGCCATATTTTGTACTCGCACTGTTATTATAAAGTGTCATGAGGGGTTGTATAGTTTTCCTTTGTTTTTCCATCACATCTTTGTCTGGTGAGTGTCCCTCCACGACGATAGTGAATCCATACCATAGGGGGTTGTGTAGTTTTCCTTTGTTTGCATCACACCTTTGTCCGGTGAGTGTCCCTCCATGATGACCATGGATCCATATGATTCCAACCTCATGCATGTGTGCTTTGTTTTGCACACCACTTTTTCAGTTGCAGGTGTTGTCTTGTGCACTTTCAGATGTTTCTTCTCCTTCATGCACTATAGGGTGTTTCACATCATTTCAGTGGATCTGTCAAGCTCTCCCAGTTCAGCATTATGGGGGGGTTATTATATTATTCGTGCTAATTCTTCTTTGGTTTCGCCTTGGAAGGGATCTTCCATCTTCAGTGGAGGTTCTTCAGCACCATATTAGTCATCTTTCGACAATTGGTTGTAGCTTCTTCTACTCTAGTGATGTTCTTCTTGGCTTTCTACATCTCTTTTTGGAGTAGAGATTTTTCCCATGAGGTTTTCTCTATTTCTCCTCTTTACAGAGATTTGGTTGTATTTTGGTACCTGATCTGGCCTAGTTGCCAGGACCCATGTTTTCCTTCTTGTATTGTAGTTACCTTTGCTTTCTTGCATTTGTTTGTAGCTGCACTGTTGCTCATCTTAAGGGGGGTGTTAGAGTAAAGGTTTTAACTTAATTATGTTGATTAAGTTACCTTTATTCCCTTCTTAAGATTTCACGTTAGTTTGCATAAAGTGACATTTAATAATTATATTAATTATTAAATGTTTTCCTATTAGGGCTTCTATTAGGGTTTTATTAGGGTTTGCTTGATCTCCTTTTTATAAGGATTGATCCCATTGTATTTCATATCAATTCATTCTCTCTGATATATACATTTTCAGTTTTCAGACAACCCTTGTTTGTTAGTCTCCATCTATTCTTTTGTGACAGGTTATTTGCATGCAAGTGATCTTCAGGGTTTGTGAAGTTGCATTCTCTTTGTTTCTTCTCTTTTCTTCTCCTTGTAATAGGTATTCTTCACTTGCAGAGCTCACTGGGCTCCTATGAAGTTGTATCTTCTCAACTCCTACAATTATGCTCAACAAGACCGGTTCTAACGCTCAAGTTAGTGAAAAATGAAATGGTGATGGAGTTAATAGATGCAAAGTATGACAAGAGATCCCTAACTATCAAGTACATTAAAGACCCTACAATAAAATATGCATCAATGGTGATAGGGTACAAGATATATTTTAAAAATAGAGAGAATTTTGTTTATGCATCTGCCATCAACACTGCATATGAGATGGTAAAGGAAGGTGTTGATTCTAATTTATGTGAATTGTTAAGGGAATAACTCCTAGAGAATTTGCAGAAGACTAGGGACTCTCGATACCCCTTCAATTTTGGTACCTTGATAATTTTTTTACTATTTTATCTTCTTAATGAGGTTCTAGGAACCAAAAACATAGCGTGGTTGAAGGAAAGACCAATGGATACTCAAATCAGAGACCACCTGATGAAATTAGGTAATGAAGATGCACATATGAAAACATTATGGAGATTATTTAAAACTTTACAAGACAATATACAATCTAGAGAAAGGATTTTGAAGAGTGTGGTGGAAAAGTATAAAAAAGACATTATCTTCATGGCATGTAAGGATTGTTGTATAATAGAGGTTGTTGAGCCTAGAATAGTATGGATCCCAAAAATGGGATATTAAGTTGCAGAGAATGTAATTGTTGGTCAAGTTGACCATATATTGAGCAAGCCTAGAGACACCTATGAGGAAAGATTTGGAAATATGAGGAGAATTCTAGTACTATGCACATGCAGTAGAGGGAAAAACAAGTAAATAAAACTATTGAGAAAATGACTGCATAGGTTGCAGAGATTATGGGTCTATCAAAGGACCAAGTGGAGAAAGATAAAAGCATGCATGACTCTCTAGGAGGTGCATCTAGCATAAGAAGATCCAGTAGAACATCTACCCCCTCTTTAGTTACCCCCAAGCCCTTTGGGACTATGCCCTTTTTCAATGGAACCTAGTGAAAGGAGCCAACCAATGCTCTGGTTAAATATTAGAGTGCACTTGTGAAGGAAAAGAGTGTTATGATGAAACAAAAAGGTGTGCCACAAAAAATAAGAGTGAAGGATAAGGAAACAAGAGAAAGAAACATGAGTGTTGATGAAGAAGAGGAAGAGGAAGAAGAATAACCTCTCATAAGAAAAAATAAATTGGAGTATCACAAGGAGAAACCAATGTAAAGAAAACAAGAGTTAACATTGCAGACACTGATAGTGAAGCGTGGGTGGAGAAAGAGAAAAATAAATTTAAAATTTATCTAAGGTAAGAGAAAGCTAAATAAAGTATAGGAGGGAAGCCTCCAAAGGCTAAGAAGAAGAAATACAAGACCCCTCCTATCAGGATACACAACCTCATGAATCCTGAATCTTTGGTAAGAAACATAGAAGAATACATAAATCTTGAGGAGATTGTTGTATTGTACCCCAGTTCAAAAGATATGGACAAGTCAACAATTAAGGAAGCTATAATAAGGTACATGGTTTCTATTGATGTTAACATGAAGGATATAGAAGATCAAATTCCTAAAAATTTGAAGGGAGTGTTATATGCAAGAAGAGAAGAAGCAATGAATGAAGATGAAAAATTGAGAACGTTTTCTTTAAAGAAAGTTAGTTGTTCTTTTTTATGATGAGGATAGAGATAAATTATCTCAATTTTACAATAAATAATTCAAGACCAAGAAAAGGGTCACTACCCTAATGAGAAGCGACAAAGATTATTTTGAAAGGATTTGAAATGAAATAGTTGAGAAGGTTACCAATTTGGTAGAAATACTATGTATGACCCCGGACAGTGAATAAGAAATGAATGATGATGTCTCTGTCCCCAATGTTAATATTCCATAAGATGGACAACTTGAAGATGCTTTGGAACATGAGAATGAAGAAGAAAAGGAGAATGCACAGAAAGATATTCCTCTAGTAGTAGAGAATGTGGGTGCAGAAGAATAAAATGTTACTGGTAATACTCCTCCAATACAAGAAAACATTGTTGGAAAAAATAAGGATATTGAGATGCAAAAGGAGGATGCACATATAGAAAATAACTCCCCTCCTCATTAAATAGAAAATAATGTTGAAGAAGAGGTTGTGAAAGAAAACCCAAAGAGAAATGAGGCACATAACACAAAAATATGCCTCCTCTAAATAACAATGCAAAACCTATTGATGATGAGAAGAAGAATGAGAAAGAGTCTGATAATGTTGAGAAGAATGATGAAAAAAAAGAAGATAGAATTTGTGACAAGGAAGAGGCTAAGGTTGAATAGAATGTAAAAATGGTTGGAGAGTCCTCTAGAAAATTTGGAGACTCCTTGAAGAACCTATTGAGAATGCAGCTCCAGTTCCAACCTATTGTTTTTACATAGTTGTTACAAATTCTGATGTAGCATGATCGGGTTGACATGGACAAGATGTACCCTCTATACAAGTTAAAACTAGGTGATGCATTCCACATCTCCACTAGAAATGAAATTTTGCAAACACATCAGAAGAGTGTGGAGCTAATAGATGAAGTGGTGAAGGTACTGCAAGAGAGTGTTCCCAGAGTAATTATTACTAATTCCTTATCCAATGTGTAGAATTTGAAACTTTTTCTTGATTATTTTAAAGAGTATTCTACTATACTTGAAGAGAAGATGGAGAAGGAGGTAAATAATAAGGTGAATGATAGAATTTTGGTAGATATGATAGAAAAATATGCCACTACATATGGGTAATTATAAAACAACCTAAAAGAGGTGTATAATTGTGGTGAAGAGGCCAAGGATTTACTTTCATTTTTCTTGAAGTGGCCTGGTTCCACTAAAAATATATAGGTTGAGATGGATTCCATTGAGGAACATATTGACAAGAAATCCAGTTCCTATGATCCAAAAAATTATGCAAATGGATCCACAAGATTAGCAATTGAAAATCTGCATGAACAATTCTTCTAGCCATAGGAACAGAGAGAAAATATTATAGTGCAATTTGGATAGCTCAAAGACCAATGAATGCAAATTTCACACCCATATCCAGTGCTCTTAATAGTGTGGATAAAAAAATAAAGTTAAATCTGGTACCTAATACTCTAGATGAAGGAGAATAACTCCTCATGGAGTTTGAGGCTCTAAACTACATGCTTGGGCTAGCTAAGAAACATTGGGAGTTGGACAAGAAGGACTAGAAGACACACCTTACAAAATTGCAAGTGTTATACACTTCTTTCAGTTGATCTATATATATTTATTTTCTATCTACGTATTTCAAATTTCATAATCATATTTCATTGTATATATGTGGAAGTTAGTAGTATACTAGTGCAAATTTTGATCAGTTTAGATGGATAGTGTTGTTAGGGGGAGTTTGTTTGATTTTTGAAGAAGTTTGTTACTCTCATGTATCTATGTATATATTAGTTAGGGGGAGTCTGTGAGTAAGTTAGGTAAAATCATATATATATGAAAGGGGAGTATATAATAGGAAATATGTATTCACCCTTTACCCTTGATGTCAAAGTGGGAGTATTTTTGAGATGACATGGAGTAGAGTTGATGCATGTTTCCATCAATGACAGAGGGGGAGATTGTTGGAAGTTTGAGGAGATTGTCATTGATATGGTTGTTGGAAACATGAGAATGAGCTTATATAGTGTTTTCATTGATGTCAACATTGTGGTTTGATGTCTACATTGAGGTACAATTATTTGGTGAAGCATGAGTGAGCATGGAGATGGTAATACAGTATAGAGATGTAGATATTTTCTTCGGTGAAAAATATGTATGAATTCAATATTTGACTATCCAGAATATAATTTTTAGTGTAAAATGCATCATATTTTTAGTTCACATTGGCTTTCCTTGAGGTATTTCTATTTATAGTTCTAAGGAAAATTTGGTACATTTTTCAGGACCTTAAATCCAAAGTTTCTTGTTGTTATGTTCTCTAGTGAAAAAGTTATGGTTGACAGTATATCAGGTTTGCCAATGATAGTATAATAAAAAAAAAGAGCATGTTTGGATTGGTATGCATTCCACTATGGAAGCACATTTGGTTATGTGGATTTGTGGAATTTTTTCTAGGTGTCATAAGGGTGTTCAGTCCAAGTGGTGTGTGTTTTGGAGGTCTATATGTCAATTTGTGGATAATCAGTTGGTATATTTTGGCGTTGTCTTACAACCAATGTCGACCTAATAAATTTGAGGTCGTGTAGAGTTAAAGAAAGTGTTGATTGGTTATGTGGGATATTTTATGGTTCCCATTTGACCTATTTGATGTGTTACAAGTTTTGAATTAAGGTGAAAAGTGTGTATAGTTTGATCTTGAGCCGACAAGTTATGTTATGCACTATACATCTAATTAGGCTAACATAATTGATGATGTAGTTGTTTTTAGATGTAATGCATATATATGTAACATCATTTTTAGTTTTTTAGAGATGTGATATGTACTATAGAAAATATGTGATGCAAATTCCTAAGTAGAGGATGCAAATTTGATGTGAATGTGAAGCAAAGAAGATTGTTGAAGTAGTATAGTATGAAGTGTGTTAATTCAGTATTTTGAGCTCCAGTGGAAATGTATCTCTTGCATATTATAGATGCATTATTAGAAATTCAAATCTTGGCAATGAGCAACCCCTCTTCTCCATTTCACTTATTCTTTGAGTAGTGAGTCCACGTAGCACTGAACCTTATTGTAATATGTCATGAGCAGTTATAATATATTATGAGCTGATCCTCACCATGGGTTTTTCCTTTTTGGGTTTTCCACATAAAAATATGGTGCTCATATGTTATATTATTTGATGATTGTTTTATGGTTTCTTTCCTTACTAAAAATTGAATATATGTGTGGAATGAATGTTTAAGTTGTTTCAGAGAATATTGATTTTCCCCCCCTCTCCGTATTCTAGGTGTTCAACACAGTTTATCAATGTATGCTATAAGAAGCCTTACAAAATATCCTCTTACCTAATTCTTCTAGGTTGGTGGATTTTAATGCGTTAATAGCTCACATTCATGCGGATTTTCCAAATATTATGTTTTACTTGCAAGAACTCCCACCCCCAAAAGTACAAAAGAAAATGGATCCTCTAATGATTATAGTCAACATTAATAACCTTTGTATCAGATGTGCTCTCATTGACACCAGTTTGGATCTCAACATATGCAACATAGAATTATTACCTAAGATCAAAATTGGTTCTTCTTTTTTATTTGCTTCTTTGTATATTCATGGATTTGATAATACTGGTTGTCAAGCCTTGGGAATGATAATCTTACCTTTGAGGTTGGGACCAATTACTATACCAACCTTAATTTATGTGATGTTTGGTCAAGTTTACCTTACATTATTCTCTTAGGAAGACCTTGGATTCACGCTTTGGGAGCTATGACTTCTACCTTCCACCATTGTATAAAATTTATTACTAATAACCAGAAGATTACATTTAAGGCCGACCCTAAGTTTGTGCACCTTTGTGAGTTAAAAACTATTGGTCAAGACTCAATTGTTTCTACTCTTAATTATTATATTCCATCATTATCTTTTGATTCTTTGGCATGCTCTTCAATGGTGTCTACCTTAAAGGATACCCTTGAGGTGGATGTCCCTAAATAAGATCAGCCTAAAGTGAAGAATCCTAATTCTTCCCCTTCCACTTCTTCTAAATCAAATGCATGTCTTGGAGATGATTGGGGGTCCTTATATTTCTCTAAATTCTTCATTGAATAATACAAATTTGACCCTATCCACCTTGACCTTCCAGTAGTTTCATTCACCTCTGCTAGGAAAGTTGACTATCCTCCCACTAACAAATACAATCAAGATCTTGTCAAGGAAAATGATTGTGCCCCTATTAAGGAAGATAATCATGTTTTTGTTGAGGAGGCTAATTTTTTTAGTCCCTTCAAGAAGGATGATTTTGATCTTGGGGATTAATTTAATACTCATTGGTGGAATGATGCTCTCTATATAGATCCACCTCCTTCTTAGGATATGCAAAGACATTATGGACCTAGATAGAAACTCGTTTCTAAGTATGGTTATGAGTTTGAAGGTCTTGGATGTAATGAACAAGAAATCCAAGTAACTATCCAAGTTAGTCCTCGTAAGCATAAATTGGGGCTTGGTTTCTCTTTTGAACAGTCTAGGCAAAAACTGTGGTGGAGTGTCAACATAATTTCTACCAAGACTCTTGATCTAGTTCATCCTAAACTGATTGAGAGTAAATTACAATCTAATGAAGTCCCTTTGGATGTTTTATCCTTGGAGGAAATTCTAGAGGAATTCTTAGGTATCTACTTTGATCTACCTTCTTATCACCATAAATTTTTATTCTCATATCACTTGCATAAATGAGCATACTTTGGATAATCCATTTTGAGTGTGGATGAGGGGGCTCCTTTATCTAATGTGGATGATGATCTTCCTATTCCCCACCCTGAAGACCATAGTTCTCTTCTCAAAGGGGATACTACTTATGTTTTCATGCACCCTAAATATCTTGAAAGGGTGATTAAAATTGAAAAGAGACTTTCTTCAGAAGATTCTAAGCAACATTTATAATTTTTAAATTCTCATCCTGATATCTTCACTTGGTCATATGAGGGGATCTTGGTGTTGATGAGTTTATATTGTTTCACAATATTGTCGTATGTCCTAATGCTAATCCAAGATTTAACAAAAGATCCAAAAAATGAATCCCAAGGTGGTGGTGTTAGTTAAGATTGAGATAAAGAAACTTTTGAAAGTAGGATTCATCTATCCTATTGACTATTCACCTTGGATATTGAATATTATTGTTGTTATCAAGCCCGATGGTTGTATTCGCATTTTCATTGACTTTTAGGATCTCAATAAGGCTTCTCTTAAGGATGAATTTATGTTTCCTAATATTGATATGATTGTAGACTCAACTTAAGGCCATGCCTTATTGCCCTATTCATATTAATACAGAAGATCAGTACAAGACAACCTTTACTACCCTGTGGGGTACTTTTTTGTATGTGGTCATCTCATTTGGGTTAAAGAAAGAAAGCACAACTTACCAATGGGTGATGACCTTAATATTTCATGATTTTATTCACAAAATTATAGAAGATTACGTTGAAGCTATCTTGGCTAATTCTATGACACATCTAAATCACGTAGAAAATGTTCCTCTTATTTTTGAGATGCTTTGACTCTATAAGATGAGACTAAATCCTCTTAAGTGTTTCTTTGGCATTGGCATTGGTAACCTTTTAGGATTTATAGTTTCCCACTATAGAATCAAAGTCAACACAAATAATATTGATGCATTTTTTAACATGCCTACACCTAAGAACATCTCTCAACTATGTAGTCTATAGGGGAAGATTCAGACAATTCGTAGATTCATATCTTAGTTGGTTGATCACACCCTTCCCTTCACACATATATTGAAGAAATATGTTCACTTCTGATGAGATGATGAATGCAAAAATTATTTTGAGTCAATCAAAATTTATTTTTCCAATCCTCCTACCTTAATGTTGTCTATACAAGATAGATTCTTTATACTTTATATCTCTACATCACCTCATGCTTCGGTAGCTTTGTTAGCTTAGCATGATGATGATGGAAAGGAAAGATAAATCTACTACATTAGTCTTATCTTGATTGATTATGAAAATTTATATTCTTCCATGGAGAAACAATTTGTTTCTCTATTCTTTGTAATGCAGAAGTTAATACACTACCTTGTTCATGTTAAAACTCATGTCATTGTACAAGTGATCTTTTGAAGCATCTATTCACTAGAATAGATATTTCTAGAAGTTTGGTGAAATGGGTGATGTTTCTTTATAATTTTGACATCAAGCTTGTAACTCATAAATCAATTAAGGTTCAATTTGTTGTCGATCAATTGGTGGAAGCTCCCTCATCTCACTCCTTTCCTATTTTAGATTTATTTTCAGATGAAGATATTTTTACAAATGATCATGAGCCTATATGGGATATGTACTTTGATCGATAAAGATGTCAAGATGGCTCTCAAGAAAGTGTAGTTTTAATATCACCTAAGGGTAAGATAATTCCTCTATATTTTTTATTGGAATTTCATGGTACTAGTAACATCACTTAGTATGAATCTCTTAAAGTTGGCTTGCATGTCACGATTGCTTTGAACATTAAAAATATTCACATATACAGTGATTTTGAATTTATTATAAATCAAATTATGGGAACGTATCAAGCTAAGTAGAATAAGCTATCTTAGAATCGAGATTTGGCCTTATCCTTTCTTGATCACCTTTCCTCTTTCATAATAGACAGTGTTCTTAGGAGATAAAATTGGCACATGGATGCAATGGTGAGTATTGCATCCCTTGTGTCTTTGGATGAAGGTATAGAAAAATACCTCTTTTTGGTTCATATTCTTTGCTCTCCCGCTATCTCAAACCAACCTAAATCTAATGTTCTCATGTGGACTTGGAGGAATGGTATTCTAACATTTATAACTATTTGAAGACTGGAAATTTTCTCGATGATGTGATGAAGAATGATCACACTAGGATACAAAAATTTTAGTTCGATATGTGATATTGTCAGATGTTCTTTATAAAAAATCTTATAATGGTCTTCTTCTTAGGTGCCTCACTAAAGTATAAATACCCCTTTCCCTTCATGAAGCCTACTCAAGCTCTGGGGGTGGAAATTTTGGTGGTAGATTCCTAGAACATAAACTAATTCACATGGGATGATTTTAGCAAATAATGGATCAAGACTCATTTTCCTTTATCAAGAAGTATTTATAATGTCAACAACATAGTTGTCTTATTCAATCTCCTACTCAAGATATTCAAAATTAGACCTCTCCTTGGCCATTCAAAAAATGGGGGTTGGATATTGTCAGCAAAATATAACCTCCTTCTTCTAAAAGACATGTGTTCATCATCATTGCTACATATTCCTTTACAAAATGGGTCGAAGCTATTGTACTCTGAACCATGAATGTTGAATCCATTTGTATATTTCTTCTAAACAATATCATTGCTTTCTTCGAATTTCCTTCTACCCTTGTCTCTAAAAATGGTATCCCATTTCAGAACAAGGAGGTGAAGCAATTTCGGGAGAAGTTTTATATTCAACATCATTTTTCTACACCATACTATCCTCAATCTAGTAGCCAAGCTAAAGTGTCTAACAAAACTCTTGTTTTGATTCTCTAAAAGACAATGAAAAAACATGGTAAAGATTGGCATACTCAATTAACATACACCTTATGGGCCTATCGCAAGAGTGTTCATATGGTGATTGGAACAACACTATATAACCTCATGTATGGTATTGAAGCTATTATTCCTTTAGGGTTAGAAACTCCATCTTTGTGGGTTTCCTTTAAAGGGTTAATTTATTATGACACTTACCATGCTAATCATTTGCATAAGCTTGAGTTTCTTAATCAGCACAGATTACGGACCCTCAACGACCTTCAATCTTATCAATGACCACTTTCTAAACACTATAATCAGGCTCTTCTTTTGAGGACTTTCAAAGTAGATGATCTAGTTCTCTATGAGAATCAAAGAAATGTAAATGTACCACCAAATCAAAAGGGGAAATTTATTCCTAATTGGTTAGGCCCTTACATTGTCATCTCTGTGTATGGTTTTGGTTCTTATCTATTGTCATTTATGGATGGAACACCTTAAAAAGAACCTATCAATGCGATGTATCTTCATCAATACTACACATACTTTCTATGTGTCATGTGTGTAATGCTCGTCCCTCATAGATTGCAGTTTGTTATACTATGGCATTCCTTCATTAACACATTATTGGTTTTTTATGTTATGATGTGAGCATGTGTGGTAAATTTTTTTAATTAGGAATTACTTACATATATGTGTTCTATTATGCCATGTTTCTATGCATGGCATTTGATTACATCTTTTGGTTAGTGTAGACACCCAAAATTGTCCATGTCATAATATTACCTAGTCGATACATGACCTTGTAAGACATTTTATAATATTTTACCCTAGGTCATTACATTATCCCACTTATCCCATTTATTCCACTTAATCACCTTCCCAATTAATTAAATAAATCTCATTTATTTAATTAATTCCCCCTTCACATTTCTCAAAATAATTCAAATTAAATATTTGAATTAACCCCTCACTTATTGTCACATTGCAACATGTGTCACATGACTACAACACTTCACATGCACAAATAATTTAAATAATTTTATTATTTAAATTATGAGATTCCCACTCACATCTTATTTTTAGCCCCATTGATTGTACGTCATACGCATCTTTTCTTCTGAAATAAATAGTAGAATCTCACTATTCCCTCACATCATAATTTTAGCCTCATGTCATAACCCACTTAATGTGCGTCATAGGCACTAAAATAAACTTTTAATCCTAGCCATACATATCAAAAAATTGACTTTTAATCTTGGCCATAGAATCAAATCAGCCTTCTCCTATAAATCAAGTCTTTCATAGGCCATTTTGGGGGAATCTTCTTCTAACATCCCCACTCTGCCAAAATTTCTCTCAATCTTCTCATCTATCTATCTATTTTTCTTCTATCATATCCATCTTGTCATTATGCTGCAAAAATGAGCAATCAACATATCAATTCATTCAATCCTTAAAAATCTTGCATTCTCATGCAAGTGGAGAAGAGCAATGGAGATAAATCAAATCTAGCTTGGAGATTGGTTTGCTTTGCTTTCTTGTTTTGATTTTCATGCTAGTTTGTGCTCTATTGTGCGTGTTAGGGTTTTTCATTATAAATTTTTTATACATTTTTTCTCTAATATTTTTACCCTAACTTACATTGGTGAACATGACGTGAATCCTTTGATCTAGATTGTTTTTTTGCATGTTTCATTAACTTTTTGTTGTAGATCAAATCATATCTTCCAAACGACTATATATTTTCCTACAAGATTTTCATAGAAGCTTACACATCATCTCAAGAGGCCACAATGAACAAATTGAGGGTATATCGCTACTTTTGTAGGATTTATAATGATTTTATATTTTTTCATAAAATTAAGTTTATGAAAACAAATCATAGAATTTTCCATAAATTTTTATATTTCTAGAAATCTCTTGAAATTTTAATAGGAGTCTATGTTTTATAGATTTAATTTAGAGGTCAAATACAATGCGAAAAAATATAATCTTTGTTTTCTATAAGCTTTTCATAAATCCACATTTCTGGGTGCAAAACGGGGAATTTTTCTAACTTCTTTATATTTTTGGAAAGATCTCAAAAACTTGTTAGGGGTCTCTTCTTTGATTTTTTATTTTTCGGATCAATAACATCTTGAAATAATCAAATCTAATTCAGGTATATTAAAAACACGTATATGAAATTGCAACTTCCTGATGAATTTTTTTATGGCTGCATTATAATATCATTTTTTTATTTTGTAGGTGATCATAAGGAGCTATATTAGCAGCAGTATCAGTCATACACATCAGATTGGGAAGCAAAAACTTTTAGTTGCACTCATTCTATTATCTTTATCTCTCACTTGATCAATCAATCTTGTTTGCAAAACACTTCAATTTGGGGCTTTAAAACGAACATATTGTTTGCAATCACACTTTGAAATTGGACTTAAAAGAATCATTGTCTTTCATCACACATTTTGACTTTGGGTTAAAAATAACAAGTGTTTGAATTGTTTTACACACATTTCAATTTTCTAAAAGGAAATTAACAATTGTGAGTGTGAATCAAGTGCGTGTTTGATCAAAAACACCTCACTTGGTTTGCTTTTGTCATACCCTTCATAGAAGGCCTACTAGGGGATTTCATCACCCCTAGGGATGACCTTAATCAAGGTGTGAATCGAAAGACACACTTCTTTGGGATTTAAAATCTTGTCTTTCTTGTCTAAGCCCCAAATAACTTTATACCTTTGAGAAGTGAAGGTGAAGGGTGGGTTACCCCTTTCTCTAGGTTGTGTGGTAGGATTTTTCTTTCAAATTATCCCTATTCAACCTCATGCATCCTAGCTTAAGACTTGATTGACCATACCCTCTTGAATATTTCTAGGACTTGTTGATGTGTCTTCTTCAAGTGCATGCTTAATCATCACATTCATAATTTCAAATTCAAACTTGTTTATGTTTCTTGTGTGTGTGATTCATGTGTGTACATGTGTAATCATTTTTTTGCAAATTTTCATATCAAGATATAAACACCAACACATAAACATGTCATTCTAATCACCCTTTTTCTAATCACATTCCAGTCAACTTCATCTTAATTAATCCAAGTCATCCAATCTAATCATTCCACATCATCATCATCACCCTAATCCTAGTCAAGCACTTGCTAAAATGGTCCCAATCCTTAACAATTCTAATCACAAGCCCAAAGTCATACTTCAAGGAGCCCCTTCGCCTAATCATGAAGATAATCCAAAACCATATATCCTCCAAGGTGGGTCAAACTTTTCTCCTAGTGATGATGAGAACTTTGTAGATCTTAGTGATGATGAAAACTTTGTACAAATATTAGGTCACCTTAATGATACTTTTGACAAGGGAAATACCACCATAAGTTTGGAATCATACACCATTCCATTTACTAGTCCTCCATCACCATCTAATAAAATTCTTATTTCAAAGCATACTAGTCCTACACCAACACCACCATCCAACTTTTCAAGCTCTAATCCATCAACCAAAGGATCCTTTAACAATTTTCTCCAAAGACTACTAGCATGGAATAGACCATCCCCATGTCAAGCACCCATTAATGAGTTTACCAACGAACCTTTGAATGCCATGCCTATTCTTCCAACTCCATCATGTGGTCCACAACCTATTGATCTTATATGTCTAAGTCAAATTCCATCATGCCCTCATGTTTTTTATCATAAAGAGCATATGAAGCCTCTTTTAGAGCCTTCCACTTCTATTTCCACTCAAATCCAAGAGCTATGTCAAGAGAATTATCCTAAGCATGAGGAAACATTAACCTCTCATTCTAATCAAGATCTAGGCCATTCTAATGATCCCACTCATAACATACCTAGTCCTATTCATGATGAAGCTTCCCTCTATGATCTAGATCCTACCTATGATCAAGAAGGCCATGATGATCCTCTTATCCAACTTTATGCATTACATGGTCAAGAGCCTATCACTTCAACTATCTATGAGCAAGAAAAATCCATTTCTCCTATACACCCCCTACCTAGTCCTATCCATGATCCTGCATTATCCACTTGTCATGTTGAGACACATGCTTCCCAAGTAAATTTAGAAGATCAAACCAATAGTGTGGATCTAAATGAACATAATCAAGATCCTAATGATCCTTCCACATCCACTATCAACTCCATTTCAAATCCATCGACATATACTATTGGTCTATCCATCTTTATTCATGAATGTTCCTCCTTAGAACATCAACAACCTTTATCCACTTCACCCTCTTCATCTAATAATGAACTCAAGTCTAGTGTCCAAAATGCACCTAGTCCCATTGTCCATCACATGCTTCAGAACATGAACTATCAAGGTTAAGGTTTAGGCCTTCATGAACAAGGTGTTTTGGAGCCCATCCATGTCAAGGTCCCTCCACACTCTTATGGCCTTAGATATACACCCCAAGGACACCAATCTAAAGATGTTGGTACTTCCTCCATCCATCATAAGTCCTCTTTCCACCGTAAATCCTATCATATGCCTAAAACAAATGTTTCCATCCCTCCTCCATCATCTTACAAATGTCAAAAGCATGTGACCGTACATCTTCCACCATCAAATTTTCCACCATTGCTTCCAACTCCTAATATCCCTCCATCTAATCTACCTCCACTACTCCCAACACCTAATATCCCCATTATCCAATCCCCTTATCCACCTATCCATAAATCCTCTAAAAATCCTAATCATGACCAATCAATGCACACATTGTCTAAACATAAAGCTTCCACTCATTCCACCATACCCATGGGATTCAAAAGAAAAAAATTTGATGCCTCTATCTATAAAGAAAAAATTGAAGGTTCCTCATGCCCTAGGACACAAAATCAAAGAATCAAAGAAAAATCCATCCAAAAAGCAATATAAGCCCATACCTTCAAAAGAAAATTCTAAAAGAAAAATGGTTTGGGTACCTAAGAAAAAGGAAAACAAGTCAAATGAGACATCTACATCTCAAAAATCCCAACCATCCACTTCCACCTCACATTCCCACTCTATTCAAGAATCTCATATTCCATCCCACAAGAAAAATAAAAGTCATAAAAATACTAAGTCTATGTGGGTACCTAAAGCACTTCATCACCCATCTCCTAAGCAACCATCTCCATTGCTTCCTACACCCCCTCCACATCAAAAACTTCAACGTTTATCACAGTGTGTGCAACCATTGGTCATGGTTCCCTTCCATTTCACAAAAATTCCACATACCTCCATCTCCTCACCCTTCACTCATTATCCTACATATCTCCCCCATCACATTCCTATGGTCCATGCTTTTGGCTAAGCCTCCCATCCATCTTCCCTACATAATCCACATCATAATCCATCATCTACCTACTCCATCTCCCTTTCATGTCATCCCTTACCAACATCTATGAGCATAATGACATTTGACATGGTCCATGCGATGACATCCATCTCTAGTGGACTATCACCTTTCATGGAACTAGACACTTGAGTCCCTCCTATCCATATTCCCCTCCTCCTATACAAAAAAATAAATAAATAAATAAAAAGTCAAAAAAAAAGAAAGAGAGAAATCCCTTCATCCAATGGTGAAAACCTGGTAAACAGGCTCCCTGGATAAGTACCATGATGAAAACCTGGCAAACAGGCATCATGTGTAGGTTGATCTTCTATGTCACTTACACTTGGGGGCATGTTGTCTCATCCTACCATATCATTTTTTATCCTATCATATCCTATCTTACCATCTCCTCTCCTACCATCTTTAGCCATCATACCCATATACTTATCATATTGAGTCCATTCATCCTCTCTTCCTCCTTTTGATCTTGATAAAAATATGGGGAAAAATGTTGAAACATGCTTTGGATATCTTTTGATATACCTCATCCTTCCAAACAAGCCTATCATTATCCTAGTGTCATAAGCTTTGTCATGAAGAATCCTAAGTATTGTACCTAGAATGGGGCATGTTATTCCTATGCGACATAGTCTTTGGAGATCACATTATTTCCCTCTTATGATACATACATCCATTTCATTCACTATGACCTATCCTTTTTTATCCATCCATATATCATGAGCCTTTTGTCCCTTATCCTATCACCCACCCTTTCATCCATCAATCCTATCTATTTCCTTGCACCTAGACTTGGTTTTCCCTTGTCATTGGTATCTAGCAAAAAGGCTACCCAAATTTTCATCCATTGACATCTCAAAACATTTCAAAAATCCAAAAAAATCACATAGGCCAAAAATCCAAAAAAAATCAAATATTCCAAAAATCCAAAAAAATCAAAACATTTCGAAAAAATCTAAAAAAATCAAAACATTTCAAAAATCGAAAAAATAAAAACATTTCAAGAATCCAAGCAATAAAATCAAACCAAATCACTTCAACGCATCAAGTCAACTTCTTCAAATCAATTTTTTCATCAAATTATCTAATCACATCACTTCTTCTAATCAAATCCATTCTTCTAATCAATCACATCACTTCTTCTAATCAAACCCATTCTTCTAATCAATCTAATCATTATCATCAAATCAAATCATTTCTTCATCAATCCAATCAATCAAAATCATTCCAAGTAAATTATTCCTCAATTTAATTCAACAATCATCATCCAAATCTTCAAATCAAGCATCTTCAATCCTTCCAAGCAATAATCCAAATGCAAGTCAATCCTTAATCCATACCAACCAAGCTAATCAATCAAGTCAAATTATCCAATCACATTTCGGTCTTGATCCTAATCTTGTTGTAAACCCAATCAATCATCAATCAATCATCTTGTGTTGATCTAGGGATATATCGTTCCCCGCAATGACAACACTATCATCATCAATCAATCAATCATCTTTGTGTTGATCTAGGGATATATCGTTCCCCACAATGACAACACTATCATCATCATCAATCAATTAATCATCGGTTTACAACTTGACAGGGGCAATACCTTGTTTGTTTTTGTATCATTTGTGCATGCTTGCTTGCTTGTGTTTTTATCATTTCAATTTGCATTTGCATCAAATCCAATCACTCCCAGCTAATATTCATATCTTGTATCTAGACAAGGTTGTATTATGTTGGGGCATGAGACACATCATCACCTTGGTCCTTATACCTTGGTGCATAACGTCTAGTGCTATATCAAACATATGATTGCTCACTTTATTGCAGCATAGCATGTCATTTTTCTTTTTCATCTACTTCTTATCTTGTATCATTCATCTTATCCCTCCTTTATCATTTCATTCATTTCGAGAGAATATCCATGTTTATGCAACCGCCTATCCTCTTGAGGGGGCATCATCATCATTATCATATCCTATATCATCATCCCATTTCTTCATATCTTTTGCATCATCATATTCTTCTATCATCCCTTTCCTTCATTCATCATTACTCCTCACTTCTTCAAGTGGTTGGGGCATCATCTTTTTTTCATCTATCCATACCTTAGCTTCTTTGAAATGATGTTACTCGACATAAATCTCACCATCTCGAACATCATCTCAAAGAGGGGCAAAATGTAGACACCCAAAATTGTCCATGTCATAATATTACCTAGTCGATACATGACCTTGTAAGACATTTTGTAATATTTTACCCTAGGTCATTACATTATCCCACTTATCCCATTTATTCCACTTAATCACCTTCCCAATTAATTAAATAAATCTCATTTATTTAATTAATTCCCCCTTCACATGTCTCAAAATAATTCAAATTAAATATTTGAATTAACCCCTCACTTATTGTCACATTGCAACATGTGTCACATGACTACAACGCTTTGCATGCACAAATAATTTAAATAATTTTATTATTTAAATTATGATATTTCCACAAATCTTTTTCTAGCCCCATTCATTGTTTATCATAAGCATCTTTTCCTCTGAAATAAATAGTAGAATCTCATTATTCCCTCACATCCTAATTTTAGCCTCATGTCATAACCTAGTTAATGTGCATCATAAGCACTAAAATAAAATTTTAATCCTAGCCATACATATCAAAAAATTGACTTTTAATCTTGGCCATCGAATCAAATCAGCCTTCTCCTATAAATCAAGTCTTTCATAGGACATTTTGGGGGAATCTTCTTCTAGCATCCTCACTCTACCAAAATTTCTCTCAATCTTCTCATCTATCTATCTATTTTTCTTCTATCATATCCATCTTATTGTTATGCTGCGAAAATGAGAAATCAACATATCAAATCATTCAATCCTTCAAAATCTTGCATTCTCATGCAGGTGAAGAAGAGAAATAGAGATAAATGAAATCTAGCTTGGAGATTGGTTTTCTTTGCTTTCTTGTTTTGATTTTCATGCTAATTTGTGCTCTATTGTGCATGTTAGAGTTTTTTCATTATAATTTTTTTATACATTTTTTCTCTAATATTTTTACCCTAACTTACAGCTAAGCAATTAGATCATCATTATATTTTATTAACATACACACATGTGTGTTTATTATATCATGAGAGAATCTAATCTAAACATATATCTATAAGTATAACATCTATCACATAATCATACATGAAAGTAAAAACATACACATCAAATTAACACCATGATATCGAAACCAAAATATTAGGTATATATATTATATATAATATATATATATATGTTAGAAATGTTGCAAGAATGGAAAGAGGAATGAAAGTGTTGCCATTGATGTCAACCGGACAGCTGGTTATCTACTAGATGTTGTTGACTGTATATGTTGAGGATAATGAGAAAATTGTATAAAAAGAAGATTGTAGGTTGTCAATTGTTGAGGATGTTGGTTTGGTACTTGTGAACTATATTTTTTGTGTTTTGTACGAGGTCTAGAAGAATTGTTTTTTGTCAAGATTTCTCTTTATGGTTCGAGATTTGTGTTTCCTTGGCTCTATTAAATATGGTTTCGACATTTGGAAGCATCAAGATTAATTGATTTATATGTTTTACACTGGTTTGACTGACCATATGTCAAGCACTACATTTGAAGTTCTTAAAGCCTGTTGGATCTATTATGGGTTTAGGTGAAGCATGTGTTTGGGTCACCCTCATTCTAATTCCACCCTAGGATGTTTGGTGCTGACCTAATTTGAATTTGAAGCTGGATGGCTGACTTTGTATCTTTTCAAAGTTGGAGATGGTATAAATACAAAATGCGCTAGCAATGAAAAGTGTACATAAGAAAAGAAGGAAGATAAGTGAAAGAGAAGACGTGAATTTGATGCTATTATGAAAGTGTGTGAGTTATGTGTGTGGTTGATTAGTGTGAAGCTTAACGTTGAGTTTCTAGATGTAGTGAGAAAAAGGTGAACTCTATCATTCTTGAAAGTGGATTAGTGACTGTGGTGAAATCATTTTTTTGCATTAGGATTGTTGTATTTGTAACAAGTCTTCTTTGTCTCCTTTGTATCTCTATGGTAGTGAGCCATCCGAGTTGTAGCCCTATGGACAATGAATCCTTATTCTAAGCAGTGAGCCTTATTCTAGGTAGTGAGCCTTTTTGTAATCAGTTTTTCTATTCTCTATAGTGTGAATTAATCCTCACCATGGTTTTTCCCTCATTGTGTTTTCCACGTAAATCTAGTGTTATTGTGTTTGTGCATTGACATTTGATGGTTAATCAGTTAATAATTTTATGTGTTAGTTTCGGTAATTGAATTTAAGGTTTAAATATTTGAAAATTGATTCACCCCCCCTCTCAATTGTCCTATCCAAAAATTGGTATCAGAGCTTGGTTCCTTGGTGTAATACCCCTCCATTTTGTCCTTTTGATCAAACAGTGTTCTGCCCTTTTATGTTGTATTTTCTGTTAGTACCTCAACTATGGTACTTTGTTACTATTTGATCACTATCTATAAAGCATCGTGAATATTATATTTTGATGTGATGGTATTTTACTATGATGTTATCATTATGGTATGCTTTGGATTGGCATCGTGAATATTTGAATTAATGATGGTTTATGCTTTGGACTAAAGTAGTATGCTAGATATGTTAGTTAGTTATACTTTATTGGTGAAGGGGACAATATCACATCACTCGCTTGTGAGCGCCCTGCGATTTCATGATTTCCTCTTCATGATGTGTTTTAATGATGACATATATATGCATGTGGATATACTCTTTGTTCGTAGGTTGATAGGTACACGACATCGACTCCACCTGGTTTCATAGGTTTGAGCATCTCCATTGCCCAACAACATTCAATTGGGAGATAGTAGCTAGGTTTTCCGTGCCAATTCATCACCCTAGTCATAGTGGGTAGTCGATTTTTAGTTGGGCTAAGTTGTTTTTATGTTGTTCATCTTTCCTTGATTTTATTTAAATTTCTAGTTAGAAAAATGCAAATAAATGGCTTATATATTTAAGTGGTTGATTAAATTAATCTGGTAATGATGTTAGAAATGTTATTTGATTTATTAGTTAATCTAATTTAATTGTTAAAATATTTTAATCTTTGATTAGAATTATTTTATTGATTAATTAAATTAATTGTGTTAAATTAAATTGAGATATGCATTTTGAAATTTATGGATATTTTGTGTAAAAGTGGAAATTGAAAATTAAAGAAAAAGGGTTTAAATTTCATTTTTAGAAAGTTGGAATTCAAAAAAAATTTAAAAAGAAAGATATTTGTTATTTTGTTTTTGAAAATTTATGAGGGTGGTTGCATGGATATTTTGAGAATTTTCTTTATTAAATTTGAATTTTCTTCATAAGTTTTTTCTCAACAAGTATGAAAATTTGAGAATAGAGGAGAGGAAGAAATTTTTGCATTTTGTGGGTTTGTGATTGAAGCTATGGGAATTGTTGAGTTGAAATTGGAATCAAGGAAGGAACCTCTGCACCATTTGGATCTCCTCACAAACTCAAAAATACCAGGTTCATGTCTTTAAAATTAGTTGTTTCTGAAATTTTATTTGTATATGTTGTTGAAAATCATGTTGAAAATAATTTAAACCTTTTGTATGATTGCAAAACAAACCCAGTTTGATTCTTATTTTCAAAGATTTGGAAGAAAACCTTTGTTTTGAAATAAATTGCTTCAAAATAAAATTGAGACTATGGCTATAAATTATGGTTTTTATTTTGGTTTCTCAATTTGTTTTGTAAATTTAGTTACAGAAATGTTATATATATATATATATATATATATATTGACATATATATATATACATATTTTATATATATTTCCTAAAGAGGGGTTATGCTGGAAATATTGTTTTAATATTTTATTTTTTTTAAAACCCCAAGATGCGGATTTGAAATTGGTGTATTTCTTTTTGTTAAAAAATATATATATTAAAAAAAATAGAGGGGAGGTCTTGGGGGCTCACCCCCCACCACGCACCCATGGGAGGTGTGTGGGGAGGAGCTGCGCCCAATGCGCACCCCTCACAGTTGCCGTCGTCGCCGCCACTTGGAGATGGTTGTGTATAGACATAGTCGCCACCCCTTTGGGGGGAGCCGACTATGTTTATACACAGTCGCCCCCACTAATGGGGGTCAGTTGTGTATAAACCATCTGGCCACCCCACTAAAACCATCGTCCCTCTCACAAAACCAAGGCCAAAGAAAGCGTGTGGCCACCCAGCCCTAAGCCTATGCCTATGTGCGCGACCTGAGAAAAATGAGTGTTGTCCTTCAATTTCATCTTTTTTTTATAATATTAAAATATATTTAATATTTTAATATTATATTTTTATAATACTAAAATATTAATATATATTTGGAAATAAGATTTATAATATAATATTTAATATTATATTATTTAGATTTAAAATATTAATATATATATATATATTATTTTAATATATATGTATATTTAGTTGTGATATAAATTAACATGCATAGGAAAATGTTGAATTTTAAATGGCCTGATTTAAGTCAAATTGAAAAAATGGGAAAACATGATAACTTTAGTAAATCATTGTTTTATTCTAAATATTATTTTTAAAGGAGAAGTAATTTTGATTTAAACAATATGTTTTCTTTTTAAGACAAGTTAATTGCTTTAAATAGATATAAGAACAAATGGAAGCAATAATTATTTATATCAATGAATTTCAATTTGTAGAATTGACTGGTTACTTTATCATTGTTTAAATGCAAGTAGGGAAATTAAATTATTAGTGTTAATTCTCCCTTATTTGAAAAGATGTATTGTAATTCAGTTTATTTAATGCAATAAATTACCGAAGGTTAATGAGGAAATGGATTTAGTAAATCCAAAGTAGATTTAATTACTATCTTCTTGCTCGTCTTGATTGTGAACTATTTTCATCTTCGCTTTGGAGAAAAAGGTTCAGTAGGGGTTAATGAGTCTTCCGGATGAGGTATTTTTAAATACGTGAGTTGTTGTATCATGTTGTCAACCTATTTTGAATCCCTTGGGTAGTGCATGTTATGTTATCAGTTAATTACCCTGTTTCCATCAATGAGTTTGTTTTGTGCCTCCTTGGATTAGGAGTGGATTATGTGATTATGCCTCCTTGTAAGGAGTGGCTTTGTTATCTATGTTATCTCCAATTTTTGGAGAGGGTTTTGACTTATGTCGCCTCCTGAGAAAGGAGGGGTCATGTTATCTTGTTTGTTTGCACTTTGGTACCCTGGGTGATTGGATGGTGTGTATGTTGTCAAGTAGAAGAGTGGCTTCCATTAGGGGACAAAGCCCATAAGAGGTAAGATTGGGTAACCTTCAGAAGTAGTTTAATCAAGTGATAACTAAAGCAATGTACTTAGAGGTTTAGGTGGCACTTCACACTAATCAAGATAAGTTCTAGCGTCACTCATAATTGCAAGTACTTGTTTAGGCTTGGGGTGAGTGGGAAGGCCCGAAATGGAAAGGTTATCTATTTGGTTTTTATAACAGGTATTTGATTATGCATTAGTAAGTATGAGGGTCGAGGATCGGTTGAGGCCACCAGGATAACCTATATTGGGGGCCAGAGCCTATGAAGATCCACAGTGAGTAACTCATGATGAGTTGTGTGATGACACTCTATCTAGGACAACAGTTGGTACTTGTTCATTATGTGTATGGTTCTCTTGACATACTTGATCTGTTTCATGTCTGGGAGCAATGTGACCATGTTAGAGTTGTACTTGTGATGTACTTGTATTATACTTGTGTGGTACATGTGATTGGTTGTGTTAGTTTGGTTTAATTATGTGTAGCCTGTGACTAGAGGTAGATGGCCTTGGCTAGGATTCCTTACTATCTTTTAGCATGAGGGGTGGGCCTTTGGGTACCACTTGGTTGGGTGGCATGCACCTTACTCCGTTGGGCTTTTCTTCATGTTCGTGTGGACAATATTTCCTATTGGGGAGCTCATGGGATTCAGCTTCAGTTCTTGCTTTATTTATTTCAGTTGATCTTGTGATTTATTACCCCTCATTTGTTATCGAGGTGGAAAGTTGTAAATGTAACCATATTTATTGGACTTGTCTCATTCGGGGAATGAGAGATGTAATTGTATTGATTAATTATGGATAAATGAAATTGAAAGTTATCTCTTATGCTTTGATGCGATTTATCTTATTTGTAATTTATGTGTTTGATTTCTTAAGTAAATAAATGGCATGGTTTAGATTCATGTTTTTTATTGAGGTTATATATAACCTCTATCTTGTAGACTTAGAGATTGTTGGCTTTGGGTAGTGAACTTGCATGCTAATTAAACTTAAACAAAACAAAAAATTAATCTATTTAAGTAGTTAATTGCAACTTCCTCTAGGGTTGTGTGGTGGGGCATTACACTTGGTGAAGAGCTCAACCGCTTGAGGAAGGTTTGGGATGGCTGGAAAAATAATCTATGATTATCCGAGGTTTGATGAAACTAATTATGGTATCTGGAAAGTATCGATGGAAGAATATATAGAGTATTGTGGATATGATGTAGAGAAAGCTTATAAGGAACCCTACACTCCTCTTGCTAATGGCCTGAGTACACCTGAAGAAATCAGAGCACATGAAGTGAATAATAAGGTAAAGTTCATCTTGAATAATAGTTTGGTACATTTTAAGTTTATTAAGGTGCATAATTTGAAGATAGCTAAGGATTTCTGGGATTCTTTAGAAAGAGAACATGATGGTGATGAGAGGGTAAAAGAGGAAAAGTTACAGAATCTAGAAACATAGTTTGATCTTTTATACATGTTCGAAGATGAGAATGTTAAAGCCTATGTATAGAGATTGGATGAGGTTTTGGCTAGAATGCAATCCCTTGGTGCTACTATAGATGAAACCAGAATTGTAAAGAAGATTCTTAGAACTTTTCTTGATGCTTATAGTGAAAAGGTGAGTGCTATTGAGCAGACTATGGATTACAAGACTTGTACTAAGGACCTTCTGCTATGATTTTGGACATCTTATGAGATGAGGAAGCCAAATCTAAGAAGTGGAGGTGAAACAGAGACTATTTTTAAAGCTACAAAAACTGAAGATTTGGATGAAGAATTTAAATTTGATGAAATCGAAGCTAACTTTGTAAGGAGAATGAGAAAATGATTCAATAAGTATGCAGGTAAATTTCCCTTTAAGTGTTTTATTTGTGGAGAAATTGGTCATTATGCTTCAAAGTGTGTGAAAAGAGCTAAAAGGAAGAAAGGAATAAAGGAAAGAAGATTAACATAGCTTACTATGTGAATGAGAATGCTAGTATTTCAGATAAAGATTCAAAATATGAAGATCCAGTTGATAATGAATGATTATTCTTGGAAATTAAGGATGAACCTACTTCTACTAAATTAGAAAGATAGTCAAGAGAAAGAGAAAGAGAAAGAGAAAGAGAAAGAGAAAAATGAAGGTATAGTTATCTCTACCCTACATGCTAAACAGGAAAATAATTTTTGGGTACTTGATAGTGGTTTCTCACATCACATGACTGGTGACAAATGTAATTTTGTGAAACTGTAGAAATATGATGGAGGTCTGGTTATGTTTGGAGATGATACTGGTGCTAAAATATGTGGGATAGGTTCTATAAGTTTTGATGGAAATAATCATACTGACAATGTTTACTATGTTATGGGTTTAAGGAATAATTTTTTGAGCGTTGGTCAGATGTGTAGAAAAGGATATGATCTTGTGTTTAAGGATGGGAAATGTGAGATCTAGAAAGGATCTAGAACATTGATTGCTATGGGAAAGAAATCTGAAGGGAACATTTATCAGTTTAAAGGTGTTGATGGAAAATGTTTTATGACTTCGATAAATGATAGTTAGCTATGGAATAGGAGAATGTGTCACATGAATGTTGATAACTTGGAAATAATCAATTCTATTCAAGCTGTGAGAGATCTACCAAGAATTATAAAGCCTGTAAATGCTATCTACATGAATTTTCAGTTCAAGAAGCAAACAAGAAGTCATTATAGATCAAGAGAACAATCTACTATTGGATTGCTGGATCTGGTTCATATAGACCTTTGTGGTCCTATGAGAGTGTGAAGTATACTTGGTTAAAGGTACTTTATGCTTTTAATTGATGATTATTCTAGATATACATGGGTTACATTTCTAAGAGAGAAATCAGATGCATTAGATAGACTCAAGGAATTCAAGGCTATGGTTGAAAATAAAGTGAATTTGAAGATTAAATGCTTGAGATCCGAAAGAGGTGGATAATTCACCTCCTATGAGTTCAATATGTTTTGTGAAGTGCATGGTATAAAGAGAAAAATATCTTCTCCAAGAACTCCTCAGCAAAATGGAGTTGTTGAAAGGAAAAATAGAACAGTTCAAGAAGCTACTGGATCAATGATCACTGAAGCCAGATTACTAGAAGTTTACTAGAAATAATCTATTCACACTGTTGTATATGTATTCAATCGAGTTCAGGCAAGATAAAATAGCACAAATACTATCTATGAGCTATGGCACAAAAGAATCCCTATAATCAAATATTTCAAGGTATTAAGAAGAAAATGTTATATCAAAAGAGATGAGAAAACTTTGGGTAAGTTTGATGCAAGAAGTGATAATATTTATGGGATACTCTACTAAAATTAAGGCATACAGATGTTTCAACAAAAAATTGAGGAAAACTATAGAAAGCTCGAATGTGAAGGTTGATGAAATAGTAAATAATTTTATTGATATTGATGGATATATATCTGATGAACATGATTGTGAAAGAATATAAGAAGTTGTGGAAGAACAGGTTAAAGATGAGAAAGAAAACCAAAATGAAAGTGAAGAAGATTCTTCGGTGATGTCCCCTAGGACATTGAAATATGTACAGAGGAATCATTCAGAAAGTTAGATTATTGGAGACAAGAAAAAAGGTGTGTTAACTAGAAGTAAAGTTGTTGCTGAAGTAAATTTGTGCTTATTCTTTGAGATTGAGCTAAAGTTAGTAAGTGAAGCATGTAAGGATGAACATTGGAAGGAAGTAATAAAAGAAGAATTTTTGTAGATTAAGAAGAATCAAACTTGGGAATTGGTCCCAAGATTGGCAGAAAAAAATATCATTGGATCAAAATGGGTATTTAGAAATAAGTTAAATGAGAATGAGAAAGTTGTCAAAAACAAAGCATGGCTTGTGTGTAAAGGCTAATCGCAAGTAGAAGGCATAAATTTTGAGGAGAATTCTTTCCTGGTAGCAAGAATGGAATCTATAAGGATATTCTTGGAATTGGCTGCTTATAAAGATCTCAAAGTCTATCAGATGGATGTCAAGTCAACATTTTTGAATGGTGAACTAGAAGAAGAGGTCTACATGGAACAACCAGAAGGATTTTAGTTAACAGATCAACCAAATATGGTGTGCATATTGAAGAAACATTTATATGGATTGAAGAAAGCTCATAGATTTTGGCATGACATGTTGCATGTTGCTGATATGTGGATGTCATTGATGTCAAAACTATTGGAATTAATGTCTTTAAGGTTGTCTATGTAGAGGATATTGATAAAATTGTAATAAAGTAAGTTTTAGGTTGTTGGTGGTGCAACGAAGTTCATGATGATGGCTAGTCTAGTATGTTGATGATCAGAGGTTGTGGATTAAAGGGTTTTTTGTCAATAATTTCTATCTTATCCACGTTAAGTTTTAGAGATCCGCATGAAGATTTGATCGAGTTATGAGTATTTGTGTTATGATAGTTTTTTTGTTACTTCGGTTGGTGTTCCTGAATGAAGATTATGTGATTTTGGTAACGTGAAGTGTTGCAGATGCTTCTATGGTGATCCATGATTCTTGTGGATTTTTATAGATCAGACTCTATCTATGTTATTGGTTTGCATTGATTGGTGTGCTCATGATTGAATATTTTCTCTTGCGTGTTCATGGCTAACAGGGTGATTGTAGAATGTTGTGGATCTTTGAGGAATAATTATTGAAGATGTTTCATGTTTGAGGATGTTGTTTTGGGTCCTTAATATGTTGTGGCTGACTTTGGTTAATTCGCATTAATAATTGCTTTTTTTTTTGGCCGACAATTTGTATTCATTTTATATTTTATTGAAGTCAACATGTAGATGATGTTATTCTTAGTTGCGGATATATATGCTCAATTGTTTATATCATTTGAGATATGCAAGAAGTGAAGTATGCGAGTGTTGTGTGCGAATAAATTTCAGATAATTCGAAGGCAGAAGTTAAGTGTGAAAAAGAGTGAGCAAAGTTTATGTGCTTAATCGAAATTGTAATCAGGCATTAGCATATGCTATTTTCTCAATTCAAAATATTTAGATGGAATTAATTTGAATGTGACTGTAAGACAGTGTGTCTTTCTCTAGGCAATAAGACTTGTTGTATTTGTGTAGTGAGCTCTAGGTAGTGTGCCTGAATGCATGTGCATTCCCCATTTTCTATACTTTTAATAGAGTATAAACTTGTGGATTAATCTCCACCATGGTTTTTCCCCTAATAGGGTTTTTCACACAAAAATCATGGTGTTATGTGTGTTTCTGATATGGTGATTTTTTTTTCTTTCATGTTTATTTATCAGATCTAAGAATAAGTTTAATAAGTATAATTTCTATGACAACTGATTCACCCCCGTCTCAATTGTCTACCCTTGTGTTACCAAAAATTGGTATCAGAGCAGGTTCCTTGGAAGAAGTTTAATAGCTTGAGGTGATCTGGGATGGCGACATACAAGAAGGATAGTCTGAGATTTGATGGAATAAATTATTCTCTATGGAAGACTCGAAGTGAGTGTCATCTGAGATGCATTGGTGAATCTTACTAGAACATTGCAAAGAATAGGTATATCATCCCATAGAATGGTCCTTCTACTTCTTCTGAGATTAAAGATGTTGAGTGCTTTGATAGATTCTGAGATGAAAAATGTAATGAATTTGAAGACTACTTGTGAGATTTAGAAAAAGTTGGAAACTTTGTATGAAGGTGATGCTCATGTGAATATTTCTAAGTTGCAGAGTCTAAAAGGGAAATATGAAACATTGAAAATGGGTGAAGATGAGAACATTACTACTTTCATGTAGAGAGTGAATGAACTTGTGTGTAATATCATATGTGCTATTGGAACATTGGAAGAATCATAGATTGCTGCTAAAGTGCTTAGATCCTTGCCTTCTACATACAAATATAAAGTTGCTACTATTGAGGAGATCCGGACTGTGACAAATGTAACCAGAGAAATGTTGATTGGTAAGCTTGTTGCTTTTGAGTTAAGTGATTTTGGTGATACTATTCCTAAGATAGAATCTACATTCAAATCTAGTACCTCTAGAAAAGATAAGCAGGGATATGATCTGGGAGAAATTTATTCTAGTAAAGTGTTCAAGTATGAGGAAGAAATGAGAGAGATTGAAGAAGAAGAAAGATAGATAGATGAGCTTGAAGCACTTTTTGTCAAGAGAGTAGCCAAATGAGAAGGTAAATATAAAGGGAAATTTCCTCTTAAATTTTTTTCTTGCAATAAGATAGGTCTTTTTGCCTCAAGGTTTCCTAAAAGAGTTCCTAAGCTGAGATCTAACAAGCCTAGATTCCAAATAAAGTGTTATTTTTTTGCTGATGAAGGTGTAACAAATGATGAATCTGATAAAGGGAATGTAAGTGAGGATGAGTTTTTATTTATTTCTATCAAGTAAATTAATCTCATACCTACTGAATCTACTAGTTGCATGAATTTGGAGAAAGCTCTGGCAGCTAGAATTGAATAAAAAGATGAATGTGTGATTGGCAGTGGATGCTCTCATCACATGATAGGTGATAAAAGTAAGTTTTTGAGTCTTGTAAATTATGATGGTGGTGTTGTAATATTTGGTGATGATAAGTTGGTGCAATTCATGGCAGAGGATCCATTTCTTTTGATGGTAAGTATAATATTGATTTTGTTCTATATGTTGAAGGTTTGAAACATAATCTTTTAAGTGTTGGATAGATGGTTGACAAGGGATATAATTTTCAATTCAAGGATAGAAAGTGAAAAGTATTGGGGATTTTTGGAAATGTGATTGCATCAAGTACAAAAACAAAAGGTAATATCTTTCACCTAAGTGTTGCTAGTAAAAGTTGTCTGATTGCTCAAGTTGATGAAAGTTGGTTGTGGCATATAATATTGTGTCATGCCAACTTTGGAAACGTTATCAAGATAAGTTCTACCCAGGTAGTGAGATATATTCCTAAGTTGGTAAAGCCTACTAACACCATATGCAAGGAATGTCAGTTGGGGAAGCAAACTAGAGCTTCATTTCAAAGCAAACAACATTGTTCAAATGGAGTATTAGAGCTTGTGCATAATGATCTATGTGGTCTTGCTAGAATCAGAATCTTACAAGGAGATAGGTATTTCATGTTACTCATTGATGATTATTCTAGATTGATGTGGGTTACTTTCTTAAGGGAAAAAATTGAAGCTCTAGAGAAATTCAAGATTTTCAAGGCTATGGTTGAGACAAAGACATGTCTCAAGATTAAGTGTCTGAGATCATATAGAGTTGGTGAATTCACGTCCGATGAGTTTAATTATTTTTGTGAAGAGAATGGGATAAAGAGAATATTATCTACCACATGGACCCCTCAACAAAATTGAGTTGTGGAAAGGAAGAATAGAATAATTATAGATGTTGCAAGGACTATGATGCTGGAAGGAAATGTTCCTCATATCTACTTGAGAGAAGTTATGAGTACTGGTGTTTATACTCTCAATAGGGTACATGTGAAAGGAGATACTGGTAAGACCCCTTATGAGCTATGGTTTGGCCATAAGCCTACTATTAGATACTTCAAAATATTTGGGAGAAAATGCTATATCAAAAGAGATGAAGATATAGGAAAGTTTGATGCTAGGAGTGATGAAGGAATATTTCTTGGTTATTCTACTAAAAGTAATGCCTACCAGTGCTACAATAAGATATTGAGGAAAGTAGTTGAAAGTTCTAATGTAAAGGTTGATGAAGATATAGTTAGACCATCTAGAACCTATGGATATGTTTCAGATGATCAAAATGTTAGTTCAGTTCAGACTCAGAATCACGTGCAGATCATTCTAGTGAATCAAGAAAGCCAAGAGGAAGGAAGTAGTAAAAGCACAGAAGTGAGATCACAAGAGCCTGAAGTTCAAGAACATCCTATGACTCCAAGGTATGTAAGACTAAATCATTCAGAAGATCAGATTATAGGTGATAAGAACAAAGGTGTTCAGACTAGGAGAAGAATTGTAGAAGAATATTATTTGATTTCAAAGACTAAGCCTAATAATGTCAATGAAGCATGCAAAGATGAACACTAGATGGAAGAAATGAAATAATAACTACTAAAAATTGAGAAGAATGATACATGGAATCTTGTTCCTAGACCTAAGGACAAAAATGTAATTGGAACTAAATGGGTCTTTCAGAATAAACTGAATGAGCAAGGTGAAGTTGTTAGAAACAAAGCAAGACTAGTGTGTAAAGGATATTCATAGATGGAAGGAATTGAATTTGAAGAAAATTTTCCTCATGTTGCTAGAATTGAAGTTGTGAGACTATTTCTTGCCTATGTTGCTTACAAAAACTTCAAGGTTTATCAGATGGATGTCAAGTCAACATTTCTAAATGGTGAACTGAATGAAGAAGTATATATTGAGCAACCTGATGCATTTCAATTGATAGATCAGGGATACATGGTTTGTCTACTGAAGAAATAATTGTATGGACCTAAGCAAGACCAAAGAGCATGGTATGATAGATTGGATAATTATTTTCTGAAAATTGGATTTAATAAAGGTACTTCTGATAGTAACTTGTATTTCAAGATTGATCATGATAAATATTTGATTGTTGAAGTCTTTGTTTATGATATCATTTTTGGAGGAGATGACAGTTTATGCATGAAGTTTTCTAATGAGATGCAGAGTGAGTTTGAGATGTCTATGAAATGAGAAATGAAATTCTTTTAGGGATTGCAAATTACTCAATTAGACAAAGGAATCTTTATATCTCAGTCCAAGTATGTAAAATAATTTCTAAAGAAGTTTGGTATGGAAGATTCAAAGCCAATTGGTACACATATGGTGGCTAGATGTAAGTTGACAATAGATGATGATTCTCCTAAAGAGAACTAGACTAGATACAGATCCATGATTGGTCGATTGCTTTATTTGACTCAAACTAGACCTGATATCATGAATGTTGTATGCATTGTTGCACGATTTCAAGTTGATCCTAAGGAATCTC
>CM021102.1:204057645-204099253 GCA_007115665.2 Sequoiadendron giganteum | reverse complement strand
GACTGTGTGTCAAGCACTACATTCAAAGTTGATGAAGCATGTGTTTGGGTAGCCCTCATTCTAATTCCACCATAGGATGTTTGGCACCGACCTAATTTGAATTTGAATTTTGATGGCCGATTTTGTATCTTTTGAAAGTTGGAGATGGTATAAATACAGAATGCACTAACAATGAAAAGTGTACATGAGAAAAAAGGAAGATAAGTGAAATATGAGGTGTGAATTTGATTCTATTCTAAAAGTGTGCAAGTTATGTGTGTGGTTGATTAGTGCAAAGCTTAATGCTAAGTTTTTAGATGCAGTGAGAAGAAAGTGAACTCTATCATTCACACAAGTGGATCAGTGACTATGATGGAATCCTTTTGTTGCATTATGATTTTTGTCTCTCTCTAACAAGTCTTCTTTGTATCTCTATGGTAGTGAGCCATCTAGGTTGTAGCCCTGTGGACAATGATTCCTTATTCCAAGTAGTGAGACTTTTTGTAATTGGTTTTAATATTCTCTATAGTGTGAGTGAATCCTCACCGTGGTTTTTACGTCATTGGGTTTTCCACATAAATCAGGTGTTATTTTTTTTGTGCATTGGTATTTGATGGTTAATCATTTAATCAATTTATGTGTTAGTTCTAGTAATTGAATTTAAGGTTTAAATATGTGACAATTGATTCATCCCCCCTCGCAGTTTTCCTATCCAACAAGAAATGTGTAATATGTACATGTATCTCACCACTATAAAAAAATGATTGGTGACTCTATATCTGTGTGTGCCTATACATAAAAAATAATGTTGTACAATATATCATTGGTATACAAAAGAATGATACATAAGAAAAATGAGCCTCTAGCCCCTAGACATAGGGCTTCCCAAATCCTCTGGTCCTAGCAATGGTGGGGGTTTGGGCTAGATGGATGCAATGGACCATGATCAATGTGATCATGAGACTAACATTCTTGCTTGTAGTCCCTAGATCTTGTCCCATAGCTTTGTGATCTCTAGTTGTTCTCATTGCAGCTACTCCTATACATGTGGATCAATAGATAACCTCACAACTATTTCCTACCCATCCAGGTCATTGAGGAAACTTTGTAGAGAATAAAGTGCCCTCTTTGAACTCTTTGCTTGTGTCATGTCCTGGTCTCACTTGGTGAGCGCAGTCTATAGCTCCACCGACTACTGATCCCTCTACCGAATTATAAAGGAAATGTAAAAAAACATCTATATTTCCTCCACTTGTTCCTCCTTGTAAAATTTCTAGAGATGCAAAATAGGCTCAAAAAGGTGGGAATGTTGCCTAGTTGAAACTAGGATATACACATCCAAGATGCTCCCCTAGACTGGCATAGTTGGGGCCACCTCCAAGATGCACTGCATAATAAATGTGGTCCACTCTTGTTTTCCCACTACAACCACAAAGTAGTAGACCCCATTAGTATTGCATGATATATATCAAATCATAAACATGTATATACATATATGAGATGAAACTGAAATACTAAGAGGAAAAAATGTAAATCACTTCTATACGTGGATCTCCAACCTACTAGTGTGGATCAAGGGGAGGTGAGACAACGATATCTACACCTCCTAATTTTTTTGCAGCTGATACATGGCCAACTATTGCTAAAGGTGGTGTTGCAGAGATTGGGGTAGTAGGTAGGGGAGATGAAAATCTCTACCACTGCCTCAACCTCGCTATTGATCTGCTCACCACCTCTACCTACTAGTTGTGTCCACCACCTCCATCCCCTCCTCCTCATGTGTTTGCATGATCTTGTACACTAAAATCACCCTTTGGGGAATTCACTGAGAAAATCAAGGTAGGCTCATGTCTCGCCCACCAAGTCCTAAAGCCATAGGTGATCCCTATGTTATCGATGGACACCATTAGGGTTCAATCATCATTTTCTGACTTGTCATCACTAACAATGACATATACCATGGTCAGATGAAGATGATCACCTAATCTCACCACACTCTTGGTTTCTTGTGCATAAGATGGAGGAGTAGGGGGGATAGTCTCTTGAATCTCGAATTATCGAGCAACCCTATGATAGTAATATGGCATGACAATGTAGCCAGTGCAACTGGTCAGGAATCAATCGTGTTGCATATGCCATAGTTATTGTTGGTCTGAATTCCACTACGTGTTCCTATACGACCACCATCTAACCTTATCAAGGTGTAACTAATCAAATTATAGCCACCAAAACTGTAAGTCTCCAAGCCTCAATTGATGTACTAATGGGTATGTGTGTGCCATAGGTGTACTAGGGGAAATCCCTTGTGGATACTTGACTAGTCAAATGGAGGTAATATGTAAGAAATCCCTCACTTGTAGAGGTGGCAGGAGGTGAGGCTCACATAATTGTAATGTACAAACCTATCCAGCTCATGGTATAAGTGTGTGAGCATGCTACAACCCTAGGTGAAGATGGTCTCCTACTCCATCTCTTTAATAGTATGGATGAGGCCAACATGAATTTGAGATCCTCGTTCATCCATGGTAACTCAGAGGGTGATGGTAACTACCATCACACTACACAACAAAGGGACTGCCACTCGACCATGCTTGAACTAGTGGGTGTAGATATGTTCAATGTTGTCACCAAGGTCTGTGCACCATGCTTGGTACTCCATGCCCTCAAATCTCTCTTGGATTGAGTGTGTCTCATCTAGGGCTACCTATCTTCCATGGATGGGTAGGCCGGTGATGTAATAAACATCCTCTAAAGTGGCATTCATCTCATGTGTCAATATGTGGAAGGTGGAAGTGGTGGAGTCCTAGTGCTCCATGAGATCCATCAACATCTAATCATGGTATAACATATTGAGTAGCATGTAGACCTACCACATGTCCACTGCTGAAGATAATCCTGGTAATCGAGATGCATAAGAGTGGCCTAATCCTATAGAATATTGAGCATGTACCCACCTTTGTGCTCATGCATCTCAAGATAATCCTACAAAAATGAAAAAATATCTTTGTTAGATCCATCAACATCAAAATATTATAACTTTTACATCAATTGTTTTTCTAAATATGGCCTCTGAGACACAGGCACGTAGTGTAGACATCTACATGACACACTTTTGTTTGGGTTCATCTTCCATTAAAGTTTCCTAAACACCAACATGGTCGAAGGCTACCAACATACTGGTGGGATGCCAACATGCAAGTGGGACACCTTTGCACCGTCGTGATGCCTACACTACAAAAATTGAAAAAATTGAAAAAAATGACATAAAATGGAAATCGAGGGTTAATTCAAACTCACTTCAATTACCTCACCTCCGTCATTTATCACCCAACACAATTTCTTGATCCTCAACTCCTCAAACTCTCATCTATGAGGTATTTTCTAACTTTTCTCTCACAAAATTCAACAAATCACTCACGGTGATTAATGAAAATGAATTTTCTAGGGGCCCACCCAACCATATATAGGCCCCCTCGAGGCCCATTTTTCATAGTGATCGTGGTCCTATCATTTTTCCTATTTTACCCCACCTAGCTGGGGGAAAAACCAAGACAAGGAATATACTCACCTCTTCATCAAAAATTTCTTCCGAACCACTAGATTTTTCTTGAGCATTTTTCTTTCCTTGGTAGCTTCTTTCAATTTTTGAGCTGACCTAAATTTGATTTTTTCATAATAGAAATTCATGTATAATGTTGTGGTTTCTCACTGAGCTCGATCAATGGGGGTATCGTCAATATCCACCTACTGGACCTCTAAGACCTCTACAGTATCCTTTTTGACACACAAACTCGCAAAAAAAATCATTTTTTTGAGTTTTCTCTAATGTTATCTTTTCTACTTTAGTGTAGTTGATTTTTCTCGAAAATAATATCATTAAAGTGGGGGAAAAATGTAATGTCATAAAATTGCACCCTATGGCAGTTTCACATTTGTACATTTTCCCCCTCACCTCCCCACATTTATGGTGCCTAGACACATTTATGAAAAAGAACCTTAGGAGTCAGAATTTTGTGATTCCAACTCCATAAGGACCAATGACAAACCAACAATAGCCTGCCACTACATTTCTCATGAAATTATGAGTTGGACACATGTGTGACATACAGATGTTCATGGATGATGTGCTAGTATCCCTGTACTTTTTGAAGTCAAACAAGGAATCCTAGAAGTCTTTTCCTGTGACGAATGTTGTTGTGGCAAGATTCCAAAACTAATGGCTCTTCCTACCCATGCAACTACATAAAACTCACCTTTTCACTCTCATTTGCAACACTTCTCACTTGAACTCACCCTAACTTTCTCTCTTCTACATTGTGTCTCTATGGTGAAGCTCTATTAGATTGAAGTCACATCAACAACCAAAGCTCTCTTGCAACCCCTCAACATCACATATATCAAGCCAAGAGGGAGCCATGAAATATTGGTAACACTCTCTTGTTTCTTTCCTCTTTGCCAGTATAATATTTATTGTACATCTATACTTCATGATATGGGTTCTCCCCCATTGTAGGATTTTCTTTTATCACTTTGGTGCCTATTTCATGATACGAGTTCTCCTTTGTAGCGAGGTTTTGTTTTATAACTCTTTTTTCTACTTTACTTTGTGTCTATTATTTTCTCTATCTATCTAGTTGTTTGTGGAGGCAGGAACACCATAATGGGGGTTTGACTAAGGTAAGCCCCAAAAAATCCCCATCATTTTTTCCTCGTCTTCCTTATGTGTGGGTTGCTCATGTGGATCTTTGTAGGAGGATTCAAAGTGTAGGACCTCTTGTAATTTTATCCCTTTCTCTCCTTATCATTTATCTACATTCTTTCTTTTTGTCAAGTTAGTAGATTAAACAAACCTCAAATTCTAAATAGTTAAGTAGATTCTTTGAATTCTATCTAAGGGTTTAAATTTTATGTTCATTTGAGACACCAGTGTGTCCCTAGGACTACAACATGTCATGTTGATGTCCCACTCCCACATTTCCATCCTTTGTCCAAGAGCTTCTCCTTTTTTTCTCAAAAAAATTGTAATCTTCTCTTTCGCTCCTTGAATTGTCTATCTGTTATCGCTCTAGAAACTCTGCTTTTGATACGTTTTGTGATCTCTTTCATCTTGTTCCTTTTGGTTAAGATTATTAGGTAGTTTGAGGTGACCAAGGGAAATTCACTCCCTTTATACTATGTTCATCTTAGACTTTCTAGTAGCGAATCCCCTCCTTCACACTTGTGTATTCCACTAATTTTTTAAAGGCACCTAGGCTTGTGGTTTTTACTTGCGGGACCTCCACTTGAAGTAGAATATTGAATAGCTGAGAGCAAAAGCAATGTGAGACTTACATTATTGTAAGGTCAATGATATGAAATCTCTTCTTTCAAAGGCCTTTTGTATTAATTATTTTTTAGTGAAATGGTAGAACTTAACAAAGATGCTAATACCTAAAACATAAAAAAATTGTACACTCTAAATTGAATGTACCAAGGCTAGGGTGTATTCCATCATTTCTATAGTTTCATTGGATGCAAATCAACTATGTGAATAGATTAACTATAAACCTCAATGGTGATCCAATTAGACCTAGATTCGCATCCTTTTGAGGATAGGAATGATTTGAAAATGATTGTGATTAAGTGCCCTAATTAAACTATATGACCTAATGTAATAAATACAATTATTTGACAACTGATAAACATAACTAGTCAAGTCTCAATATATCCGGTGTAGACACTAAAAAATAGCATAGTCCTACAAACACCATTTTCCTCATCAATTTTGCTTCATCCACACATAATTAAATAATTTTAATTATTTAATTATTGTTAAAGTCATATTTCTTCTATTAGTTAAATAATTTTAGTTATTTAATTAATTCATTTTCCCTTTTTTTCCTTTGATTAAATAAATAAATTAATATTTATTTAATTACATCACTAGTTAATCATTTCACTATATAATTAAATAAATTATTGTTTATTTAATTATTTGTTGTCATTTTCCTACTATAATAAAATAATTATTTTAGTTATTTAATTATTCATTAGCCTTTTCTTCCACAAGTCTTATTTAATTATTTACTATTTTTTCCTTTTCCTCTACTTTTAATTAAACAAATATTTTAATTAAAAGTCAACTTTCCCTCTTCTTCTAAAATTAAATAATTGTTTTAATTATTCAAATATTCACTTTCCCTCCTAAATTAAATAATTTTATAATTATTTATTCACTCCAACAAACTATTTTTTATGTCATTCTTATCTCTTATCTCAATCGATTTCCATCCTTGATAAGGTTTTATTACCTTTTAATCTCCACCGTCCATCCTTAACTAAACCCTATTTTACCCTAACCCTGTTTCCTTGCTTCTCAAAGCAATCTCATCCATTGATCTCCATAATTTAATCTTGTCCCTTCATTCAAATTTGGTTTTCTATAAAAGAGACATATCCCTTTCATTTCAACCATACATAACCTCTATCTTTGATATTTTGTTGTCATTATCACTAGGATTATTTTTGCATACTACAAATCTTAGGGAAAGAAAGCATATAAAGCAAAATGGAGAAGAGTAATGAAGGTGATTCAACCATGGCATATGAATTATGGTAATATTTCTTTTTAATTTTATGTTTCTATGTTCATTTGTTCTTCATTGTTGGATTAGGGTCTTTAGGATTTGAGTTTTATGTATTTTTTAGTTGATACTATTGATTGATGCCTTTTACCATGATTTTACCCTATTCTACATCTGAAAGGTGTAGATGACTATGTACCTACCCATAAAATTTGGTTCTATTGTGCTTACAAATAATAGGTCACCATGTGGCTATTGATCCTTGTAAGGGTATCCTACCCAATGTTTGGGGTCCTTTCATGTCGGATCTAAGCTTTTGTTTTATGCTTATCCCACAATCATAATGTTCTAATTAAATCCTATAGGTGAGTTTTCATTCCTTGACAAGGTCGATGACAAAAAATGAAACAAGAAAAATTTATTTTCAAGGTCTCTTCAATCCACTTCAAACTTACAACCTACACATTCACAAAAAGGAGAAATGTTGTGTCATATAGGGGTTTACCTCAGTCAAACCCTGTGTTATTGTTTCCAATTCCACAATGGAAATTTCAATGATAAAACCTTGAATGGAAAGGAAGGAAATGATGAATGAACACAATGTTGCAACTCACCACCCTTTAATGACTTCCTTGAAGGATCAAAGACATACACATCTCTTCAGGGGTCTTGGATCTTGATTGCTTGATTTTCTTGAATACTTGAATGCTTGGAGACCTATAATAATGTTAACCTTCACATAGCATGAACATGAACACACATAAACTTTGACATGATGTTGGATCTTGAATTTCTCTAATATGATACTCTTGAATGCTCTTGATAATAATTCTCAATAGGATTGCTTCATAAAGTGTGTTCTCTCTTGTTAGATTTCAAATGATAAAAAGACTAGGTATTTTTTGGTGTTTATCCAATTTCTCATAAATTAATTCCAAAAGTTGACACTTCATATTTTAATTTTAAATGTTAAACTGCCACCAAAAACATATTTAAAAATAGGTCCTAGCTAAGGATGAGGACCCAGTCACCCATAGTAAAATGAGTCCTGTCCTAAATTTTCAAGACACACTTGATCCTAGGAAATTTAATGATTGAATGGATTTGATTAATGCTTGTCCTCCTTTGGAAAATGGTAAAAAATAAGTTTTAGAATGCATAATTTGGAAAATTAGAAGCTTAATTAAGTCCAATAAATTAGGGGGGCCAAAAAATAATATAAAAGTGTAAGCATATACACTTTTTATAGTGTATTTAGCCGCCACTTTAGTGAGAGTATGAACTTACACTCATACTCACACTAAAGTAGATAAATTTATGTCAAGAGAGGTTTTATTGTACAAATGTTAGGGAGATGGGATGACTAAGGATCAAGGAGGGATCAAGCCCCCAAGATCTAAGATTCCATGGAAAACCAACATAAGCAAAAATTAACACACAAGTATAAAATGATATGCAGCAAGACAAGATACACAAACATACAATGTCAAAATTAATGCAAAAAGAAAAGGATGGACTAAAAAGTTGTATTATGCTATGTTTCCATGAAATTCATTACTCATAAGCACTAGTGAAATCCTATATTCACTAGGTGAGCCCCCAAGACAAGGTGAAATGTGAGACACACACTAGGTTTACAAGGTGTTCCCATGAAAAAGTGGAAAAATGGGAAGGACACACCAAGTCTACAAGTGTGTATTCATTTTTCAAAACCATACCAAGAGTTATACTCCTTGATAACCTTGATAAGGTGCCACAAACATGATCAAAATGTTATGCCAATGCTTAAGGTTCAACCTATGAACAAATTGAAGCCAAGAAAATGTCAAATGTCAAATGCACCACTCAGTTCATCCTGTGAACAAAGTGAATCCAAGAAAATGTCAAACATGGGTGGAAAGTTGTATTATGCTAGGTTCCATGAAAATAAAAAGGCTTAACGTCTCATCAGATGGAATAAAATAATAGTGACACAAAACCTTGAGGGATGTTGAAATAACATCACCACAAAATATTGGAATAAAAAATAATCAAAGGAGTCTTGCTTAGTTCATGAAAGGTCACACCTTAGGGAACATCACACTTTATATCACCACCAATAGAGGACTAGTCAAAGAATAGAAGATCATACCTTAGGGAACACTAGCCATAAAATTACCACCAAGGAGAAATTCATATGCAAATAAAATGTCACACTCTTGTGGGACATAAAATATAATATCACCACAAAGGAGACACATCACATGGATTAAAAATACCACACTTTGATAAAAAAGGTTACACTTCCTAGGAGATGTATACTATCAACACTAAGAAGAGACCATTTCTTATGTAACAATAAATGGGGGACTATATTTCCCCCTTAAAATATCAACATACTTGCTATGTTGGTATTTTAAGGAGAAAGAAGAGAAGAGGGGATCCTTTAAAAGAATGAAAACCTCCCCAAAACAAGTATCCTTTCCCCCAAGAATAAAGACAAGGAAAATTACACCAATAACCATCATATTTTTTCCATGAAAAATATGGTTGTACTTAAGATTGTACCACCATGAATGGTAATGAGAAAAATTTATAAATCTACGAATGCCACATAGTGATGAGAAACATGATAGGATGAAAACCATTATTAATTAGAGTAAGTAGGTGCATAAACACAAGGAAGAGAACCACAATCCTTAAGATAATATATTTTATTACTGAAGGCCTTACATTTATTGGTAAAATGACCATGCACTCGATGATATGCAAAAAATGAGTTTTTGTTGTAGAATACCTTTCATGTTCTTGGAGGAAGAGCAATCAGGCAGGTTTTGAGAATCCTCAACAAGATATTTTCCTAATCAATGTTAGGGGAAATTTCTTTCTCTTGTGAAGAAAATATTTATTTCTTATCACAAGATGTCATACATACATAAGACTCCTTAGCTTAATATTGTGATATTTTGTACTCCCCTACAGGATGATGTAGAATCTAAGGAACCCAAATCATTACTAGAACATGTATTTGAAGATGAAGAAACATCATGAGCAATATTTTCACATGTATTATCTATCATCTTAGGATGCACCAAGGTCAAAGTTATCTTAGAAGAATCTTGTGTGATGGCATTGATATTAAGCAAAGGTTTCTTTTATGCTTTCATTTCTTTTGAAGGACAATAACCAAGACCTCTAATTGTTTCTTGTGTGCTAGGATCTATGGGCACATGGATACCTTGTTCTTTCACTCCACATCCATTTCCATTATAGCCAAATTGTTTCAAGAGTTTATAACCTCATACATAATTTTTTCCATTTCTTTCAAGGAAGGTGGTTTTCATAGGTAGATGTGTAATCCATGTTCTCCTTACTAATAAAAGTTGTGAAATTTTATTTCTTGGATGTTTCAATATCAGATTGTATTGATACCACCACAACTTTCTCTTTCTTGACTTCAATTGTATAATCTTGTATTCCCCATCAAATTTAGATGTGAAATATAATGATCCCCAATCATCTTCTAAAAATATTATCAAAAGTGAAAGAAACTTATCTTTGTCCTCAACTTGTCAAGGTTATAATTTTGTAGTTGGTGTCAATTTTCTAAGAGGATTCTTCATTCCTATTTCAGTTTGTAAGCAATTTTCATATTTAGGATCAAATTTATCATGTAAACCTTATTTTTGTAAGTGTATTTCATTAGATGATGTAGTGTTGAAGGCATTGAATTCATTTCATGAATCCATGGTCTACCCAAGAGGATATTATATGAAATACCATTGGGAATTACATGGATAAGGTTCAGTAATGTAATCTTACCAACCTTGAAAAGTAAGGTTATCACACCTAGTAGTTGTTTTCCCACATTGTCAAGACCACAGATAGACAAATTAGCTGGCTGAATTTAAGTCTTATCTACTCCAATTATGTCCAAAAGGTTCACACTAAAAACATTAAGCCCTAAACCATTGTCCAAAAGGACACACCTAATCCCAACCTTGTTAATAATAGACAATATCATCAAAGAATCATTATTTTTTGCATTTTTAAAGGAGGTAATTCACTTTGATGAAAAACAATGTCCAAATTAGGTTTATTCATGCTCTCAATCAAATTTACCACATCATTTGGTTGTGCACTAGGAGGGATGGAAATTTTTTGTAAAGAATTTTAAAGAATGCCATGGTAAGTAGGTGATGTTTGAATCAAATCCAACAAGGATACCTTAGCAAGAGTTTTGTGAAGTTTTTCAACAAGATCATATTCATTACCACTATGTTGTAAAATGTTAGGTGTGGGTGGGGGATATATTGGAATGGGAGTTTGAATTTGTTTTGGTTTCTTATTGTTTCTAGTCTTTTGGGTTGCTTATTATTTCTAGTGTTATATGTATGAGCTACAATATAATAACTTTGTGTCTGCAACACATAATTAGTAGTAAGTTGGTTTGCAAAGCTTAAGATGTGGCCATGAGATTTAGGAGGTCCTATAATGAGAGGTGACATAGGAGGTGACTTAGGAGGTCCAATAATTAGAGGAATCTTGGGAGGTGCAAAATGAGTTTTAGGAGGTATAATAATTAGAGAACTCTTAGGAGGTCCAAAATGTGTTTTAGGAGGTCCAATAATTAGAGGAATTTTAGGAGGTCTAATGATTATAGGAGATCTAATAGTCACTTGTGTGTTCATAACCTTGATGGATTTGATCTCTTGTCGGTGATTTTATATTGAGGGGGGATATGAAGTGATCTTATCATGTTTGTCTAAGCAAGCTATCTTACTATATTTTGAAAGAAATTTATCAATTATTTCATCCTCTTACCCAAAAATATCTCCCCAAGTAGGAAAGGTAGAGGGAGCGAAACAATAAATATTATCATGATGTTTAATGATTGGATCTTATAACACTAAGGTACCTTTGTCACAAGTAGGAGAGGTATCAAGAGAAGGAAAAATTTGATTTTCATGATTATCCATGATTAAATCCTCTTGCATGAAAACATACTCACAAATGTGAGAGATATTGGGAGATGAATGAAGACTAGGCAAAGTGGTATTAAGAAATGTGCCAAAGATTTCATCTTCTTCTACCATAATATCTTCCCAAGTAGGAGAACTGGGGGGAGAGAAACAAATTGGATTCTCATGATGCTCAATGATTGGGTCTTCTAACACAAAGATTCCTTCATCACAAGTAGGAGAGGTATCAGGAGAGGAAAAATTATGAATGTCATGATTGTCCATGATTGCATCCTCTTGCACCAAAACATTCTCACAATTAGGAGAGATGTTAGGAGATGAGTCAAGGATAGGAAAAGTGATATTAAGAAATGTATCAATGATTTAGTTCTCTTGCACCAAGGTATTCTCATAATTAGGGAAGACATTGGGAGAATGACTAACATGCTTGTGAATGGCGTCATTTCATTTCCCTAGATTGTACACATAACTAGGTAGGTTGTACTTATGAAAGCCATGATTTTCCATAGAAAAATTACATCTTTGAAAAGGAAACCTACTGCTACTTGATTTACAATGTATTGTAACAACCTAGAGTTATGAATTTGTGAAAAAATAAAAATTAATATATCCAAATTATGCAATGATTAAAAAAATGTAAACAATTATCTTATAGATTTGATGAGAAACAATACTGAAATGCAACAATTTTTTCTAAATTTTCAGAAAATTAAGAAAAATGATGCCTTTCTTTCACACTCCATAACATTTTTCAAAATTTCATAACAAATATTCATGAGTAGGAACTATAGAGTAGGGGGATTTTTCACCCCCAAGGCTCTAGGTCATGGGAGAGCTCCAAGGAATGAACTACCCTAAAGTACCTTAGGTTTTTTGACAAGTTGAGAGAGGCTAAAAAGGAAGGGAAAGTAGAGCACTATTTCCCTTCTACTAAATATAGGAGTTTCCAGAATCAGGTGAGCCAACCACAAAGGTTTCAAACTGAAGACTAGAGAGCTCCCTATTTGAGAATGAAAGTGTAGGACCCAGATTCTAGTGTGCCACACTAGCATCCCGTACAAATGGAGGTCTGATAAACAATCAAAAAATATAGAGGGTCTACTTATGACCTGACTATTGAGGTTTTATAGTTTGACAGAGAAAATATAGAAAGTAGAAAGTACAATAGGAGGAATATTGAAAAGCTATTCTAGTATGAAAATGACAAAGAAAGAGTATGAAAAGATACCATTCATGAAAAATCCAATTCTTTAGCTATAACTCCAAACAGACGAACCAATGCTTACACACAGGAAAACATAAAAAGTGTTGGGTTGTGTTTTTAGGTTTTCTTCAATTAGACCCCTGTTTTGGTGTTCCCAATTCCATGAACACCCAAGATTCCACAATATAGAGAAAATTGATAAAGAAAAAATGGAAAATTCACTATCAAATGGAGTGCAAAGATAGCCTGAATTCTACTATTTAAGACATAACGATGCAAGTAAATAAAAAGAGAAATATCAACCTCGCCTCTAATAGCACTCAAGGATGAGAGGAGAATATGATGAGAGATGATGCCTTTCCAAGAGAATGGAGCTTCGTAGAACCTACAAAAACAATTATGTTGCAACAAGAAAGAGTTGTAGTGTCCAAGAAGAGATCTTGTAGCTGCAAGAAGAGGCAAGAATGATCAAGAAGAGAGCAAGAGAGTGAGAATTAGCAAGAGAGATAAAGAGAGTGAAAATAATTTGCATGAGGAAGTGAAAATAATTAGTTTGAATAAGCAAAAAGGATGCAAGGAGTCATTTTTTCATTTTTCAAGACCTGAAAAAAGGACATTACTTTCGTAGCCAACCAAGAAATGTAATGCTTATGTGAATCTCAAAGGTAGGAATCTGTCAGGATGGCAACATGACATATGGGCTTTGCATCATCAAACTTATAGTTTCTTAAGTAAGGGTAAAATAAATGGGAAATTTGTCTAGGGTGAAAATTTGTGCCATTATTATTTTCCCATGTATAGGATCGAATTTCCACCCCTCTTGTAAATTTCCCTTTTACATCTTCTACTTTAGAGAAATCAAACCTGACTAAGAAATTTTGCATCACCTACATGCCTCGCATCCACTTGGTGCTTGTCTCTTGTTTCAATGGAGGAATTTATGTCAGGAACATGCGAGTGATGTGTGGATGTCTGTGCGACGTGCTTACATCCCTAATAGATTCCTACCTCTGGAATCTGCAGAGATGTCACATTCTCCATTCACGATGAAGAGTAATGCCTTTGCGTAGTCTATTCAACCCGAGAATGGATCTTTCCCTCCTTAAACGTCTTCAAATACATATATTTCTACTTCACTTCATCTCTTTGGAAATTTTGACTCTATTCTACACACCAACTTGATATTTTAGTATCTCTTGAGAAATTCTCTACAATTTTTTCACATCTTGCTGCACTTTTTCCACCACTGTAATTGCAACTTGGTGTGCTTCTTCATTTTTGTGGCTGTGTAGACCTTACCAATCTTGCATCCTCCTCTACATTATTGAGGTAACCTCTATTGAGAAGTTGATATTGCTTCTTGATTTACATAGCATAGTGTTTTCATTATTGTTCAGTATCTTTTCATTAGCTTCTTTCTCGCATTTTCTATCGATCTATCTAGTTGTCTGTGGAGGTGGAAACACCAAAGTGGGGGTTGGACTAAGGAAAACCCCTATACAACCCCAACATTTTTCCTCTCTTGGCTATGTGAAGGTACGTGCTCGTGCAGAGCTTGCTAGAAAATTGGATTTTTGTGAGTTTTTCTTCAGCACCCTCACTTTCATCATCTTCTATATTGTTGGAAAATGTGACTCAAATTTATTGGCTTGATCTTCTCCCTAAATATTATGTTTAAATCCTTCATCAGCCTGACATTTAAATTTTTGCAAGAAATATTTTTTTACCTAAGTCGCAGGGTTCCAAGTTTTCCTCACCTAAGTTGTGGGGTTCTAAAGTTTCGTAACCTCCTGACTTAGTGACTTTGAGGATCTCTTTGTTTTTGATGAGTCACGAGTTATCAAAACTTCATAACCTCTTACAAGAGATTCTAAGTTTAGGTTTTCAGTGACTTAGCAACTTTGAAGCAAAGGATACCAAGTGACGCCTGCTAGCCTGCGGTCTCTTTGGTAGGACCTAGTCTGTACCTGGAAGGGGAGCAACAAGTGATGTCAACCGATTGACATGATCCTGTATGGTGATAATGTGGCTGCCACATTGGCTGTGGGGACCAATTGGTAGTTTCTCTATACAAAGTGGTAACAATTGTGATCTACTTGATCCTACGACCCCCACTGGCTCGTATCTCTTGTGGTGGGTCTCAGGAAGACCCCGAGGGAAAGCGTGGATTGGCTAAAAGTTGTATAAAAATGACTTGGAATTTAATGTGTATGTTGATGGGATAAAGGGAGTGTGGTGGGATAAGTTTAAGTGTATCTCTGATACCTCGACATGGTTTTGATGGTTAAATTGTATTGTAACCATTTGTCTATGGAAGTTGAACTAGATCATTTCTTGTTGGAATGTTGTAACTATGATTGAGAATGAATGTTATAAAAAAATTGAATTTTCTAAAATGTGGCAAGAGAGAGATAGAGTTTGGGAGGGGTTATGCTGCCAAATTATCTCCAAATGGAATAGGATGTAAATCTCCATGAAAGGCTTGGTTCCTATATTGTATTGTAACTTTATTTTTTGGTTGCTGAATAATACAATGGGTCTATGCTTTTGGAGTGTGGGTTTTTTTACCCATAAGGGTTTTCCCCACGTAAATCTATGTATTCATGTCTTTTGATCCATCTTTCATGCTTTAAGATTCTGTTGTTGAACCTATTTAATGCTTGTTGATGAAATTGGTTAAAACTTGAATGAATTTTCTCTCAGTAGGATTAATGGTGGGAAATGAACTTTGTCTGATTCTACTTTGTGGCATAGTTGTACGTGTTTTGGAGGAAATCCAAAGAATTTTAAAGCTACCAAAGACACTAATATTCTCAAATTTTTGTTCTAAGATTATCTCATTTTCCTTATAATTGGTATTAGAGCCATTTGTTGGGATTTGATTGTTCTTGGTGTTTTTGGTTCTGGGTATTCCTTTTGTGAAGATTTCTTAGCCTGGTAAGCTTGAAGAAATTAGAAGGAATCGGCTAATGATTAATCCTATGGTGAGTGGAAGGTGATTGCTCTCTTTTTTTCTTTTTTCATGAGATAACAAGCAGCTTGAAGGATGTTGAAGATGGATAAACTAGAGCTGGTCATATTGAAAAGATGTGGTCTGAGGCTCTAAGTTAATAACGGAATAATCCTGATGCATGGGCTAGGATTTTTTATTTGTAGTTGTGTAGCAACAAATATTGCATATTGGGTGTCTGTGTAAGAGGCTCCTTCATGATATGAAGAAGCTTGGGTTGTTGTTCAGCTATGAAGTAATTTTCTTTTACTGGGTGTTTGTTCCTAGTTTTTGAAGGCATTGTTTTCGCTACCCTAATTACATATAGGATACGGCATTGATCATTGAATGCTATGAAAGCGTAGACATGGAAAATATATCGACACACTTGATCCTGATTACTAATATTATTTCATCCTGAATCATCCTCTCAGCTTGTCATCACCTTTCATCCCTTAATTGAATAAATCATTATTTATCTGATTAAGTCATTCTTCCTTGTTCATTAAATTAATCAATTTGATTTAATTAACCTGATGTCTCTATTTAACTAAATAATTCATTTTATTTAATTAAAACTCTAAGTTTGTCCTATTAAATTGAATAAATTAAACCTTATTTTATTTAATCTATCATTCCCCTTTGGTTAAATAGATCAAAATCTTTATTTAATTAAAGTCTAAATCATTTTCCTCTCAGTCTTGATTTAAATAAATCTTAAAATCTAAGTCAAAATTGTCAAATCACCTAATCTCTCATTAAATTGATCAAATATTGATTAATTTAATCTCAATCACTAAAATTCTCTAGATTTTGTCACTTGCACATGAAAATGCATTTAATTGATTTATTAAATATGTATTTTCTCTCAACATGGCTTATTTAGGGAATATTTCTCCAAATTTGAAATCTCTCCTAGTGGATTTGTATATCTAACAAAGCATTCATTCTCCTCTTACATGTCCTTGTGCATTGAGCCAAGTGGCATTTAAGTCATTTTATTTCCCTCTTCAACAAGTCATTTCACAAATTTGAAAATCCACCTAATAACATTTATTGGCTCATTCATCAAAATGTGCACAACCTTCCTCTATTCACATATTGACAAGTGGAACTTGGACATTGGATGTTGAATGATCCCACATTCATCCATTTTTCCTCTTCTTCTCTCAATCACATCTATAAATAAGAGGCTTTCCTTTTCATTCTTTATCCACAATTTGAGAAAACTTATTATGCACAATTTCATCTTCAAGCATATCCATTTTCATCTATTTTTATCAAGTTCTTAGCTAGGTTATGCAGGAATTCAACCAAAGTGGATCAAATCTTCATCACATCATCACAAAGCTTACAAAGGTGTTGGGAAACAGCCAATTTCTACACATAATTATCACTAGTTCCCCCATGGGATTGAGGATTTGCATGCTTAATTAGGAATTCATTTGCTTTCCATGTTTTATTCTTCATTTTCCTATTATTGAGCATTGCTACTGAATTTCATGGGAAATCCTTATTATTACTTGCATATGAATCTAATTATGTGTTTGTTTCTCATGTTTGTGTAGGTCTAGGATTGGGGGTTCACATTTTGGTGCTAGAAGGAGGGAAATCTCAAGTTTTAATCACATTTTTCTAGAAAATTATGTGCTTTTTTATGATTTTTAGCAGGTTCCAGGAAACTCAGTCATTGACTGTCAAGCGACGCTATATTGCATTGCTTGAATTTCTAAACTCTGCCACTTTTACTTTCTCACTTTTTTTTTTTTTAATTAAACTCAGCCATGAACTTTCCTAATTCCAAACTACACCATCAGTAAAATAGAACCGCAATCACGGTCGTTGTTTCACTGCAGAGCGACGCTCTCATAAATTAGCGGCACTATATTACGTCACTATATTACATCACTAGACTTTCTAATCTCTGTTGCACCCACGAACTGCACTGTTGGGGTGGAGTAAAAGGGTCAATTTTGATTTTTTTGACATGTGCTTTTTTGTTGCTGAGTTTTTGACTCCTAACCTATTTTGTTGTCTCTGTATTTCTTGATCCTAATCAGTTTTGCAGATTGAGGAAAGGGGGGAACAAAGAAGAATATTTCACTATGACATTTATTGTCTTGTTGTATTAAGTGTTTTTAAACACTTTGGGAGAACTTATAATCCCTTCCTAAGGATTTGATTGCCTTTATGCTTTTAGGTTCACTAAATTTTCTTTTGAGCTTTAAAAAGGAAAATTACAAAAGCTTTCAATTTTGCAACAAAGGGTTAAAATAAACTTTAGAAAAAACTCACTAGATTTGGTTTGAGGATTAACAATTGAATAAGGCAAATTCCATATTTCATTTTGGTACAGTTAAAAAGGAATCAGATCATTGCTCTATGGACTTAAAATGAACAAGTGCTTCTTTGTTTTGTAATTACTTACCCAAAGTAATATCACTAAAAGGATGTATGCACTTCTCTTGTTCTTTATACTGATCTTGAGAATCAAAAGTCTTTTTGGTGATCTTAAATTATGTAAGTGATTGCCTTCACATTTCATTTGGGATTAAAAAATTGAACCAATATTGTGAGTGTGAGTGGGGCATATTGCGAGTGTTATCCCTTTGTTTTTCAACGAATTTTGATCGAACTACGGGATATGCTTTCTCAATTTTGTTTATCTTAGATGGCCTACCTAGTGGGAAAAATTAATCACCCCAGGGAACAACCCAACCAGGAACACGCTAAAGACAAGCGAATTCCAACCAGTATATAAGTGTGGATTCTTGAGGAAATTTCGAGAATCACGAGGATTAGTCTAGCAAGAAGGGCATCAATGGTCTCTTGCCACATGGATAGTCCCCCACAAATGGAATGCCTGCACTAAAATCCCTTGTTTAGCAAAGGCCAAAATCCTTTCTATTTGTTGGTGCAAAAGGTCATGTCCTTTGAAGCCGCCCCACGTAACATGCAGTTCTATTGTAGAGATGAAAATTATTCCATGGGATTTTCATGGGTACTGATGCTTGGTTGACCCAAGAAGTGAGAGAACTATAAGGGGAAGCCTATGTAGTCAAGCATCTAGTCATCCACACTGAATATGCGCGGCTGGATTTATCCAGGTGGGAACCCAACAAATATTATCTTTTCATCCTAGGATTGTACATGTTCTTGGAATCAAAAACACCTTGCTTGGGTCTTAAGACATTTGAAAACAAACATTCACAAGATCTTCAAAATTTCAAACCCTTTGGAGGAAGCAAATACCTTTGACAAATTCAAGTGATATTGCTTTCTCTAGGGATTTCATCCTTAGAGGTTTCTAAGTATTTGAACTGTTGAAACCCTCTTATGTTGTTTTGTCCTTGATGTCATCTTATAGTTATCTGGCATCTTGATGGTTTGATGGTTATCCTCTCAGTTGATTCATATTTTGGTTAGCACATTCACATCATTGGTTTTATTATTTATTATCTTGGTGGCATTAATCATTTAACATCATGTGCAGATTACAATTGGTTGTTGAGGTATTCTAATTATTGGTCATTTTCTCAAGTGATACAATTCTGGTTACAATTCTTGTTACATGCTCTTGATATTTACAAAAGTCTATTTTATATCAAGTCCTTAAGCTTTCATGACATTCTAAGGTGGAAAATTGACCTTGATATTTATTTTTGAATATTATTTGGCACTTTACTTTAAAGTGCACCTTATACTTATATCAGGTCTCATCTTGGTTATTTATCTTGGCTTAAATGTTGACAATCGGTATAATGTTTACCGCGCTACCACTAGCAGGTATGCCAGTAACTGCGGTAGAGCGGTGGTAACCGTTGGTGGTGTGATCCTAATAAAATGCTGCTTCCTAAAGTGTGAGATGTTAAATAAGAAACTAATAGTGCAATAAAGAGAAACAACAAGATAATAGGGAACCTCAATGATTAGCCTAAGAAAATGAACAATATGAAAGCAAGATGAACAAGTAAATTGCTGTTGTACCTTCATGTTGTTGCTTCCTTGGTTGGCCCTTGATGTTGAAGTCTTGTGTGCTCCTTGGATGGCAATGAAAATGAAGTGGATGCAAGATGAATTGATGCAATATGGATGCTAAAATAGATGAGAGATTGAATGGCAATTTTGCAAGAGTTTATTTGCAAAAGACTTGATCCTCTAAAATGAAGGAATTGAAGGGGTATTTATAGGCCAAATTGAATTCTCTAGAGAATTCAACGGTTGGGATTGATCCAACAAAGATCAAGATGAAGGGCTATGGTGAGTTGAGGACTCACAAGCCCTCACATCTTGACATGTGGAGGGTGAGATGTCCTAGGGTGGAGTGATGTGGAGATGAGGTGGATCTTGGGGGATGAGAAGATTCCTTGGAGGAATAAAAGTGAATTTAAAATTCACAATGATTGAAGAATCTAGTGGATAAGAGAGTGTCTCCAAAAAGCTGGAGATTTGTCACATGTGGGTGATGTGACAAGTCCAAGGTTCTAGAAGCCCTTGGCACATGTGAAGTGACAAGTCAAGGCTTCTAGAATCTTGCATGGGGGATGGGGAAGACCTTGGAAAGATAAAAGTGAATTAAAAATTCACATGGGGAAGAGGGGAACCTTGGTTGAATAAATGTGAATTAAAAATTCACATGGGGAAGGGAGTCCATACCAAAAATGGTAAGTGGGAAGGTTGACCAGAAAAGGTAAGCCAAATGTGGCTAATGATTAGGTTGTGCAAACATGATTAAGGTAATTAATGAGAGATTAGAGGCAAGTGGGAGATTATGGAGGATGTGACACTTAATCAAGATTAAGTGGTGCACATCCTAATCATAGATTAATTAATTTAATCCGGATTAGAAGAGGGTTATGGAGAATGTGACAAGGAGAGAGAAAAGAGGAATTAAAAATTGATTTTAATCCAAATGGGTTAAATGACTAAATTAAATAATTTGTCATGTTTATTTAATTTAGAGAAGAGAAGACAAGGGGGTAAGGTAAAGTATTTAATTTATTTAATTAGATACTTTAGGAACCTTAGGCAGAAAATGAAATAATGATTAAATAAATTATTTAATCACTATTAATGAAATAGATGAATATGATCAAATTTGGATGTCTACATTTTGCCCCTCTTCGAAGTATCGTTAGAATAACAATGCTTCGAAGAAAAGAAAGTGCAGATGACTAGAAGAAGTGACTGAAAGAGGATGCCCCATCATGGGGAAGAGGATTTGAGTCATTCAATTAATGAGGAATGGATGAAGATGCCCCAATCATGGAAGGTGTTGATTATAGTCAGAAAAAATGGTAAATGTGAAGGGTAGGTATGCCCCCTTGAGAGGGCGACGGGGGAAAAGAGAGGGGTCCCGGGTGACCTCTCGATAGGAAGAAACAAATGGTATAGTTAGAAAAAGTGCAAAAAATTAGGCAAGTTTTCCTTTTGAACGAAGTTAATTGGACAAACGGGGTGCAAATGACAGCACCGGGAAGGGAAGGGATTAGTCAGAGGAATAAAATTGTAAATAAAAGGTAAAAATCTCTCAATAGAAAGAAATGGAGGGTATGGTTGGAAAGAGCACGAAAAAATAAGCAAATTTTCCTTTTGAACGAAGTCAATCAGACAAACGGAGTGCAAATGGCAGCCCTGGAAAGAGAAGGGATTAATTGGAGGAATAAAACGGTAAATAAAAGGTAAAAATACCTTTTCAAATAGAAGGAAAGGCAACAAAACCCCCTATTAACGCATTTTAATGCATTTTAAATGTTTTATCAAAAATGTAAAACATGGGTTTTGTGGACGGGAAAAAAGTGAAAAATGGGTAGAAGACGGAATTAAAAAAAATTGTTTTAAAAATTCGGGAGATACACCCTCAGTGGTGGATCCCACTCCTTCCGAGCTGAGCCTCCTTCTGAAGGCAGCTACTCGGTAAGGCGGGGCATCATGGGTGAGCAGCTAAGGTGGCGATCCCAGCCATGACCAGCTAACCATGCTAAGTGGGATTAAGCCCCCATTTGAGAGAGAGCCTTGCCCGAGTGGTACGAGGGCCCGAGAACCCGTAGGGGGGCTGCCCCTTGGGAGTGGGATCCGCCGGGCCCGAGGCGAGACGGCGTGCGTGAGTTCACCCGCGGAGTACTTGCCCACGTTAAGCGCCAGGAAGGGGAGGGGGAAGGGAAGACAGCAAAAAAGAGGAAGAGAAAAGAAAAGAAAGAGAGGGGAGATGGGAGGAAGAAGAATTGGATGAATGAGGAATATGCAATGAGATGAAATGCGACATGAATGCAATTTGCCATCCGTAGAGCACTGATTTTCGCTATAGCATAAGACATCCGGTGTCAGGGTATGTAGACCAAGACGGATTGATGCCTAATGCATAAAACAAACACAACAAACAAGAAGGCTATCCCAACACCCCAAAGTCACGATGACTTTGGTCGGGCCAGGTATTGGAATAACCACAAGCACAAAAGGATGCCCCAGCATAACACAAGACCTCGGGGATCTTGGTGGGTACTACGTGGGACAACCAAGAAGACAAAAACAAAGAAAAAGATCAAGATACGCCCTATGTTTACTAGTCAAAGCACACCATGATATGATAGATCAAGGCGACCATGACAAGTGATGATAGGGAGCTCAAATGATAAACAAAATATCAAAAACATCAAAAGATCACAATCAAGTTTGAAATGTCCTTTGCCATAGGATCAAGATGATGGATGGGGTTGATGAGGTCTGTTAGGAAGGATACATCCTATTGAGACCAAAGATGGAGGATAGATTGGTTGATCGACATGACGCAGGATAGCAGAAACCGATTGGATCTTGGGATACAGATGACCATTGTTTGATAAGAACTAGCTCGGATAGGGACATACTTGATGATACAACAAGATGACATGACACAAGACAACAGGACTAACACACCCTAAAGACCTAGGGGCTCGAGGGTTGATCAAAGATCATCCTTGCCTACGTGAAAGCACAGAGCCCTTGTAGTTCAGGAAAAGACCATGGTAAAAGTGGAAAGAGGATGACAAAGACAGAGGGTGGAGGGCAATGATCAGATGGAAAAAATGCGCAGGGGCAACGTAGTTCGACAAGAGACCGATGATAGAAAATGGATAAGGGATGATGAGATGACCAAGATAAATGGATAAAATGATGGATCGGATATGATGAGCTAGGATAGGTTGCACGATTGGATGGTTGACATGTGGGATGTGGGTTATGTGAAGCTCAGGGATGGGATAGTGACCTAGATTATTAGAATATGAATTGGAAGGATGAGAGGATGGATAGATGAGTGATGAAGAGTGATAAGATATCAGAAAGATGTAGGAAATAGATAGGAGTGATGATAGTGAGATAACATGGCATTGGATTGCATGAGGGTAGCCTATGACAAGGAATAATGGATGGAAATGGATGGATGGATAAGAAGATGCTAGGATAGGTGGATAGATGATGGATAGATGAGTGATGAAAATTGGAAAGATGTGAGAAATAGATAGGAATGATGATAATGAAATATCAAGTCATTGGATTGCATGAGGGTAGCCTATAGCTAGAGACCAATGACAAGGGATGGAAGGAAAATGCATGGATTGATAAAGATGGAGAGATAGAAAGATGCTAGGATATATGGATAGATTATGGATAGATGAGTGATGAAGATTGGAAAGATGTGAGAAAGAGAGAGGAATGATGATAGTGAGGTATCAAGTCATTGGATTGCATGAGGGGATTGCATGAGGGTAGCCTATAGCTAGAGACCAATGACAAGGGACTATGAGATGGAAGGAAAATGGATGGATGGATAAAGATGGGGAGATAGAAAGATGCTAGGATATATGGATAGAAGGATAAGGATTCAGAAAGATGACATGGATTAGTGGGTAGATAAACGAATGAGGAGATAAGGATGAAAAGATGGAAAAGGATTTGTGGATGGGTAGATAGGAAGATAAGGATAGGGAGATGGATTGGATGTTTATATAGATGAATGGGGAGATAAGGATGAAAGGATGAAAGGATGAAAAGGACTATGGGATGAGGGGATGGGGAGATGGAGAAGATTACCTGGTGGAATGGATGGATGATGTCTCCAAGGACCCAATTGCAAATAAGGAGATGCCCCACTCTATATGTGTCATGCATGATGAGGCAAGAGGGATAGCAAGATGGGCAATGGAAGATAGATAGAGGTGGATAAGGAATATGATAGTGTATGGATGGGAATATATGCCAAGAGGTGTCCAAAGCATGTATATAGGTTTGCCCCTACATTTATCAAGATCACAAGGAAGGGGGAGGAAGTGGGATAAATGGGATAGGATGGATAGGATGCAAAAGATAGGCAGATGTAGGAGATGGAGGAAAGGAATGCGTAAGTGGATGTTGCCCCCAATCGTGGAAGGAGACTAGATGGGGAATTTATGCATGATGCTTGTTTGCCAAGTTTTCATCATGGTACATATCTAAGGCGCTTGTTTGCCAAGTTTTCACCATTGGACGAATGATTTTCTCTTTATTATTTTTTTTGTTTTTTGTATTTTTCTGATTTTTTGGACTAGGATGTGGATGAAGATGGATAAAGATAGGGATATGGATATGCGTATTTTTAGAGGAAAATTGATAAGGATAGGGATGAAGGACTCACGAATCAAGTTCCATATGAGGTAATAAGAGCCCATGTTTGAAGTGGCCAGCGGATGTTGGTACAACCCTATTAGACTGGATGGTTTATGCAAGAGGATGGATTAAAGGAATTTGATGGGGGAGATAGAGAGGATAGTGGAGGGGATGTTGGAAAGTGTATTGATGTAATGATGGAGTGGATGTGTGATAGGGGAAGGTGTTCAGGACCAACATTGGCACATGTGGTGAACGTGAAAATATAGATGGAGATATGGATGGAGAGGGTGGCGATAATGGAGGAGGTGGGATAGTGATTTTTGGGGTGTAGGGACCCAAAATAGATTTAGGAGATGGAGGAGGTGAATTATTTTGTGGGGGAATAGCAAATTTGGATGTCATTATGGAATTTTCAATGGAAGGTATGACACCTTTTTTCTTTGGGATCCACATGGTTTTTATTTTTTCTTTGGTGGGCCTTTGTGGCCTTTTGGATTGATGCAGATTTTGGACTTGATTTTTCTGTTCTTCAACATGTCTTTTGAAGGGGACATCAGGAGCTTTAGATTCACATGGACATTTGGATTTATACATTTTTGCTTTGGCATCCAAAGTGCTTTTAGTAGCAAGGGGATAGATGCGAAGAGATGAATGATGTGGAGCAATGGAGGTAGGGTTAGAGGGACTATGTGTAGATGGAGGATGTGTAGGTATGTGCCTTTGTTGATCTTGATTAGGAGTTATGAAGGAAGGATTTTTATGTGGTGTATGAGGGAGAGGGGGTGGATGAATAGGATAAGATGGAGGGGGTGATTTTGGGATGTAAGGACCCAAAATAGACTGTGCATATGGAGGATGTGTGGGTTTTGATGGAGGGATATAAGAAACCATAGTGGATGAAGGATGAGCAATGAGGGATGGAGGGACATAAGGACCCAAAATGGATTTAGAGGATGAGGGAGGAAGATGGATAGTTGTTTGTAGGTAGTACGATGGAGGAGGGGGGATGGCGGCATATGTCTTGGTAGAGCGATGGAAAGTACCTCTTGTGCCTTTAGAAGAGGATCGTTTAGGATGTACGGAGGCTGTACCAACATCTTTAGAGTGCGGGTTTTGGGAGATATATCCAAGACCATGTGTGCCTGGATGTTCTTTGACTTGGATGGGCTCTAAAGTACCTTGCTCATGAAGGCCTAAACCTTTTCCTTGATATTTTGTAGCATGTGATTTATGGTAGGATGCTTATTCTCTTGGAAGCATGATGCGAGCACATTAGTAGGTGGAAGAGGAAAGGTGGTGCATAGACATTGTTTTTCTTCTGCAAGAAGACCACCATGGACGCATGTAATATTACCAAGGTGATACAAAAGTGGCATTGGGATGGTAAGACTAGATGGCAATGAAGGATCATGTGATGGAGATGAGGGGATAGCCGCATCAGGAGGAATGAGTGATAAGGGATCATGAGAGGTAGTGGATGATAAGGGCTCATGAGATGGAGTGATTGGATCTTGAAGGCAAAGGGGATCATGGGATGGAGTGGAGGAGATAGCGTGATCTTGAGATGGGGTGGATGGGAGGATAGGACTTGGTTGAGGGTATGGATCATGAGATGAAATGGATGGAAGACTATGTTCTTGAGATGGAGTAGATGGGATGGAGTGATCTTGATTTGGAGGAGGGGATATGCTTGTATGCTTTGGATCAATCTCTTGGCATGACTCATCTTGTGTGGGATGTATGATGATGGAAGAGTGTTGGAGGGACTCCTCAACTAGGGGAGAGAGGAGGATGGAGGATTCATGAAGGTCATTGGATTGAAGTTTGTGAATATTAGGACTAGGAGGAGGGGATTGGATGTCTTCAATGGATTTGGGGGATCTAGTAGTAGAATATGGGGATTCAATGGATTCGATGGGTTTGAACGGCTCAATCGTGTGGATGGTGGTAGGAAGGGTGATGAGAGGGATAGGTGTAGGATGGAGGAGGGCCTCATCACTAGTGATAGTACATGATAAAGTGGGAGGGCATGGTGCCTCTTCTTGCATGAGTCCTTGGGAAACATTTGGAAGGGATGGAGGATGAGGATTGGGGATTGGAGGATTAGAATTAGATGAAGGGATAGGATTGGATGGAGGACTAGGAGGAGATGGAGGATTAGAATTAGATGAAGGGATAGGATTGGATGGAGGACTAGGAGGAGATGGAGGATTAGAAGGAGATGGAGGATTAGAATTAGATGAAGGGATAGGATTGGATGGAGGACTAGGAGGAGATGGAGGATTAGAAGGAGATGGAGGATTAGAATTAGATGAAGGGATAGGATTGGATGGAGGACTAGGAGGAGATGGAGGATTAGAATGAGGTGAAGGGATAGGATTGGATGGAGGACTAGGAGGAGATGGAGGATTAGAAGGAGATGAAGGGATGGAAATGGATGGAGGATTAGGATTAGATGGAGGATTAGGATTAGATGAAGGGATAGGATTGGATGGAGGATTAGGATTAGATGAAGGGATGGGATTGGATGTAGGACTAGATGAAGGGATGGGAATGGATGGAGGATTAGGGATTGGTGGATAAGGATTAGATGAAGGGATGGGATTGGATGGAGGACCAGGAGGAGATGGAGGATTAGAATTAGATGAAGGGATAGGATTGGATGGAGGACTAGGAGGAGATGGAGGATTAGAATTAGATGAAGGGATAGGATTGGATGGAGGACTAGGAGGAGATGGAGGATTAGGATTAGATGAAGGACTAGGAGGATATGGAGGATTAAGATATAATGCAGTGAAAGGGAGAGTGATGTAGGAAGATGTGGATGTTGGATTAGAGTGGGATGGGGAGTGATAGTAGGAAGATGTAGATGAAGGATTAGAATGGGGAGATGTGGAATTAATGTAAGGGTGTGGGGATGGGGGATTGTGATAGGAAGGTGTGGATGTTGGATTAGAATAGGAAGATTGAGGTGGTGAACCACCATAGGAAGACATGTATGGTGGGTTGGCATAGGAGGATACAAATGGTAGATTAGGATGAGAGGATTGAGATGGTGGATGAGGATAAGAGGAATATTGGGATGGCAGATTGTGATAGGAAGGTGTAGGTGTTGGATTAGGATGAGAAGATTGGGATGTGGGATTAAGGTAGAGGTATTGGGATTGTTGACTATGATGAGGATAAGAGGATGTAGATGTTGGATAGGATAGAGGTTGAATTGGAGGACATGATGAATATGTCGATGGTGAGGATGTTGGATATCCCTTGTCAAGGGTAACATAATAACCGTTATTAGATGTGGATGAAGGCATGGTGGGATAGTTTGAAGAAGTAGTGGGATTTTGGAAGGCGATTGGAGAGATCTTACTAGCAATGATAGCGTCAAGAGGATCTATATAACAATCTTCATGATCAACAAGATTTTCATTATCGTCATCAACGGAGTTAGGATTCCCCTTGACTACTATTATTGGTTGTGTGAGAGGGGGATAAAGATTCATGATGGATATAGATTAGAAGGAAAGAATAGATGATGGATAGAGAACTAAGATGAATTGAAAGCTCATATGGGTATTGGATGAAAGCTCAGATTAGGACTGAATAAAAGCTCAGATTAGGATGATGGGATTAACGTTCAGATTAGAACTGTATTGGAGCTTAGATTGGGATTGGATCAGAGGATATGATAGAATTTATTTGAAACCAAGATCATGGGTTTCAACTAGAGGACGTAAGGTGTTGACAATCAGATTTTTGCCAAATTTGGCAGTTTTCAAAAATTGTCAAATTTTGCCATTTTGGGAAACTTTGTAGGCATACGTTTGAGAGTCCAGTTTTTTCCACAAAATACCCAATACTAAGATAGGATGAATTGCCAACTAACATCAGAAATATGAGGCATGCATTCAGAGTTATTAACAAAACAGTTCGTTAAAAACTAGAAAATTGAAAAAAATAAATACTAATTTGTGATTTTGGGGGTCAAGATGAAAGCTTGAGGCTCTGAAAACATGTCGAAGGAGGATCCAATGGACTTAGTAGTTGATTGGGAATCCAAATGCCATCTCCTAATGCAACTACCCGTAAAATTTTAGCCAAAACCCACATCCGAGTCAAAAGTTATGGCCTTCGGAAGTTTCGGCATAAAAATAAAAAAATTCAAAAATGAAATCTAGATGATTGGGATGGATGATTTGATGATAGATATGGACTCCAATGATGTTCTGAGAAGAAATCATGCAGTCTGGTCGATGAAACGTTGATTTTCAAAAAATGTTGACCACTCAAGACAGGAAAACGATCACTCCGAACGGGTAATCGGATATTCAGGTTGGATAGATAGATGGTCGGGAGGGGTGAACGGGGGCTTGGAATGGCCAAATGAAGGTTTGGATTGATCAAATGGTCAAATGGACGCTTCGGGGATTCAAACGGAGGTTAAACGGGTGAAACAAAGGACAGGGTGGCCCCTCTGCAGAAAATAGCTGAAACAGAGGGCAAGGTCGCCCCTCTGCAGAAAATAGCTGAAACAGAGGGCAGGGTCACCCCTCTGCAGAAAATGGCTGAAATAGAGGGCAAGGTCGCCCCTCTGCAGAAAATAGCTAAAACAGAGGGCAGGGTAGCCCCTCTATAGAAAATGGCTGAAAACAGAGGGCAAGGTCGCCCCTCTGCAGTAAATGGCTGAAAACAGAGGGCAAGGTCGCCCCTCTACAGTGAAAACTTGAACTTGGTTTGGATAAAGAATTTTGGCAAGGACTTAAAATGGTTTAATGACAGTTTGACTTACCAAAATTTACTAGTTCTTCACAAAAAGACACTTTGAACAAGTACAATCATGATTAATGTTTTAACGGGTATGGCCGACAAAGGTCTTACTCTAGGATGAACAAGGTATCTAGGGAGTCCTCGATATACGCTCGGTACTTGAGGCACAACCATTAACACCAATCCGTCACAAGCGTGATTCAGGAACCCCAGTGAGATACTGAAAGGCTCGGACCAACTCTTCACATCTAGCTAGGTATCATCCTAGCTTTGACGTTCCGCCAATTACGACGTAACTGGATTGAGGTATAGCTTTTGCTCTCCCCCTTTATATACCCTGCCGGTACACGTGGTTGGGATCGTCCCTTGGGGTGATGAAATCCCCAAGCAGGTCCCGCTAAGAAGATGACACTAATTGTTTCCAACTACCTCCTTCGGATCCGCACAACATGCAAAGGAGGAAGGTGAAAACAAACTAATGCCCCCTTAGGGTAAAATAAGTAAAATAGACACAACAAACAACAAATATTACTTTCCCCTACTTATACTAAGTACCTAGATAAAGTAGCAAGGAAAGACTTTTAAAAATCAGAATAAAAAGGAAGGTCTTGCAAGGAAATGTTAGTTGTTTATCTTCTCCCTTCTTTGTGATGTGCAGCAAATCTGACTTTCCGAATGTGTTGTTAAGGGCGGATTCACCCCTTTGCAGAAAACAATCAATCAGTAACCTAAAAGGGCAGGGTCACCCCTCTACAGAAAACAGTCAAAAGTAGCCTAAAAGGGTAGGGTCGCCCCTCTGCAGAAAATAGTCAGAAAACAGCCTCAAAGGGCAAGGTCGCCCCTCTGCAGAAAACAGTCAGAAGTAGCCTAAAAGGGCAAGGTCGCCCCTCTGCAGAAAATAGTCAGAAATAGCCTAAAAGGGCAGGGTCGCCCCTCTACAGAAAACAGTTAGAAAATAGCCTAAAAGGGCAAGGTCGCCCCTCTGCAGAAAATAGTCAGAAATAGCCTAAAAGGGCAGGGTCGCCCCTCTGCAGAAAACAGTCAGAAATAGCCTAAAAGGGCAAGGTCACCCCTCTACAGAAAACAGTCAGAATTAGCCTAAAAGGGCAAGGTTGCCCCTCTACAGAAAACAGTCAGAAATAGCCTAAAAGGGCAGGGTCTCCCCTCTACAGAAAATAGTCAGAATTAGCCTAAAAGGGCAGGGTCACCCCTCTGCAGAAAACAATCAGAAATAGAGGGCAAGGTCGCCCCTCTACGGCGTCCGGGAGGGCAAGTTCTCCCCTCTGCGACCTGAATCTTCATGTTGTTGCTTCCTTGGTTGGCCCTTGATGTTGAAGTCTTGTGTGCTCCTTAGATGGCAATGAAAATGAAGTGGATGCAAGATGAATTGATACAATATGGATGCTAAAATAGATGAGAGATTGAATGGAAATTTTGCAAGAGTTTATTTGCAAAAGACTTGATCCTCTAAAATGAAAGAATTGAAGGGGTATTTATAGGCCAAATTGAATTCTCTAGAGAATTCAACGGTTGGGATTGATCCAACAAAGATCAAGATGAAGGGCTATGGTGAGTTGAGGACTCACAAGCCCTCACATCTTGACATGTGGAGGGTGAGATGTCCTAGGGTGGAGTGATGTGGAGATGAGGTGGATCTTGGGGGATGAGAAGATTCCTTGGAGGAATAAAAGTGAATTTAAAATTCACAATGATTAGAAGAATCTAGTGGATAAGAGAGTGTCTCCAAAAAGCTGGAGATTTGTCACATGTGGGTGATGTGACAAGTCCAAGGTTCTAGAAGCCCTTGGCACATGTGAAGTGACAAGTCAAGGCTTCTAGAATCTTGCATGGGGGATGGGGAAGACCTTGGAAAGATAAAAGTGAATTAAAAATTCACATGGGGAAGAGAGGAACCTTGGTTGAATAAATGTGAATTAAAAATTCACATGGGGAAGGGAGTCCATACCAAAAATGGTAAGTGGGAAGGTTGACTAGAAAAGGTAAGCCAAATGTGGCAAATGATTCTGATTAAGGTTGTGCAAACACATGATTAAGGTAATTAATGAGAGATTAGAGGCAAGTGGTAGATTATGGAGGATATGACACTTAATCAAGATTAAGTGGTGCACATCCTAATCACAGATTAATTAATTTAATCCGGATTAGAAGAGGGTTATGGAGAATGTGACAAGGAGAGAGAAAAGAGGAATTAAAAATTGATTTTAATCCAAATGGGTTAAATGACTAAATTAAATAATTTGTCATGTTTATTTAATTTAGAGAAGAGAAGACAAGGGGGTAAGGTAAAGTATTTAATTTATTTAATTAGATACTTTAGGAACCTTAGGCAGAAAATGAAGTAATGATTAAATAAATTATTTAATCACTATTAATGAAATAGATGAATATGATCAAATTTGGATGTCTATAGGTGGCATGTAAGACTATTACCGCCATACTACGCACTAACAAACATGTAACCACGGTAACGTGGTGGTAACTGCCAGCGACAGGAAAGTTTGTTACCATTGTACCGCAAGCCGTTAAGTAGCTAACCATGGTAACGTAGTGGAAATAGTTAGTGGTTTGAAAGATTGTTACCATTGTACCACGAGCTGTTAGGTAGCTAACTACGGTAACGCGGTGGAAATGTCTAGCGGTTAGCTTAGAGCTACCATTGTACCATAGGGTGTTCAAAAGGAGGCCGCAGTTGTGCAGTAAGGCAATAAATGTCAAATCTCTCATGGTTTCCAAATTATTTTATGCAATTTTGAATGTTTAATGTTAGTCCTCTCAAACTCCAAAAGCTATCATATTTTACAAAGGAATTCGCTTCATCTGTTTTTCAAAGTTTAGGGCAAAAAAAATTATTACTGTTGCTCAAAGGGTTTGAAACCCTACTAGCTACCACAATGGAATCATTACCTTGGCCGTTTCATAGTGCATGTTGTTGGCTGACTATTTTTTGGACAACGAATGGAATTTGTAAGAAGACCATCACAATGGTCGTTCTGTGTGGCCGTTTCGTACAGCTGGGTGAAGGCACAGTTTTGGAAGATGTCTTGGCCATTTCACTTGTATGCAGATCTGGTAATCTATTTCTTGATAGCATCTTCATCACTATTGTCAGGTATTCATCTCCAGACTGGTTTGCAGATCCGTTCTTTACAGTCAAGGTTATTATGAGCTAAGTTTTTCTCTCTTATGCAAAATGAAAAATGAAAAATGTCTATTCCTTTGAAGAGAAAAGTTTGAAATATTTATTTTAAAAATCATGACTGCAATTCTTTTAAAGATCATCGTGACAATTTTAAAAGGGTTTGTGATTTTTGGTTATAGGTCAGCTCAAATGCTTTGAAACTCTTTTGTTCTCCACTTGGATTCGTTGGTAACTGCTAACATATGCATCATTACTTGCTTTTAGTTACATTGTTGTTACAGCCAGGGTAAAATGGTTACTATTCTATTCTTTAAAGGATGTGTTCTTACCATTTTGTGTAAGCTCTGCATGTGCAGGCTTCTGGTGAAGACATGCTCAGTCACTCTTCTATTCTTGGTCATTGTTGTCCTATCCTCAATAGAAAGAAAGAATCTCTCCTTTGTGAACATTGTTACATCAGATCTGTCTTGATAGTTATTATGAAACCTCAAATACAACCTTGCAATAACCTTCTGGTATGTAAAATTTTTGAGTAACAGTTGTAATACTTTCGAAGTGTAATGATTTTCTTTGAAAAAGGAAAAACTAGTGGTTTAGGGTTCAGTTATGACAGAATATCAAAAATGAAAAATAGGGGTATTACTATGAAGAGTTTCTGGAAGTCTATTCAGTTTTTGATGATGTTGAAAGTTGAAAAACACAGTGTGTATTCATATTTATAGTTTTTTGTATGGGAAAACATTGAAAATCAAAAAGGTGAAAAAGAAAGAAAGAATGTATGATTGAAAAATAGTTTGATGAGACTGTGTTGTAACAAAGATAGGATTTTCCTCAAGATGCATCGAGATTAGATAATGCATGGAATTCTGAAGAGTCAATTCTAACTCTTGAAAATTCTATGTTTTGTCTGTCAAGAGGCACTTGACAGAAATCAAGTGAAATAGAGAGATCCTCTGTACTATTGTATGTTCTATTAAAATCAAGAAAGGGGTTGGTGCTCCTTGAGATAGGTGTCTCTAAATAGAAAAGGGGTTGGTGCTCCTTGAGATTGGTGTCTCTAAATAGAGGGGTTGGTGCTCCTTGAGTTAGTGCTCAGAAATTAGCCTTTGAGGCTTTGTCAAAATAAATTCTAGAAATGAAAGCCTGAAAAAGGCAGCAGGTTCGAGAGTGTGTTTTCTACCCCAGGAGGGTTTTCCACTCAGCATATCTTGTGTCTCCATGTCTCTTTTGCTTCAGTACTTTGCTGCTTTAAAATGCAATGTTACACTACTCATTTTCAGTTGATATGATTGCATTTGATTACATGAATGAGACTATCATTAAAAATGAGAACATATGTATGGCTTTTTCCAGCTTCAGTTTAAATTGTGTAAAAAGGTATAAACACTAATTCATCCCCCCCCCCTCTGAATGTATTTTCACTCCAACAATTGGTATCAAAGCCTAGGGCCCTCTAATAGCTATTCCCATCCTAGGATTGATTCTGGACTTGGAGTCTATTCAAAATGTCTTCAAGCTCATGAAGGTACTTCCATGACTAGAGCTCCATTATTTGATGGAACTGATTATGTATTCTGGAAAATCAGAATGGAGACTTAGTTAAATTCTATAGACCTTGATTTCTAGAGCATAGTATTGACTGGGTACACTATACCAGCTACTTTTCCAACTACTTCTAATGAAATGAAGAGATATGAGACCAATGCAAGAGCAAAGCATGCTCTTCTACGTGCTCTGACTAAAGATGTCTTCATCAAAGTCATGCACTGTAGTTCTGCTAGAGAAATTTGGACTAAACTTGAAACTATCTATCAAGGAAATGAAAAGGTAAAATAGGCCAAAGTCCTCACTTTAAAACATTAGTTTGAAGAATTGAAAATGAGGGACGATGAGAAAGTTGCTGACTATTTTCTAAGAGTTGATGAAATAGTAAATGCTATGAAGGGTTTGGGAGAAGAATTAAAGGAGTTTGACGTTGTGACCAAGGTCATCAGAACCTTGCCAACAAAATTTGAAGCTAAGGTAGCTACACTAGAAGAGAAAAAACATTTTTCCTAGCTTACCCTCGATAGTTTACAAGGCATCTTGACTACCTATGAGATGAGGATTAGTAAAAACAACACCTCTACAAAAGAAGCAGCATTTAATGCTGAAAGGAAAGAAAGAGATGAGCTTTCTGAATCAGAATTTTTTGATTTTGTAAGGAATCTCAAAAAGGGTTCTGGAAAGTATAAGGGAAAACTTCCCTTCAAATGCTTTAACTGTGGCAAGATAGGTCACTTTGCTGCAAAGTGTCCCTATGGTGACCCAAACAGTGATAACGAGAAATCTGAAAAGTGTGCCAAGAAAAAGGCCTACAGACCCAAACATAAATTCAACTTCAAAAAGAAGAAAATTTTGTTCAGCAAAAACGAAATAGATTATGAATCTAATGAATCTCTAGATGAAGAAGATGAAAATATCTTGATGGCTGAAATCATTCAGCAAGATGAAACAAACAACAATGATGTTGAAGAAGGTGAAGTGGACTATGAAGGAGAACTGAAGTGTGCTCTAAAAGAGCTAAGAAAAATTAAGAAATAGTTGTGTGCTCAAGAACATAGTGTTGTTCAAGATAACTCACAAGAGCAGCTCACAAATCTTGAGATAATTTCTCTAAAAACTCAACTTGAAGAAGCCAAGAGAGTTGAAGATTGCCTTCGAGTTGACATAAGTCTTAAAGACCAAGAGATTCATAAACTTGAACATGAGATTGTAGATCTCAAGAAGAATATCAAAAAGTATGAAAGCACTCTTAAACTGAATGACATGCTTAGCAAACATAAATTAAACAAAGACAAAACTGGCATTGGCTTTGTTAAAGGTGAATGCTCAAATAATAGTGAGAAGAACAATCCTGTTGCAAAAAACAAAAAGCATGAACACAAACATTCTGAGTTTGTCAAGGATCACATTCATCCTTTTAGGAGCAATAGAAAGGTTTACAACTCCTACCCTCTCTTTTATGGGTACTGTTACTTCTGCAATAAATTTGGTCACAAAGTAAATTCTTGCAGATTTGTAAATGCTAGAACTCCTAGATTTGGCTTTAGGTAGAATCATGGTTTTACAAGACAGATTAGATGCTTTACTTGCAAATCTTTGGGTCATTCAGCAAAGCAATGCGATGTTGATTAGCAAATTAAAAAGCTAAAAACCATAAAAGTTTGGAAACCCAAAGCAGTCAACAATATTGAACAAACTATGCTTGTTCAAACTTATTTTCACTCTAAGAAGAAGGACCTATGGGTCCTGGATAGTGGTTGTTCAAACCACATGACTGGTGACAAAGAAAAATTTACAAATCTAGAAGACTATGTTGGCGGATATGTAAAATTCAGAGACAACTTTGGAATTCAAATCAGAGGAAGAGGTTCTTTGTTACTGAATGAAGACACTCAAATCTCAAATGTTTATTATGTAGAAGGATTAAAACATAACCTTTTGAGTGTCAGTCAAATCTGTGGCAGTGGCTTTCAAGTCTTGTTCACTTCACAAGGATGTGAAATCAAAAACTAGTCAGGTAAAGTTGTTGCAGATGGAAGGAGGACTAAAGGAAATGTCTACAACTTATTAGAAACCTCTAAACATTAGAACAACCATGGTATATGCTTAATGAGTTAGGTTGAAGAAATTTGGTTGTGGCACAAGAGACTAGGCCACATTAATTTTGACAATATGGTAAGAATCAGCAAAAATCAAAATGTAAGAGGTTTGCCCCCTCTTAGAAAACCTTACAAAGCTATTTGTAAAGAGTGTCTAAAAGGAAAGCAAACCAAGGTAAGCTTTAAGTCCAAGGAACATTTTTCTACAAAGCCTCTGCAAATTGTTCATAATAACTTATGTGGTCCTACAAGGACTAGATCCATAAATGGTGAGAAATACTTCATGTTGTTTGTTGATGACTACTCTCGCATGGTATGGTTTACTTTTCTCAAGAATAAATCAGAAGCTTTTGAATGCTTTAAAGTTTTTAGAAAATTGGTAGAAAGAGAAACAGACTTAAAACTGAAATGTTTAAGATCTGACAAAGGTGGTGAATTCACCTCACAAGAATTCATAGACTACTATGACAAACATGGCATAAAACGACAGTATGCTACTACTAGAACACCCCAGCAAAATGGGGTAGTTGAGCGAAAGAATAGGACTGTCAAAGAAATGGCAAGAACCATGTTGAATCAAGCAAATCTGGCCAATATGTACTAGAAAGAAGTTGTTCATACAGCTGTCTACATTTTGAATAGAGTATAGATTAGAGTGAAATCAAATTTCACTCCATATGAACTGTGGTATGGAAAATCTGCCCAAATTAAGTATTTTAGAATATTTGGCTACAAGTGCTTTATCGAAAGAGATGACAAAAAATTAGGCAGTTTCCAATCTAAAACATATGAAGGTATCTTTTTAGGATACTCTACACACAGCAGAGCCTATAAATGCTTTAACAATAGGCTAAACAAAATGGTTGAATCTGTCCATGTTAAATTTGATGAAAATCTTCTGTTAGATGTTGAACCTTTACAGGATGATGAAGAGGATGAATTTGAGCTTGATATAATCATTGAGAGCTTTGAAACTACAAAGCTTGAACCAAAACTAGCAAGCCCTAAACTTGTTGAAGCACAATCTGAAGATGCTGAAATCAGCACAGAAAAATGTGAACCCAAATTTACTTCAAAATCGCTTGCTAGAAATCATCCAAAGGATCTGATTATAGGAGATAGATCTACAGGAGTTCAAACAAGAAAAAAATATGTTAACTATGATGAAAAATCTCACATAGCTAAGCTTACTGCATTTTGTTTAATCACCCAGATTGAGCCCAAAATTTTTGATGATGCTCTAACAGATGAATGTTGGCTTAATGCAATGTAGAAAGAAATTGACCAAATTGAGAAAAATCAGACTTGGGATCTAGTCCCAAGACTAGATGACAAAACTGTCATAGGTGGCAAGTGGATCTTTAGAAACAAACATGATGAAAATTGTCAAGTTGTTCACAACAAGGCCAGATACATCTGCAAAGGTTATGCTCAGCAAGAAGGTATTGATTTCAGTGAAACTTTTGCTCCTATCGCTAGGCTTGAATCCATTAGAATTTTCTTGGCATATTTTGTTTTCAAAAATGTCACTATGTATTAGATGGATGTAAAGACTACCTTTTTAAATGGATACTTAGAAGAAGAAGTTTACATAGAGCAGCCTAAAGGGTTTATATGTAAAAACAAACCAAATCATGTCTACAGGCTGAAAAAGGCTCTATATGGCCTAAAACAAGCTCCTAGAGCTTGGTACTCTAGATTGGACAGTCATTTATTATCAAAAGAGTTCACTAGAGGAGGAGTTGATAACAATCTATATGTTAAAATTGAAGGATCTGATATTCTTGTTGTTGAAATTTATGTTGATGACACCATTTTTGGTTGCAACAATGTTGCCTTAAGCAAAAAATTCTCACAAATCATGGAATCTGAATTCGAAATGTCAATGTTAGGAGAACTTTCATTTTTCTTAGGTCTCCATATTTCACAACTTGACTCTGGCATCTTTCTATCTCAAGCAAGGTATGCTAAATAAATGTTAAAAAGGTTTTAAATGGATGAAAGTCATCTAGTAAGCACCCCAATGGCTACTGGCTGTAAACTTAGCAAAGTTGATGACTCCCCTGCTATAAACTCAACTGACTATAGGTCAATGATAGGCAGCCTATTGTATTTAACAGCCTCAAGACCTGACATAATGCAAGTTGTTTGCATGGTTGCTCATTTTCAATCTGCTCCTAAAGAATCCCACATCAATGTTGTGAGAAGAATTCTTAAGTATGTACAAGGAACAATAGATTATGGACTTTGGTATCCCAGAAGCAATGACTTCTCTTTAATAGCTTATATTGATTCTGACTGGGTAGGATGTCTCGATGATAGGAAAAGCACCAGTGGTGCTACTTTCTTTCTTGGTGATCATTTAGTGGCTTGGCACAACAAAAGCAAGAATCTGTTTCGCTCTCTACTGCTGAAGCATAATATATAGCTACCACTTCTTGCTGCACTTAGGTAATTTGGATGTCACAGACTTTATCAGATATGGGTATTGAAATTCCAAAACCAGTTACTATTCTGTGTGACAATACTAGTGCAATAAATATCTCAAAATATCTAATTATGCACTCTCGAACTAGACACATAGCTATAAAGTTTCATTTTCTTTGTGAAAAGGTGTTGGCTAATGAGGTATCTATGCAATATGTTCCTACACAAGCTCAGGTTGCTGACATTTTTACAAAACCATTGGCCAAAGATGTCTTTGAGAGACTTCGGTCTTGATTAGGAGTGGTCTCTCAATCTTTGTTATCTTAATCAGTCTATCTTGGTGATAGGGGGAGCTGGTTAGCTCTTCCTGCAGCTTATACTTTGCTGCTCAAAGGTTCTTTATGTAGTTTGATGGAATGTCATAGTTGGTTCTGGATTATCTTTGTTTGGTCTCCCTTTATCCTTGTGTCAAAAAGGGGGAGAATTTTGAGCATCTGGTTACATTTTGAGCATCTGGTTACATTTTGAGCATCTGGTTACAGTTCTTTATCTTTGGTTTGGTGGCTCAATTTTGCCATCAAGGGCAAAGGGGGAGTTTGTTGAATCCCTCTTCTGTTGTTTTGTCCTTGATGTCATCTTATGGTTATCTGGCATCTTGATGGTTTGATGGCTATCCTCTCAGTTGATTCATATTTTGGTTGGCACATTCACATCATTGGTTTTATTATTTATTATCTTGGTGGCACTGATTGTTTAACCTCATGTGCATATTACAATTGGTTGTTGAGGTATTTTGATTATTGGTCATTTTCTTAGGTGATACAATTCTCGTTACAATTCTTGTTACATGCTCTTGATATTTACAAAAGTCTATTTTATATCAAGTCCTTAAGCTTTCATGACATTCTAAGGTGGAAATTTGACCTTGATATTTATTTTTGAATATTATTTGGCACTTTACTTTAAAGTGCACCTTATACTTATATCGGGTCTCATCTTGGTTATTTATCTTGGCTTAAACATTGACAATCGGTATAATGTTTACCACGCTACCGCTGACAGGTATGCCAGTAACCGCAGTAGAGCGGTGGTAACCGTTGGCGGCATGTAAGACTATTACTGCCATACCACACACTAACAAACATGTAACCGCGGTAACGCTGTGGTAACTGCTAGCGACAAGCCAAATAGTTACCGCTATACCGCGGGCTATCAAAAAGATAATTGCGGTAATGTGGTGGAAGCTGTTAGCGGTTAGTAAACTGCTACCATTATACCGCAAGTAGCCAAGAAGGTAGCTGCAGTAACGTGGTGGTAACCGCTAGTGATAGGAAAGTTTGTTACCACTGTATCGCGAGCCGTTAAGTAGCTAACCGTGGTGGAAACAGTTAGCGGTTTGAAAGATTGTTACCACTGTATCGTGAGCTGTTAGGTAGCTAACCGTGGTAACACGGTGGAAATGTCTAGCAGCTAGCTTGGAGCTACCGCTATACCGCAGGGTGTTCAAAAGGAGGCCGCGATTGTGCGGTAAGGCAACAAATGTCAGATCTCTCACAGTTTCCAAAGTATTTTATGCGATTTTGAATGTTTACTGTTAGTCCTCTTAGACTCCAAAAGCTATCATATTTTGCAAAGGAATTCACTTCATCTGTTTTTGGAAGTTTAGGGCAAAAAATTATTACTGTTGCTCAAAGGGTTTGAAACCCTACTGGCCATTTCACAATGCATGTTGTTGGTTGACTATTTTTTGGACAGCGAATGGAATTTGTAAGAAGACCATCACAATGGTCATTCTTTGTGGCCGTTTCATACAGTTGGGTGAAGGCACGATTTTGGAAGATATCTTGGCCGTTTCACTTGTATGTAGATCTGGTAATCTATTTCTTGACAACATCTTCATCACTATTGTCAGGTATTCATCTCCAGACTGGTTTGCAGATCCGTTCTTTATACTCAAGGTTATTGTGAGCTAATTTTTTTCTCTCTTATGCAAAATGCAAAATGAAAAATGTCTATTTCTTTGAAGAGAAAATTTTGAAATGTTTATTTTAAAAATATTGACTGTAATTCTTTTAAAGATCATCCTGACAATTTTAAAAGGGTCTGTGATTTTTGGTTATGGGTCAGCTCAAATGCTTCGAAACTCTTTAGTTCTCTACCTAGATTCGTTGGTAACTGCTAACATATGCATCATTACTTGCTTTCACTTACATTGCTATGACAACCAATGTAAAATGGTTATTATTCTATTCTTTAAAGGATGTGTTCTTACCATTTTGTGTAAGCTCTGCATGTGCAGGCTTCTAGTGAAGACATGCTCAGTCACTCTTCTATTCTTGGTCATTTTTGTCCTATCCTCAACAAAAAGAAAGAATCTCTCCTTTGTGAACACTATTACATTAGATCTATCCTGACAGTTATTATGAAACCTCAAATACAACCTTGCAATAACCTTCTGGTATGCAAAATTTTTGAGTAACAGTTGTAATACTTCCGAAGTGTAATGATTTTCTTTGAAAAAGGAAAAACCAGTGGTTTAGGGTTCAATTATGACAGAATATCAAAAATGAAAAATAGGGGTATTACTATGAAGAGTTTCTGGAAGTCTATTCAGTTTTTGATGATGCTGAAAGTTGAAAAACATAGTGTGTATTCAGATTTGTAGTTTTCTGTATGGGAAAACATTGAAAATCAAAAAGGTAAAAAAGAAAGAAAGAATGTATGATTGAAAAATAGTTTGATGAGACTGTGTTGTAATAGAGATAGGATTTTCCTCAAGATGCATCGAGATTAGATAATGCATGGAATTTTGAAGAGTCAATTCTGACTCTTGAAAATTCTATGTTTTGTCTATCAAGAGGCACTTGACAGAAATCAAGTGAAACAGAGAGATCCTCTATACTATTGTATGTTCTATTAAAATCAGGAAAGGGTTTGGTGCTCCTTGAGATAGGTGTCTCTAAACAGAAAAGGGGTTGGTGCTCCTTGAGATTGGTGTCTCTAAATAGAGGGGTTGGTGCTCAGAAACCAACCTTTGAGGCTTTGTCAAAATAAATTATAGAAATGAAAGCCTGAAAAAGGCAGCAGGTTCAGGAGTGGTTTTTCTACCCCAGGAGGGTTTTCCACTCAACATATCTTGTGTCTCTTTTGCTTCAGTACTTTACTACTTTAAAATGCAATGTTACACTACTCATTTTCAGTTTATATGATTGCATTCAATTACATGAATGAGACTATCATTAAAAATGAGAACATATGTATGGCTTTTTCTAGCTTCAGTTTAAATTGT